>JANHMN010000002.1:186645501-186684737 GCA_030674055.1 Rhabdomys pumilio | reverse complement strand
TCTATCTATCTATCTATCTATCTATCTATCTATCTATCTATCTATCTATCCTTATCTCTATCTCTGCCCAGAAGTTCTGCCTTTTCCTCTCCTGCCCAGCTATTAGCTGTTCAGCTCTTTATCTAACCAATCAGAAGGTGATGGAGAACAATGTTTTACAAAACACTGAGTCAGGAGATGTTTCATAATAATAATAACAACAACAACAACAACAAGGTCTGGACTGCAGCCAGATTTTTGGGCACAGAAATCAGCATTTGAATACACAGTGCATAAAAACTTACCCTTCACCTTATGAGTATCTCTGCATGACTCATACCACTGAACTAAAAAATGCACTGGCATTGAAGGTCCTTGAATTTTGGTTGAATTTATTTCTCTCCTTTGATGAACATATAGGTAACCAATAATTCAAAGTGGAGACAACCTCCTGCTCACTTGGCCCAAACAGCATAATGTCATTATACTGACTGGTATAAGTGTCAAGTTGGAGTTATCACAGAGATAGGAGCCTCAGTTAAGGAAATGAGATGCAGCTGTAAGTCATTTTCTCAATTAGTGATCAAAGGGAGGAGGGCTCAGCCCATTGTGGGCAGTGCCACCCCTGGGCTGGCAGTCCTGACTTCTATAAGAAAGTAATCTCAGACACTGGACCACCAACCAGGCAGCATATACCAGTTGATATGAAGCCCCCAACACACATACAGTAGAGAACTGCCAAATCTGAACTCAGTCAGAGAAGATGCACTTAACCCTCAAGAGACTGGAGGCTCCAGGGAGTGGGGAGGTCTGGTGGGGAGGACATCCTCATGAAGACTGGGGGTGGGGTAAGGAGGTTTGAGATGTGGAACAGTCAGAGGTTGGACAGAGGGAGGGGGATAAAATCTGAATTGTATAAAAAGATTAAATAATTTTTAAAAAAAGAAGAAAGAAAGAAAGAGAGGAAGAAAGGGAGGAAGAAAGAAAGAGAGGAAGAAAGAGAGAAAGAAAGAAAGCAATCTGAGCAAAGAAGGGGAAACAAGCCAGTAAGCAGCACTATCCATGGCCCCTGCATCAGCTCCTGCCTCCAAGTTCCTGCCCTATGTGAGTTTCTATCCTGACTTCCTTTGGTGATGAACAGCAATGTGGAAGTATAAGCTGAATAAACCCTTTCCTCCCCAACTTGCTTTTTGGCCATGATGTTTTGTGCAGGAATAGAAAGTCTGACTAAGACAGTCATCAATATAGCATACCAATGTGAAATTTGTGGAAGAAACAGATAACAGAGATCTTTTCTAAGTTATACATAGAAGTAGAGAGTTATATGCTTGAAATAAAACTGTAAAATTCTACTTCTGGCCTTGCCAACGGAACACAGATTGCTTCTGGTGGTCCTTATGGACAAGTACTATGAAAAAGGCAGTTGCTAGATCAATAGCTGCTTACCATATAATAGAAAATGTGTTAAGTTGCTCAAGTAAAGACACCACATCTGGCACAGCAGCTGTTATCAGAGTCACTAACTGAATTTTTAATAGTCAACTGGTATTCTCCATGATCTAACTGTCTTCTGCACTGGTCAGATAGAGTTTAAAGGAGATGTGATAAGAAACACCACCCCTAAATCTTTCAAGTCCTTGGTGGTGCACCTATTTCTGTAGTTTCACCAGTGATACTGTTTTTAATTTACTATTATCCTTGCCAGAGGCAGCTTTAAAAGGTTTCCTTTTAGCCTTTCCAACCATAATAGCCCTCAATCTACAGATCAGGAGGGAACCAATGTGAGATTTCTGTATGTGTGTGTGAGACAGACAGACAGAGAGAGAGAGAGAGAGAGAGAGAGAGAGAGAGAGAGAGAGAAGGCAGAGAGAGAGAAGAGAAGGCAGAGAGAGAGAAGAGAGAGAAGGCAGAGAGAGAGAGGAGAGAGAGAGAGAGAGAGAGAGAGAGAGAGAGAGATTGGGAGAAAGAGATTCTGGGATTCTGGTCTGGAAAATAAGCACAGGATGAGTTGGAGAACTCACTGAATCTATTGTGAGTCTGCCTTAAGCCAAAATTTCATACTGATCTATTCCATACAGGATCCTATTGCTGATAAACACCATACTTTTACTGGAGGGCCGTGAAGTTTCTTGGGATCTCCCAGAATCAGCATCTATTCAGATCCACTATCCAACAGACCCCAGAAAGTCTGATTGTTTCCTTTTCCCCAGAGTACAGTTACCCTTGTAAAAGGCTGTAGGTCTCTCTGGGGAAGGACTGAAGAAAGGCTAACAGTAAATTCTTCAGGTATTTTACCAAGGTCCTTTCTCAGGAGAACTTGACCATTCAAGTGTTCATTCAAGGGGCTCTGGGTCTTCAACCTGGCTCAAGTCTGGAAATTGATTCATGAGCTGAGATTCCCACTTGCTATGATCCAATATAGCTGTTCTCTCATTTGTTTGAGAGTTTTCACACGTAAACAGATCAAACAAAAATTCAATAGACTTCTTATCTGTTCCATGCCTGGAAACACCGTAATTGATTATCCAGTACCAACGTTCCATATGGGTCATACCACCACCATAAAATTTACTTTGTCTGTACTGACCATTGCAGGTTAGGCCATCATAAACATTGCTCTGTCTATATTGCTCATTACAATAACTACAACCATCTTGCCTTTGGTGATTCATTGCTGCCATCAGCCCTGCTTGGGTCTTAGAGGGTTGGTGTAGGGTATGTACTCAGGGCCTCCACTTTGTGAAGGATTAAGTTTTTCACAGTGTAGCCACTCTAGCATTGCAATTACCCTGAGCCTTAAAATCCCTTCATTAACACTAAGCCAAGGGATATCAGGCATCTCCAATGCCTTTTCAGTAGACTGTCTTTGACAAATGCTTTAGCCCACCATAGAGCAGATTTTCACACACACACCCTTTTTTTTTTTAACTGTGTGGGCTTCCATCTTAAACCTAGAATCTCCACTCAGGGCATCCATATCAGTAAATTCAGCCTGATCCAATTTTATGTTCTTTCCACCATCATATACTCTTAAAATCCATTCCTACACATATCCCCCAGACTTCTATTGAACAAATTAGCACAGTCATTAAGCACTTTAGTAGTATAGCACAACTCTTGATAGACTACACTTTCTACCTCCCCTCTAGAAACTTGCTTTGCCTTAAGTCTGGCTATATACAAATCTAGCAGTAACTGTTGTTGGGTTCTTGGGGATATCAATATTTTACCTGGCATTTTCTTCAGAGAAGATTACTACTGGTTTAGAAGACAATGAAGGATTAATTTCCTTAGTCAAGAGTTTTTTTCTCAAAAAATCAATATTTCAGAGAGTGGGGGTACAATCTTGATCTTGATTTTATGGTCCTAGAGCTTGTGTCTCATCACTTAGTTTCTGGGACTTATGGTCTATTGCTGAAGCTGGTGCCTTACAAACTCTTTTGAAATAAGGCTTGGTCCTTAAATGAAGATAAATGGGGTCCTTAAAAGAGACAAATGAGGTTTATGTTGCCTTTTCAGAATACACACACACACACACACACACACACACACACACACACACACACGCATAAACACACACACAAAGAGAAAGAAGGGACATTTATTAAGTAGAATCACAGACTAATTCATCAGTGGTGTACTATAAACCAAGATCCAAGAATTCATACTCAGTCATCCAAAAGGCTAGATATCTCACGTGGCCTTCAGTAGATGCTAGAATCCTGAAGACGTGGGCTTTACTGCCAGTGAAAGAACAGACTTGCTAGCATGGTGCAAGCAAAGCAAACAAAAGCTTCCCTCTTCCATGTCCTTATACAAACTTCTAACAAAAAAGGTGTGGCCCAGATTAAAGGTGTGTCTTTTTGCCTCAACATTCAAATCAAAGGTTTTAGTCTTCCTACCTCTGAGCTAGAAATGGATTCACCCAATTCAAACCAATCCTTCACCCAAAAAAAATCACTCAAAAGTGTACCCTACAGTGCAGGAAAACTACTAATTAAGGTAGAAGTCTACCATTGACCAGACAGCCTTTTGGCACTCAGCACACAATGGAGGACTCCATTTCTTAAGAGAGTTTTTCCTTCTCTGACCTTGTCTGAGAAGCACCTCCCCCCATCCCTTCCCTGAGGAATGTTGTTGGACTCTAAGATTCAAGACCAGGGGACGAACTCCCCAAGAAACACTCAGGGATGGGATTTGCTGCAATAACATGAGGTTTATTGATAAACAGATAAAAACTAGTGCACTGGGGTTCTCTTGCATGTAGGCAAGAAGAACCTTAAATTAAAGCTAAGGGCAGCTTATATACTATTTTTACAGAATTTACAAGGGCAGTTATATAATTACCTCTTAAACAATAACCACAAAGACTGAATTTCAAATAGTCATTCCCAGGCCTGGTTTCTGTTCCCAGGCCCAGTTGTTTAGTAACTCAAATTTGCACCTTATCTTTTACAACAAAGAAGGTCAGCTTAAGTAGCTTCTGTTTTCCCAGGTTTTATTGTGTTAAGGGCTCATAAACTCCTATCTTGGGTCTTTCTTCCTGGAATGTTTGTTTTAGTCTTTAAACTGTGCTTCTCCCAGGATGTGTCCCTGGTGGAAGTTAATGTTTGAGTTTAAAACTGAAATTGGAGCTTCTTATTAATCTTAAGTTTCTACAGTGTTAGGTAGCCCCACTTCGTTTATAGGATCAATTTCCTTTCTCCTGACAAAACCTGTCTGGCCAGCACCTGAGACTTCTGAAATGCTTCCCCATATTAATGAGGTATGCCAAGTACCCTAAGCCCCTAGCCAATTACCTTTGCTCATCTTTGATGTCCATGCCTTCAGTCCCCCAAAACCTTATAAGCCTTCAATCACCCTAAGTAAAGTTGATCTGCTTGCTGACAATGGTTTCCAGTGTAGTCATTCACCGTACATACTCAAAGGGCTTCTGAACCCCTGTTTGACATCTCTGCTTTCACTGCCCTCATGGATTGTACTGGCCAATGATTCACATGATAGGAGAGATCCACATTCCATTTCTGGACAGTAGTTTATTCCAGATGTAGTCAAATTGACAACTAAGAATAGCCATCACATCAAATTAACAGTAGAAGTTTCACCTGAGATTATGTAAAAATGTCACAATATCTAAGTTACAAATAGAGAATCTTTAAATTATATTAGAAAATTTTAAATCAGAAAGCATTGTATGAGGGGGTTGGGATGTTTAACTGAAAAGTGAGTAAGGAGTTGGGGGAGATGGGGAGAGGGTAAACAAAACCAAGGGTTCATGAGGAAGTCATATTAAAGCATAATATTTTAGATTCCAAGTAAAACATATGAGATCATATGAGCATCAGAAGAGTTATACCCTATGTGGCTAAATAATGTTGTGCCTAAAAACCACAGGTTATCAAACAAAATCTTGTGCCAGGTCATAGTGATGATTTACCATTCATCTTGATTGCCAACCAGACAGAGTTGATAAAACTCTATTGTTGAAGAAATCACACAACTTGGGTACAAAATATAGAGACTATAACTGAATTGTAAGCTTCTTTCTTGCTTATGTTTATAGTGCCAGAATGCATGAGACAAGCTGGTAGACACGGAAGACAGCAATGGTCTTACCTGACTAAGAATGTTATGAATTACAATATCAACCTGCCAGGCAAGATGTGCCCATTACTGTAATAGTGTTACAACTTTTATATGGACAACCAAGAATTCTCTGATTGGTTCATAGGCCTCTTCCTAAAGATAATATCCATGCCTAGTACTGTTAACCTACTTTAAAAAAAAACATGGCTGAGAAAGGCTTAGATCCCTTGGGACCTTACTACTGTTATTTAGTTGAATTAATATAGCACCAAGATGCTTTCTAAGTACTTACATTGATTCCCATAAACAAATGTTGTTCTTAAGATGTAGCTGCTCAAGGTGCTGGATGTAAATAGCAATCTAGTTCACAGCCCTAAACTGTACATTGATACCACAACCTCTAAGAGACAGAGAAAAATACAGAAGAGAGGGTAACAAGAATAAGAACATTAAAAGATACGTGGAAAACAACGGTTATAATAATGCTGTCTTCTGAGCATGACATCACAGCAGCACTGGATACCTAGAATGGTTTGCACAAGATTGGAAGATTCAACAATCAACAATAGATGGTGAATGACCATATTTGCCCTACCTCTTCCTGAAGAACTACAGGTTATTTGTTAAGTTCTTGGGAAAGAGTAGGGCATGAGACCTATTCAGTTATAGACCCATTGATGAGCTCACAAGGCTGTATTGCCTGGCTCCAAACCAGTGGTCACACAGATGGCTCTGGTGAAAGTCAGTGAGTCACAAAGCAAACAAAAAGAGATTAATGTGACAAAAAGACTCATAAGGGAGGAGAGAGTGGGAGCAATCAAACAGAGGGGAGAAACAAGAGAAAAAGTGAAGGTGGAAGTTGTCAGAATGCACTGACTGTATATAGAAACAAAGAAAAAATTCAGTAAAATACTTTAAATATGTATTTTTAAATTGTTTGACATCATACAAAATATTTTTTATTATATTCACCTCAGCTCTCTAGCCTTAACCCGTATTAGATTAAGCCCTTACTCCCCTAATTTCATGTCCTATTCTTTTTTATAAGTTTAGTGTCCAATTTGTGTCTATATACTTCTGAGTGTATAAAATATGTATCTGTCCATGAGGAACTATACCCTTAAAGAAAACTGACTCTTCATCTTCCCAGAATTTATCAACTCATCTTCAGCTATAAATGCTCTTCAGCCCCTCTAATTATTGGAGGTCAGGCCTCTATCTAGCCTTCACAAGATTAGAATGGCCACAGCCCTTCTATATTTGGAGAAGGGAGGAGATGTCAGGGGCAGTCCTGCTTATACACTGAAAGCCTAAAATCAGCCACAGGCCTAAAATCAGCAATAGGCCTAATATACATGCCTGCTAACACAAAGTCTTGGGTCTCTGTAGAAAAACACTGAAACAAATGACTATAAGCTATTGTAAACAGCCAGCTTCTGTAGAAATTTATCAGCCTGAGTAGTCATAGACCTTGCAAATAGGCAGCTTTGGTAGATAGTACCAACTTAGATAAGAACAAGTGAATCATAGGCATAGTCATACTGTCCTGTCCCCTGAACCTTCACCCAGCTGATATATCCTGATCTGAAAAATATCTGTACTCTCCCTGAACACCTATGCTCCTGTGTCATCCTCTTCCTCACACCCTGCCTTTTTGTGTTTATAACCCCTGTGTGAAAAAGTAATAATTACGATCTGATTAAAAAAATAGAAAATAAAAAAAAATTTAAATAATAAAATGTAAAGACATATCTGAAAAATAAATAAATAAATGCTCATCTAGCTCCACTGCTGCGAGGGCTTTTATGGTTGGTGTGACATGGTTTGACCTGTGCTGCTGGGTGCCTTAGGGGAGTGCCTACGAGCTACTGAGTCTCATCATGATGCCCAGCTAATCTGCTTCCTTTTGGAAACCATGTCTGGAGGTATCCTAGAGAGGCCACGGCCTGCAGAACTGCAGGTAGGAGCACCCACCCACAGCCCTATGCCCCAGAGGCACAACTGGCAGTAGAGAGCCCCCAGAACACACCTGGCATCCAGACCCTGCCCCTGCAGAATACACTCCCCTTCCACCCCTTGCCTGGATCCCAGTGACTGGAGCAGACACCCAGCTGATCTGCTTCCCTGTGGAAACTGGGTCCGGAGGCATCCTAGAGAGGCCACTGCCCTCAGAGCTGCAGAAACCACATCTGGAGACATCCTAGAGAGACCACTAACCTCAGAGCAGGGGACACCATGTCCTGAGGCATCCTAAAGGAGCCACTGAACTCAGAGCAGCAGACAACATATCCTGACACATCCTAGAGGAGCAACTACACTCAGAGCAGCAAACACTTAGCTGGTCTACTACCATGAAGACACCATATCCTGAGATATCCTAGAGGAGCCACTGTACCCAGAACAGCTGGAGCTCAGGATCACAGAGACATCTAGACCCCAAGGAGTTCTGACACAACCAAGATAACTGGAAAGGCAGGCTCCAGTCAGAACCAGTGAGTGTAGGTAGCACTAGAGCTAACCAAATGGTGAAAGGCAAGTGTAAGAATGTAAACAACAGAAACCAAAGTTACTTGGCATCACCAGAACCCAGTTCTCCCACCATAGCAAGTCCTGAATACCACATCACACCAGAAAATCAAGATTCAGAATTAAAATCACTTCTCATGATGATGATAGAGAACTTTAAAAAGGACATAAACAACACTCTCAAAGAATTTGAGGAGAACACAGGTAAAAAGGTAGAAGTCCTTGAAGAAATGCAAGAAAACACAAACAAACAGGTGAAGGAATTACACAAAAAAAAACGTCCAGGATCTAAAAATGGAAGTAGAAACAATAAGGAAATCTCAAAGGGAGACTACCCTGGAGATAGAAAACCTAGGAAAAAGATCAGGAGTCATAGACACAAGCATCACCAACAGAATACAAGAGATAGAAGAGAGAATCTCATGAGCAGAAGATATCTTGGAAAACATTGACACAACAGTCAAAGAAAATGTGAAATGCAAAAAGCTCCTAACACAAAACATTCAGGAAATCCAGGACACAATGAGAAGGTCAAACCTAAGGAAAATAGGTATAAATGAGGGTGAAGACTCCCAACTTAAAGGGCCAGTAAATATCTTCAACAAAATTATAGAGGAAAACTTTCCTAACCTAAAGAAAGAGATGTCCTTAAATATACAAGAAGCCTACAGAACCCCAAATAGACTAGACCAAAAAAGAAAGACCTCCTGTCACATAATAATCAAAACATCAAATATACAAAACAAAGAGAAGATACTAAAAGCAGTAAGGGAAAAAGGCAAAGTAACATATAAAGGCAGACCTATAAGAATTACACCAGACTTCTCACCAGAGACTATAAAAGCCAGAAGATCCTGGACTGATATTATACAGACCCTAAGAGATCACAAATGCCAGCCCAGACTATTATACCCAGCAAAACTCTCAATCACTATTGATGGAGAAACCAAGATATTCCATGACAAAACCAAATTTACACAATATCTTCCCACAAATCCAGCACTTCAAAGGATAATGGATGGAAAACTCCAACAACACACGGAGGGAAACTACAACCAAGAAAAAGCAAGAAAGTAGTCTTCCAACAACCCAAAAGAAGATAGTTACACAAACATAATTCCACCTCTAATAACAAAAATAACAGGAAGCAACAATCATTTTTCCTTAATATCTCTTAATATCAATGGACTCAATTCTCCAATAAAAAGGCATAGACTATCAGACTGGACACATAAACAGGACTCAGAATTTTGCTGCATACAGGAAACCCACCTCTGTGACAAAGACAGACACTACCTCAGAGTAAAAGGATGGAAAACAATCTTCCAAGCAAATGGTCCCAAGAAACAAGCTGGAGTAGCCATTCTAATATCAAATAAAATTTATTTTCAACCAAAAGTAATCAAAAAAGATAAGGAAAGACACTACATACTCATCAAAGGAAAAATGTACCAAGAAGAACTCTTAATTCTGAACATCTATGCCCCAAATGCAGGGGCACCCACATACATAAAAGAAACTTTACTAAAACTTAAAGCATACATTGCACCTCACACAATAATAGTGGGGGACTTCAACACCCCACTCTCAGCAATGGACAGATCATGGAAACAAAAACTAAACCAAGACACAATGAAACTAACAGAAGTTATGAACCAAATGGATTTAACTGATATCTATAGAACATTTCATCCTAAAACAAAAGAATATAGCTTTTTCTCAGCACCTCATGGTACCTTCTCCAAAATAGACCATATATTTGGTCACAAAACAAGCCTCAACAGATACAAAAATATTGAAATAATCCTTTGTACCCTATCAGACCACCATGGACTAAGGCTGTTCTTTAATAATGACAAAAACAACGGAAAGCCCACATACATGTGGAAACTGAACAACGCTCTACTCAATGATGACTTGGTCAAGAAGAAGTAAAGAAAGAAACTAAAGACTTTTTAGAATTTAATAAAAAGGAGGACACATCAAACCAAAACTTGTGGGACTCCATGAAAGCAGTACTGAGAGGAAAATTCATAGCTCTAAGTGCAAAAAAAAACAAAAAACAAAAAACAAAAAACAAAAAACAAAAAAAAACGAAGAGAGCATACACTGAAAGAATTAGAACAAAAAGAAGCAAATATACCCAAGAGGAGTAGATGGCAGGAAATAATGAAACTCAGAGCTGAAAACAACCAAGTAGAAAGAAAAAGAACTATACAAAATATCAACAAAACTAAGAGCTGATTCTTTGAGAAAATCAACAAGATAGGTAAACCATTATCCAGACTAATCAAAGGGCACAGAGACAGTATCCAAATAAATAAAATCAGAACTGAAAATGGAGACATAACAACAGAAACTGAGGCAATTAAAAAATCATCAGATCCTACCACAAAGGCCTATACTCAACAAAACTGGAAAATCTGGATGAAATGGACAATTTTCTAGACAGATAGCAGGTACCAAAGTTAAACAAGGAGCAGATAAATCATCTAAACAGTCTCATAACCCCTAAAGAAATAGAAGCAGTCATTAAAAGTCTCCCCACCAAAAAAAGTCCAGGACCAGATGGTTTTAGTGAAGAATTCTATCAGACCTTCAAGGAAGACCTAATACCAATTCTCTTCAAACTATTGCACAGAATAGAAACAGAAGGAACACTACCCAATTCAATCTATGAAGCTACAATTACACTCATACCTAAAGCTCACAAAGACCCAACGAAGAAAGAGAACTACAGATCAATCTCTCTTATGAATATTGATGCAAAAATACTCAATAAAATTCTCGAAAACCAAATCCAAGATCACATCAAAACAATCATCCATCATGATCAAGTAGGCTTTATCCTAGGAATGCAGGGATGGTTCAATATTCGAAAATCCATCAATGTAATCCACTACATAAATAAACTCAAAAAAAAAAAAAAAAAAACACATGATCATCTCACTAGATGTTGAGAAAACATTTGACAAAATTCAACATCTCTTCATGTTAAAAGTCTTGGAAAGATCAGGAATTCAAGGTCCATACCTAAACATAGTAAAAGTAATATACAGCAAGTCAGTAGCCAACATCAAACTAAATGGAGAGAACCTTGAAGCAATCCCACTAAGATTAGGGACTTAGACAAGGCTGCCCACTCTCACCGTACCTATTCAATATGGTACTGGATGTCCTAGCAATTAGAAACAAAAGGAAGTCAAAGGGATACAAATAGGAAAAGAAGCCAAATTTCACTATTTGCAGATGATATGATGGTATACTTAAGTGACTTCTAAAATTTCTACCAGAGAACTCCTAAACCTGATAAACAACTTCAGGAAAGTGGCTGGATATAAAACCAACTCAAACAAATCAGTAGCCTTCCTCTACTCAAAAGAAAAACATACTGAAAAAGAAATTAGGGAAATGACACCCTTCATAATAGTCACAAATAATATAAAATATCTTGGAGTGAATCTAACCAAGCAAGTGAAAGATCTGTATGACAAGAACTTCAAGTCTCTGAAGAAAGAAATCAAAGAAGATCTCAGAAGATGGAAAGATCTCCCATGCTCCTGGATCGGCAGGATTAATTTAGTAAAAATGGCCATCTTGCCAAAAGCAATCTACAAGTTCAATGCAATCCCCATCAAAATTTCAAATCAATTCTTCATAGAGATAGAAAGGACAATTTGCAAATTCATTTGGAATAACAAAAAACCCAGGATAACAAGAACCATTCTCAACAATAAAAGAACTTCTGGGGAAATCACTGTCCCTGACCTCAAACTGTACTACAGAGCAGTAGTGATAAAAAATGCATGGTATTGGTACAGAGACGGGCAGAAAGATCAATGGAATAGAATTGAAGATCCAGAAATGAACCCACACACCTATGGTCACTTGATCTTTGACAAAGGAGCTAAAACCATCCAGTGGAAAAAGGACAGCATTTTCAACAAATGGTGCTGGATCAACTGGAGGTCAGCATGTAGAAGAATGCAAATCAATCCATTCTTATCCCCTTGTACAAAGCTCAAGTCCAAGTGGATAAAGAACCTTCACATAAAACCAGATACACTGAAACTAATAGAAGAGAAGGTGGGAAAGACCCTTGAATACTTAGGCACGGGGGAAAAGTTCCTGAACAGAACACCAATGGCTTATGCTCTAAGATCAAGAACTGACAAATGGGACCTCATAAAATTGCAAAGCTTCTGTAAGACAAAAGACACTGTCAATAAGACAAAACAGCAACCAACAGATTAGTAAAAGATCATTAACAATCCTAGATCTGCTAGAGGGCTAATATCCAATATATACAAAGAACTCAAGAAATTAGACTCCAGACAACAATAATTAACCCTATTAAAAATGGGGTACAGAGCTAAACAAAGAATTCTCAACTAAGGAAATTCGAGTGGCTGAGAAGCACCTTAAGAAATGCTCAACATCCTTAGTCATCAGGGAAATGCAAATCAAAACAACCCTGAAATACCACCTCACACCATTCAAAATGGCTAAGATAAAAAATTCAAGTGATGGTAGATGCTGGCGAGGATGTGGAGAAAGAGGAACACTCCTCCATTGCTGGTGGGAATGCAAGCTGGTACAACCACTCTGGAAATCAGTCTGGCGGTTCCTCAGAAAATTAGACATAGCACTACCTGAGGAGGCAGCTGTAACACTCCTGGGCATATACCCAAAAGATGTTCCAACATATAACAAGGACATATGCTCCACTATGTTCATAGCAGCCTTATTTATAATAGCCAGAAACTGGAAAGAACCCAGATGTCCTTCAACAGAGGAATGGATACAAAAAATGTGGTACATTTACACAATGGAGTTTTTACTCAGCTATTAAAAAATAATGAATTCGAGAAATTCTTAGGCAAATGGATGGAACTAGAAAATATCATCCTGAGTGAGATAACCCAATCACAAAAGAACACACATGGTATTTACTCACTGATATGCGGATATTAGTCCAAAAGCTTGAAATAGCCAAAATTCAACTAACTGACCACATGAAGCTCATGAATAAGTAAGACCAAGTGTGGATGCCTTGGTCCTTCTTGGAAGGAGTGACAGAATGCTCAAGGGAGCAAATAAGGGGACAAAGTGTGGGACAGAAAGTCAAGGAGGGACCTTCGGCCATCGGCAGACCACTCTACCTTGATATCCATCCCATGTGCAGTCACCAAAGATAGACGCTGATATGGATGTCAGGAAGTGCATGCTGGCAGGAGCCTAATGTAGCTGTCTCCTCAGAGTTCTGTCAGAGTCTGACATATGCAGAGGCAGATGCTAGCAGCTACCCATTGATCTGATCAAGGGTTCCCAATGGAGAAGTTAGAGGACTGAAGGAGCTGAAAGGGTTGGTGGCCCCAAGAGGAGAGCAACAGTGCCAGCCAACCAGAGCTCCCCAGGGTCTAAACCACCAGCCTGGGAGCACAAAGGGAGGCACCCATGACTTCAGCTGTATACTCAGGGGAGGATAGCTGTGGGTCCCTTGTTCTGGAGTGTGTCCCATGACGATCTTCTGACTGGGGACAGAATGAGAGCAGGGAGGGCTCCTTACTGTCTCCGAGCTGCCTCCGGCCTTCGTCTCCACTATCTGTAGATCTCTGGCCTGGCCTGATGCAGGAGGTCAAGGCCAAAGGACACAGAGTGCGAGCATGAAGGGAGATTGCCTGCCCCTGCCGCTGCCTCTGCTCACTCTCCAATGTCACTGACTGGTCTCTCCCAGGTGCTGCATCTGTCTCTCATTGCTGACCCGGTCCAGGCCCAGGCTGGGCCGATAAGGAGCCAGCTAGCTGGCAAGGAGGCAGCTTGGTGTCCCAGGCAGGTTCCAGGAGAGCAGAGCTCTCCCCAAGTGTTACAGGTCTTGTGACAAAAACTCTCGGACACCAGGATGATTCTTGAGCGCTGGCCTTTACTTCCCCTAAATAGAGCCCTTATATACAGTTTTGGAGTGGGTTAGGGTCTGACAGCAGGTAATGTCTATTGGCTTGACCTGAGAGCTTGGAGATACCTCATCTGCATGTGGGAGAGCCTGAGGGACTGTTCCTTGTGAATGATGGTCATAAACCTCTCTGTGGGAGGGGTTGTTGGAGAACTGCCTGGGAGCAGAGCTGAACTCCTGCTGTCCATAAAGGTTCTGGGGTTCGAAACTCATGCTCAACCAAACACCCAGCTGCTTCTCACAGCCCACTGCCCTACAGATGTCCTTGTCGGGCATGGGTGGGAGAGGAGATCCCTGGTCCCATTAAGGCTGAACACTGAGCGGGGAGGAATTTGAGGATGGGGAGGAGGAAGTAGGGGGTAGGTGGGGGCACACCTCTGTGGAGGCAGGAGGGGGGACGGGATAGGGGGTTCCTGGGTGGTGAAGGGAATGAGGTGAGAGGATAAAATCTGAAATGTATTTTAAATAAATAAATAAATAAATACTCCTCAGTTAGGCGTGAAGTTTTATGAAATCCTTCCTATTTCAACATAGAATGGTGGGTATCTTGATTTTATGTGGGTCTCATGCAGACAACCACTGTTGTAAGTTCATATTTGTAGTGGTTCTATCATGACCAGGAGACAGTTTTATACCTGTTCTCTCAGGTTCTTAGAGTCTGCCCATCCCCTCTTCCTCAATGGTTCCTGAACCTTGGAGATAGGATATGTCATAGATGTCCTGTTTGTGACTGGGGGCTCTATAGTCACACTTGTTCTCTGGACTATAGCCAATTATAATTTTTCTGTTTTAGCCATCATCCACTGCACAAAGAAACTCCTCTGTTGAGCTCTGAATGCTTTGCTATTTTACAGGTAGAGAGATAAGAATTAGGAGAGAAGTTTGATACTGTGTCCACTTAGTAACACCATAACAGTAGGTTTAATTTGTGGCCTATGATCTCAACCATGGGTTCCCTCTTGTGGAGTCAGCCTCAGATCCAATCAGAAAGCAGTAGTTATTCCTATTACATTTGTGCCATTATTACATTCATGGGCATGTTTTGTCATGTTAGTCATTACTGCAATTTATAGGTGGGGAAGACTGCTTACGATTTTCTACCAGTAGCAGTACCTTCCAGTGCTATTGAGAGCCAGCCGGCAGGAAGAAAGTTTCCTTGTTAGTACTGACTTAATTTCTACATGATCTATAATCAGTGAGTGTGTGTGTGTGTGTGTGTGTGTGGTGTGTGTGTGTGTGTGTGTGTGTATGTGTGTGTGTGTGTGGTGTGTGTGTGTGTGTGTGTGTGTGTGTGGTGTGTGTGTGTTGTCTTGTATGCATTGTTCTTGTGATAGACCAAGAGCAATGGCAAAAAGCTTGTATTGCTTTGAACATAATCCTTGATGTAGGGTAACTCAAATGAATTCTTTTATATGAATACATATGAAGATCATAAAATAGTAACTGTGCATATATCTTTTTCAAACATACTAAGAGTTAGTTGCTTTCCCCCAAACCTTCTCTTCTGTCTTAATTTCCCATCTCCCTTCCCAGTTAAGCCTCCCTCCCTTTCTTAGTCAATGTTCTATTGCTGTGAAGAGACACCATGACCATGGCACTTATTATAAAAGAAATCATTTAGTTGGAGTTTGATTATAGTTTCAGAAATTCAGTCCATTATTCTCGTGGTCTTATGATGAGGAGCACAGAGGCACACAACAGTCATGGTAGCTCAGGGTTTTACATCCAGATCCAAGGCAGCAAGAAGAACAAGCCAGTGGGCCTGGCTTGAGTTTTTGAAACCCCCAAACCGCCTCTAGTGGCCCACTTCCTCCAACAGAGTCACACGTACTCCAACAAAGCCACATCTCCTAAGCCCTCTCAAGTCGTGCCACTGTCTAATGACCAAGCATTCCAATATGTGAGCCTGTGTCGGTTATTCCTATTGAAACCACCACACCCCTTATTATCTCTCCTTCTTCATATCACCCGTGTTCTGCTACCCCTTTCCTTAAGCTCTTTCCTCCCTCTCCCCACCATTGGCCCCTAACTAATTCTTTGGATTCTACCGGTATTCAAGAATAAATACATAAATCTAAATATCTGCTGCTAAACTCTGCATATAAATTAGAGCATGTAGCAATGATCTCTCAGTTTGTGCTGAAACAATATTAGAGATCATGTTCAATGTCTTTACTAAAGGGAGAGGACTTGGATTTGGAGATTTTCCTTAGCTGAAGATCTTTGAATTGACATGAAAATGGGTCATGTCCCTAAACTCCATTGTGAATGTTTTCTTCTTTCCAACCATCTAAATTTATCCACCAAGAATTACTGAAAAAATACATCCTAAAACACTTATTTAGGATTTGAGACAAGGCATAAATCTCATAAAACCTACTTTATGGAAGTCTTCTTATCTCTTCTCATTTTTAATAGTCGTTTTCTTAAAAACCCCAATAACTGAGTGTGATGTTACATGCATGCCTGTTATTCCAGAACTTGAGAAGTGGAAGCAAGGTGATTAGGAGTTCAAAGTCAGCCTCAGCTATATAGCTTACTCAGTCTGGGCTACATAAGGCCTTGTCAAAAAAAAATTAAAACTAAAAAACTAAAACTATAAAAAACTATCTATAATTATTTTAACATTCAAAATTATTCACATGTATATTTGAATTATAAATTTACATTATAAACTATTTTTCTCTATTCTCAAACAATGTGAAATCAAATTAACTCATATAAGAAGGAAACTATATCTGCCATGGCTACAGAGGGAAGAGGTTCCAGGTTCTCATGGGTAGTGTCTTATGAGGTCATTAAGAACCCAGATTTCTTCCATCTCTGCCCTCTACTTGCCTGTGTATAACTTCCTTCTAAGCCAGAGTTTTTTCAAGACTTAAGGTGACACTGCTTGTTGATGACAGTGTGCATTTGCTTCTTAACGTTGCCTACAGTGATGCAGGAAAGTGATGTAAGACCCTACGAATTCGGCAAACTTGGATCTTATGGTTACAACTGGACCAGATACACCAATAGTAGCCTCACAACTTGATCAGCTTAAACTCTAATCAATGATTCCTGCTTAAACTCAAAGCAGGAGGGAAAACTTACCAGATCCAGAATGCCATGACCCTCTTACAGTCAGGCAATAGATTTAACCTGGCTAATAGGATTTCAGTAAGAGTTAAAATTGGAGTGTGAACCACCATAAATAAGTAGCCTCAAATGCTCCCACCTCTACCCTCACCCATTACTCAAAATTTCCTCTATCGAACTTCGAAACTGATATAGCAGCTGGGGTGAGGGAGGACTTGGCATAAGTGACTATATCCATTTGCATGCAGTTTCTGCTGGTGGCTGGCAGTTCTCTTTCTGATTTTTTTGGGTGGCACATATAGCGTACCCTGCTGAATCTGGCTTTGAGGATTTATGTAAATCAATATTACACATTAGAATACTAAATACCATGAAGCCACAAAGAGTAAATTAGACTTTCTCTGGGGTATAATTTGGACATGGGTATCCTTTAAAATCCCCTATATTAGTCTAAGACATCACCAGGACTGGGAATCATTAGTACACTAACCATCGGATTGCCCCACTCTCTCAATTAAGTTAGCCAGTTATAGCCCAATATTTTGAATTTGATTGCTTTGAAATTTACCCAGGTGACTTACAGCATTATCCCTTTAAATAAAATATTATTCGCAGTAAGGTAACTGGCATTTGAAGTAGGGATGCTGTGTCAGCTTCCTTTTGGAGAATGTTGTTCAATCAACAAATACATGCTAAATGAAAATATTACATAGGCATGAGGGGCTTGTATTGCTTTTTATCCATTTCTGGGGGAAGGGTATAACATACAATAGCAACATTTCACTTTTACGTTGTAATGGGATCTCCATAGGCTTATATTGAAATTGGTTTTCTGCTGTAATCTCACATTTTAACAGCCTCCACAGACCTGCTCAGGAACTGACTCAAAATTGTTATGAAGAATATTTGGCATCATAATTTCATTTTTGCATTATATAAATGCTTCTCCCTCCCCATTTCATCCCTCCATGAGAGATATTGAAGCATCATTATAGCAGCAATGGAAAGTAAATACTTGACATATTCAATAGTTATTTTACAAAAGCTAGAAACTGTTTTTCCTCTTGAGTGCAGAGTCTTCAGTCATCCTCGGCTTTTTAATAGGATTTTGACACCCATTTCAAATGATGGCAGAAAGTGATTTTACCACTTTTTTTTTTAAATTAATATTTTAGGCACCCGAGCTACTCAAAGTCCCTAAAGCCTCCAATTGGCGACCCTCTCCTGTCACATGCCAGATGCCTTCCTGATTAGCCAGGCCCACTCATTTTCTCACATCCTCCCACGAGCCACCCACAACCTTGAGATTCAGAAGCAAGGCAGCTGTCTGCTGCCTCCTCATGATCTCTTCCACCAAGCTTCCCAGAACACTTCTTGGTCCCTGGGGCTCTGCAGATGTTCAAAGTTAAGTCCTGCCGCTGACGAGTGATACAACTTCTCAGCCTCACCTCTGTAACTCTCCACTACTTGGTAAGTAGAATGTTTACCTCTCAGTATGTTTAGCAGGCTGAACCAACATCTTCTATGGACTGTGCTGACTTGGTACTTGGCATTCGGTAAGGTGTCAGGCTTGAACTGCTGTTAACACACACATCATGGTTCCTGTCTACTGTCTCTGTCACCCCATGCTGGTGGTGGCTAGTCTGTAGCATGAATTGCATTTCTTTGTTTTTCATACATCACTTTTCTTCTTTCTATCTAACCTGCTTCTCTCCTGCTTCAAGCCCGTATCACCTCATACCTGCAATATTGCAATGTTGTTCAAAATAGTCTCCTGTCCCTGCCTCTAGCTGCTAACTACTCACCTCCATCGCGTCATTCCAACCTCCACACCCTTACAGAGCCAACTTCTATTTACTTTCTCCAAAACCGTTCCCTTGGTTCTTCAACCCAGTACTTCCGAGGCTCTCCTGGAAGATTTTCACCAGGGAAACTGAGGTCAAGTGAGGGAAGATAGAGATGGACTCACATGAAATGACTGATTTCCACTGCATGTAACTCCTTTTCTTACTGTAGTTCTTTCTGCCCTAAGATCCGGAAGTCAGCTGATCACACCTTGTAAGTGCCAATTCAAGAAAATGGCAAGACTAAATCACAGAGGCCAAACACTTTCCTCCTCGTGGTTCCTACAGCTTAATGAACAAACGTCTGAAGACTGACAGATCGAGGCTTCCCCAGGACTAAGTAAAGTCCTTCCCAGGCTAAGCGTCTGTAAATCTGCATGAATGTTCAGGATCTCTCAGAAGACCTCTTGAGAGATGACAATATCCAAGTGAGATCATGGAGCAATGGCATCTCCCATGTGACCTGTCAATAACACAGGAAGGGTATGGCCTTCTGCCAGCCACTCTCCATACCCTTCTCCTATTGCTCTCTTAGCATGGGCCCTACTACGGCCTATGTTACTTGGGTTTAAAGGGAGTCACCAAGTTGCTGTCCTGGGATATGCTTAACAATGGTTCTATTCTAGTGAAACAAATGTGGTAGCCCAGAGTTCTGCTATATGGCTATGTGATATAATGGCTGGTCCTAAAACTGACAAGAAAGCACGTTTGTCTGCTACTATGTCTCTATTAAAGCACACAGCTTTGAAGGAGGGACATGGGTATCTACACCCACAAAAATGACCCTGGCACACCAAATGAGCAGTCTGTGCCTTCAACACTGTAGGTGCCATTAAATGCAAAATGCACATGTTCTCATCCCTTAATGCCCAGTCTAGTAGTTGCCACCACTATGTCCTGTTGCAGTGTGAGCAATGCCCTATTCTTTGCCTGCTAGAGGATAACTCTTTTAAAGGTGGAAGTTGGTAGTGATTACAATGATGCTGAAGCAGTAGGAACCAAATGGAATTTCTCCAAGAAAATAGAAATTACCTTACTGTGCCCTGCTTTAGCTCTTAGGAGATGCTATGGAGAAATTGTTTCCTGTCCTCTGCCTCCAGAGTACCACACTGACAGAAAAGAAGCCCCCCCCCCCCACCGTGTGTTCACCTAAGGTTAAAAGAACCTTTTCTGATAGTGCTATATCAGAGATAAAAGTCCCCTATCATTATGATCTGAGATAAAAGTCCCCTGCCATCACCATGGTCCCACTGCCCCAGCCTCCCCCAGACACATGGAGAAGCTCATAAAGAAGAGAGTTGGGTGCCCTGGTTTGCTCGTGTCTTTACCTGTCTATATTCCTCAAAAGAAGAGTGTAGTTTTCTTTTAGATTAAGTCATAAAATCAATTTACAAATCTAAAGATGCAAAATTTATTTGCAATAAATATATCAAAAGAAAGCTCTAGCTTGGCAACACAAAGATGAGAGGAAAATTCTAGCAACTAAAACACTCGAAAATCATTAGAGAAAACATTTAAGAGTTCAAGGCGTGAAAAATATGCTAAAGCATATAAATGCCTTGGATGATGAAATCTGGCATAATTATGAAGAAGATCACTTACTATGAAGATCACAGTTCTTGCTTAGTTTATAGTTGTTGCTTTGTTACATTGTGGTTATGTTACCTTTGTTTTCTCTTTTGTTCAGTCTTGAAGGCAGCTAATATCTGCTGATTGGATTGGCCTTTGGTCCTTTCCACAGCCTCTTACCCTCCATCAAGTTTGTGAGGCATAGGAAGAGTGGAACCACATGGGATGGGTGTAGCCTGAGGCCCCAGAGTGGTACAAGATCAGTTCTGCCTCCACCACTGATCAAAGCACATGGTGTGGTATGAAAGTCCAGATGGGGTTTGGTCCTCAAAGTACATGAGTTGCAGACCCTGAACTCAGAACAGTTGCAGAACAGTGAGTGACATTGAGGTGGGAAATTTTTAAAAAACTGGTCCTAGAGAAAGGTAATTAGGTTGCAGGGGTATCACCTTGATACTGGTCCTGTGGAGTGAGTCCAGTTCTCATGAGTAGACTGTTAGAAATCAAGGTCACTCCACATGCTCAGCTCCTTCTTGCTTATAGTCAGTTTATTTCTGCTTCTCCATTATGCTCTGACAAATTCAGAAGACCCTTACCAGGACACTGCCATCATGTTCTAGAATTTCCTGAATGCTGAACCAAATCAACTGTATTATTTTATGTATCCTATAGTAACAAAAGCCATTTGAATACCTATGTGATGAGTAAGCTGCCTTTGTGGGGAACTCCTAAGTCACAGGCAAAAGGTATAAAGAATATAGGAAGATATGAAAATTTAAGGCCATTAATAAAATTAACCAGTCAAAAAAAAGTCACATCCTAAATGATACAAAGGCAAAAAGCTCAGATCTTCAGAAAACAATAAAATATACAGAAGAAAACTAGGAGTAGGGAGAAGCTCAGTCCCTGAATTGCTTGCTGCGCAGGCTTGATGGCATGAATTAGATCTCTAGCCCTCATATAAAAGCTGCATGATGAAATATATATATATATGCATATAAAAGCGCACACCTTTAATCCCAGCACTTGGGAGGCAGAGGCAGGCGGAGGCCAGCCTGGTCTACAGAGTGAGTTCCAGGACAGCCAGGTCTACAAAGAAACCCTGTCTCGAAAAACCAAAAAAAAAAAAAAAAAAGCTGCATGATGGCTCTCACTGGCAGTCTCAGAGCCGGGGAGGCAGAGACAGGCAGGGTGCTGGAGCACACTGACCAAGTGCCCCAGTCAATAATAGATGCACTCCAGGTTCAGTGAGAGGAGGTGGCTCATAAAAACCAAATGATGTTAGGATGAAAACAGATTAAGGAATTGGTATTCCTCCAGCATTGACCTCTTGCCTTCGTATACACACATCTGTGCACTTGAGCCCACATCTTATATGGACACTCCACACAAACACATATGCACACCTACATCACATTCACACACACACACACACACACACACACACACACACACACACACGCATACACAGGTACAGAGAACAGCAAATTAAACTGCAGGCATTATAAATAAACATAAAAGCATTTTTGAGAGTATTTTATTTCAATTAAATTCCCCAAACACATACTTTATGACAAAAGAATAAAACAATTTCTTAATTTGTTTATAATTTGGTAATATTCGAAGAATTGAGCCTCATGTGGATCTAATACAAGCAAGCATTAAGACAACTTTCCCAGAGGGTCAGCACTATGTGGTAAAAGCACTTCTACAACCTGTAACTTACAGGACACTCAGGTCATTATTGAGCCCTCAGAGCAGTAACAGTTTCCACAAGAAGGTAAGAGAAGGGCTGGGGTGGGAAGGAAGGCATGTGTATAAAACTGAATTAATGATTTTAGTTCCAGGTTTCCTAAGAGTAAAGAAGAATGCTCCTCTTTTGTAGGAGATCATGTGGCTCTTACCCAGCATGCATCTCTCCTTAGATCCTTCCTAAGAGATTCTCAGTTTTTCGGAGATACCCAGTCTGTTTCCTGAAATCCTGACAAATGTTCAACAGTTAGGACAGTAACACTGGTCCAAAAACAATGATTGGTTTGGGCATGGTCAGGTGACCTAGGATTAACCAATCACACCAAAGGCAAGAATATACATTCCAAGTTTAGGAGGGAACCTCTTCCGTCTTCCTGCTACTTTGAATAAGGAAGCATGTATTCTGGATTCCGCTGTATTCTACAATACATGTATTCTACAACTATAGGAAACAGCTCTAGAAGGGATTAGACAGAGACATAAGACCCCCGTGTCTGGAGCCTCTTTGCCCCTTATCTCTCAATGACTTAAGACAACCTGAGTCCTTACTGTTTATGCCCTTGGGAGTCAAGGTTTTATGTTTCTTAGATTCGGAGGCATCCTAACCCATATATCACTATCATACCAAAAAGAAAAATCTCTCCCAGAAATGCATCCTTCCAAACCGTGTGTAGCTTCTGTAAATGATATTTTGCATACTTCACAGCCCAAGAATCTCAGGCCATACGTGGGTCACTCCCACCATCCTGAGAAAAGCATGATGTCAGACACACTTCTTGCCTGGCCCCCTTCTCTCAGATTCTGAAATTGCAGTCCATGCTTCTCTAGGAGTGAAATAAAGGAAGAGGGACGGCCTCTGCCCTCTGGACCTACTCACATATACAAAGCGACTCTGAATCTCAGACTTGGTCTATTTTGTAAGACCAACGAGCCTGGCTTCCTGCTACATATGCAGCCATGTTCCTCATCAAAGGCAGCTAGCTCTGTTCTGTGCTGTTTTATCATCTATGGGAATGCTACTTACCTCTCTACTAAAGGTGGTTACAGTCCCAACATTTCCTTATCTGAGAACCAAAATACTGAAGGATGTGCTACAGTAGATGTCTTATAAAGAGAGGAGTTGCAATTTTATTCCCCAACTACAAGTTTGTTAATCTTCAGGGTACTGATTATGGTCTTTCCTTTGAAATGGTTTTGAGATTTCTAGTAAAATCCATACCCATATAATTACGTATAAAAAGAATATTTCAACATACACTTAATAGGACATGAGAGTCTAGTAAAACAAATGCTCTGTAGATGTGAGAAAGTTCAAATTATTGCTGCCTTTTTCAAAATTTTTATTAAAGTTAGATTGAGTTTTAACATTAGATTATAAGCGATTCCTTTAGCAGAAATGCAAAACCTCATCAATTTTGACTGTGTGAGAATACAAATTCCCTTTTTCCAACTATCTTAATGAATAATTAATAACTTGTTCAATGATCTGGCTACAAGCACCAATCAAATGGCAAAAAAAAAAAAAAATGGATTTGTATTGGAGAAATAGTTCCCCGTGCTCATCACAAAGATTACAATTTCTTTTAGGAGAAACCTATAATCGTATGAAATGAAGTCCTGTTGGAATACTTAATGCTATCTGCATGAATAATCATTCCTTTTTGAAACTGCTCTATCCCAGCATGATCTGATCTTTAAGTCTTGTTTGTAAAAGACAATTGTTAAAACCAGCAGACATTCCATTGATTTTATGGAACAAGGTGTATATGTCCTTTTCTTTCTTTCTTTCCTTCTTTCTTTCTTTTTTTTTTGATCCCCATTTTCAGTGTTTTTATATCCAAGAAAATACCTTTTTAGTATGATAGTCCTCAAGAAACCTGGTCAGTAAGTTCCTAACCACACTGTAGCTTTATTGGGTAGAAGGAAAGCCAGAGCCTTGAAGTCAGGGGCATGAATGGTCACCAGATATCACTCAACAGTCATTAAATCATAAAGTGTCAAAATCAGGGCCTGCAGAGGTCCTTTCTGTGACTTTCTCCTGTCAGAAGCACACAGGAGGCACAGCAGACCCCAGAATCCACTATCTTTACTAGGAACACAGTGACACTTGGTAAGAAAAGTAAATAAATCATTACACAAGCAAAACCATTTGGAAATGGCAGCGAGAATGAGCTGTGCTTTGTATGAATAGGAATAGAGAAATGTCAACCCAGTTATAGATGAGCTAAATATATGGCTTTAAAGTCTAGCAATTGGGAAATTGTGGGCACCAGGCTCTCTTTTAAGCAGATGCATCCTATTATAAACTATAAGGTTAGGTAACAATCCATGCAATCAGTTAAATACATAACAAGACTACAAAACTAATCAATTAAAACAAACTTTGCCAAAACTGCATTAGAAACATTATCAACTTGTCATCACTGGTGGGAGGAGGCAATAGTCAATCATGAAGCATGAAGCAACGTGTGGGACTTTGCTCTGAGTTCCGAATTCCTCCCTCTAAGTATGCATGGTAGGAGTCTTGCCATGCTGTCAGTTGTTAAATGCCATTTGCTAAATTGCAGCTCTCTGGTAAGCTTATAAGTGAGTGTGTCTCTATTTGTGAATACTGGAATTTAATAACCCTTAATTCAGACACCTTCTGTTCCTAGCAAAGATAAAGCCAATGGAATTGAGTTTTCTGGGTGGATGCCACAGCAAAAAAGGACTTGAATTCTGCATGTTTTGAGCCTTCAGAGGAGTTTTGTGGACTATCAGTGGGCTGCAGAAAGTTGTTTGATGGCTGCTGTAAAATGTAAAAACAACCTGTTCTTCAGTAATCTCAAATATAAAAGCAAGAACTCCTTAATGATAAAAGGACTCACTGTCTTCCCTTTACTTCAGCCCACAAATCTGAGCTGTCATGGCCTCAGATTGAATAAAAGCACTCTGAACCTCATTCACATGGCAGCCCTTTTTATTGAAGAAAGCTGGTTTTGTCCCTATGAATCTTTGATCCTCTAAACTAAACATCTCTATGTTTTGGTAAAAAATTAGAATCCCATCACATCTCAGCCCCTCTGTCAAACACAAGCCTTATACTGGGCTTGAATAGCTACACAAGAGAAGCACAGGGAGAAAATATTTAGTAGAGGGTGTGCAATAACCAAAGACATAGTGGAAAACTACCTGTTACACTTAGGGCACAGGAGAGTGAGGGGTGATGACCCAGACAGTGAACAACCTCCCTGCCAGGTGCCAGGTGTCTGGGAGGAGCAGAGGATATGATGCTGGTTGGACAGAGCCAAACCATGTGCTGCCTGGCTAGGGAGTTTGGATTTTACTCCATGTCTGGGAAGAAGCCAAAAGTAAAATGTTCAACATAGTATTTGAAGAACATTACCTATGGCAGCAATCTAAGCCTAGCCAAGAGGCAAGACTTTCAGTTATGTGACTACAGAGCCTTATTGATTATGGAGTTGATTCTGCAGCCAAACTGCCCTGGCAATCACTGGGTGAACGTGGGCAACTTACTCAAACACCCCCAAGCTTTTTTTGCACAGATGCAAGAAAATAATATTAACTCCATAGATTAATGTGGGGATTAAGTGAGATAATATGCACAAAGCATTTGGTATGAGACACGCCATATGGACTTAAGAGCCTGACTTTAATGTTGTAATCTTCATTATCATTGGTACCATCACTAGGTATAAAACATGAACCTGAGTTACATGCTAGTGGAAGGGGCAAACGAGACTGAGTCTCTTTGATAACTATTGAAAACAAGATGTCTTTCTCCGTCCTGTCCCAAATCCTCCTTGTGTCTGGCCTTCCACAGCTAGTCTCAGACACTGGCTTGGCCCTTTCATCTAAGATCTGGACTAACACTAGCATAGATAATTTCATCACATCTATAAAAAATAGTAATATAAGGAGTCTTTGGCAAAGCAACTAGACAAGAGAAAAATATAAAGCCATCCAAAGCAAGGTAACATGTGTCAGTGTTTGCTGGCAATATAATTTTCTATATGAGATGCTAAAGATTTTTTTAAAACTATTAGGAATAAGAAATAAATATGGTAAAATCAACACAAAATATAGTGGTATCTCTCTAAACAAAGAAAAAACTTTCTAAAAAAATCATAAGAATAACACTATGTAGAATAGCTATAAGTATTACAAATATATATTTATAAATATACATTAAATATAGTATATTTAATATATGAATATTTATAGTTATGTGAATATTATTTATTTATAAATATTTATAATTCATATGTGATGTATTCATATTTAATAATACTTAAACTGATTAAATAAAGTTATTAAATTATTATTTATAAATTTGATGGTTTAATTAAAATAAATTAATTAATAAAGATGTATATGAAATATAAAAATATATTTATATGTTAAGTATAAAATACATATTTATATGTAATGAATATACAAATATATATACATATATATATATAAAAATATAAAAATTATGCAAGGAGATTTTAAGACCTGAAATAATAAACAGTGAAGGAAGCTAGAGATAGCACACCTAAAAAGAAAGTTTTTTCATCTTGAGGGACACAAAGAATTAATAGTGTTAAAATTTGATGCCTGAGTTTCATTGTCGGTGTGACAAGGTTTTAAATTATCCAGGAAGCACAACTCTGGTTGTGTCTGAGAGTGTTTCCAGAGAGGTTATACTGAGGAAGGAACACCCTTCATATGGAATATGAATTCATATGGAATATGAATATGGATCATAGCATCCTATATGGCCCTAGAGTAAGAAAAAGAAGAAAGGGAGCTGTGCACCAGTATTGGTTTCTCTCTGCTCCTTGATTTCAGACGGAATATGACTAGCTGGCCAGTGCTTCTGACATCATGTCTTACCACCTTGGTGACAGTACTACCCCTTAAACAATGAACCAGGATAAACCCTTCTGTGTGTGTGTGTGTGTGTGTGTGTGTGTGTGTGTGTGTGTGTGTATGTGTATGGGTGTATTTATGTTTATATGTATGTGAATGTATGTGTGTGTGAGTGTAGGTGTATGTAAAAGTTCGTGTGTGTGTAAACACATGTGTGTGCATACATGTACACTCATGCAAAAGCTAAAGGTCAGCTCTCCAGACCCAAGAATGAAAACAACACTGGGACACGTAGGGCTGGTTACTTTATGAGGTTATATATTTAAAAAAAAAAATTCAGGAGAGAAAAAAGCCATTGATCTTATAGTTTAGAAATGTCAGTTAGAAAAAAATGACCTCATAATAGCTCCAGGAGGCACGAGAAGTTGTTTGTTGAATTAGGAAAGGAATCTAATAATACCAGGTCTCTTGATATGAGGGGGATTAAAATGTTTATTTATGCACATTTGTTCTGTTTGAATATTATGTGTTATCAGCATATTGCAGATTTTCCACTATACTAGTAACTGGAATTAGCTTTTGAAAAAAGAAAACCTAAACATACAAAATTGCTGTTTTAGCTTGAAAATGCTTAGAGTCGTTCTCCCTGAATGAGCCCATGCTTTCCTCTGTGTTTGTGTCTAATCTGTCTGTTGGGTTCACAGATTAACTGAGTTTCCATATCCACCCGCCTTGTCTGAATCTGCACACATGCCGTGTACATGCATGTGGTGATCCATGTACTCCTCTTGTAATGTGTCGGTCCAGACAGCATACAGTAACACCTGAAGGATGCTGTTCATCGGGGAAAGGAGCAGGTAGTGGTTTTCACAGGAGGGAGGAGGAGGCTCATGAGACTCAGGGAGAGAGCATCGGGGCATAGCTTTTGTGAGATGTCACCTGTATTGGGATGGAATTTGTATTGATGTAGCTGCCTTCGAGTCATCTCTGCTTCTGTAACTCCTCACCACATTTCTGTTAGTGACCCCAATGAAAACTCATTGCTTGATCAAATTGGACACTGGAACAATTGTTATTCTGTCTTAAGCTCTCATTTTAGGGTAAAGAGAGGAGTGTGTGAGTGTGTGTGTGTGTGTGTGTGTGAGTGTGTGTGTGTGTGTGTGTGTGTGTGTGTGTGTGTGTGTGTGAGATCTTCCAAGGAAAAATCTATTACCAAAGTAAAGTCTATGCAAGACTTGAACCCACCCTCCCCACTTTTCCCTCTTGCTCTCTTGTAAGTCTGGGATTTCCTCCAGGCCTGAAGCCTTGGAACAGGTCAGTGATGTCAAAATTTGTCTGACACAAAGGTTTAGGACAACTAATCTCTAGAAGTAACTTCGATTTCTAAGACTCACACTTGCTGAGTACGTGAATGAGTCTTCAATGTCTGGGAGTATTGATACAATTCTGACAGTTTTACAGGTAGACCATCTTGTCTAAGAGATTCTGATTGGTTCTATGTGATACTTGCTCAAGTTCACCATTTTAAGCCATCAAGCCTGGTGTTTAACCAAAGCTTATAAGGAAAATAGAAATAACAGGTTCTAACTCAAATTGATGCTTTGAGTACATACTGAAATTATCTACATGAAGAACTTGGATCAGAGGAATATCTCAAAAAAATGTTAGCCATTAATCTATTCACAAGAGAAGGTTAGCTGGGCATGGTGGCTCAGACCTATGAATCTAATGTTTAGAGAGCTTGAGTAAAAGTATCAACAGCAGTTTGAGGCTAGCCTGGGCTAAGTAGTGAGTTCCAGGATAGTCTGGTCTACAGAATAAAATTGTTTCAAGAACAAACAAAAGAGTCTTATCACTGTGCCGAAAACTTTCAAACTGAAGATAAGAGAGGCTGTTCTTAGATACCAAGGCTCTCCATGTTTTGGAAATGTGCAAACATCCAAAGGAACTCAGAAGGGAGAAGAGAAAAATGAACCCTGAATATGATAGCTAAGTCAGCTTCTCATTACTAATCATGGCTGATTCTAAAACAGATCATCAAATGATGAATTTATAATCCTCGGAAAATTAAGAGCTAACAAGTGAAAACAAAAAGCTTCAAGAGCTAAAAATCACACTGAGTTAATTGAAAAGAAGCATGGGCATCTAAGTAGGGCAGCCGGGGAGCAGTGTGCTTCCTAAGCTCTGTACAGCTTTGGCTCTGAAAAGTGAGAGATTTTTACCGACAAAGATTGAAAATTTGGTGTAAATCACAGATCTCTAAGAGAGCTTTCTTGAGACTAACTTAATGTGAGTTACCAGTTTCAGAGAGAAGCAGAGGGCCGCTTTCTATCCTTCACAGATATGAATTAGCATGAGGATGATGGTACCCAAGCAGCCACTATGAGCTAAGAATCACACTGTGTATAACTTCCATACTGCTAAGTAGCTATTTTTATTACCTGACAAATGGACAATGCATTTAAAAGGGATAGATAAATCATCCACCGTATTCCATAATTGTTAAATGGTGCTGCTAAGGGTCACACCTAAGTCTATGTTTCTAGAATCTGGAGCAATATGATTAATCAAAACCACAGTTCATACTAAGCAAGTTTCAGTCCCTGTCCTGGAAAAGTGAACAGAATAATCTGTTCATTCTTATCATGCCTCAGGTCAGGAATTTGGCTAGTGTGAGATATGATTGTAAAATAAACAAAAATACTTAAAGGAATACTAGGACTCTTAAACAGCTGGGTAGAGTTTGATTTTAGATGATAGTAAAAGGAGAGGAGAGTGGAATGGGGGGGAGTTAATATCTCAATCTGTGCATAAATGATGACAATTATTATATCACTTCTTGGTATCCCACTGACTGCCTAACTAGTGACCACCTAACCGTCCTCATTCACATGCATATTTAAGTATGTCCACACGAGTGTGCATACACACATTTGAAGTCTGAGACTTCCTTTCTGCCCTACACCAGGGAAGTTGTTATGTGGAAGGAAGTATCAGTTAAATTCACAGAGGGCCAAACAGAAAACATAAAGCAGAGTGGGCTTTGGGATTCTAATCTCAAAAGGGAGATTGTAGATCCAGGCTCACATTTTCATTTTACAGGTGACGATTCGAAAACTAAGAGAGGTGGAGTCACTACTTGTTGAAGATCACACAAGAAGCTGGTTTCAGACAGGACAAGAACTGGGTCCTCCTGACAATGTAGCATTTTTCTATCGTAAGGGCAAGAAATTTACTCTAGGGACTATACCTCCCCTCTCTGTGTCTTTCTCATATATGCACATACATGTACACAGTACCAATAAAAATGCATGAACTCATGACAGTGGTATACTAATGGGAAGGTGACTAGGGAGGTTATTAGTTATTAACCACCTATGACAAAAATATTTGAATACTTGTCAAGAATATAATGCTTTGTTAGAAAACAAAACAAGCATAGCTTCTAAAACTTAGCCAATTTATAGAGACCGCTGAACACCTGGACAGCCCCTATACTACCAATCATTGAAGCATCAAATCTTCAGCCTTCTGGGCCAAACTCATCTGACAGACCTTAATGATGCAGAATTATTAAGGGCTGGTTACTCTGTCTAGGTAGATATAATCAGTCGACTATTCTTCAAGTGTGTCCTTTTCTGGACAGTAATTTGTCTGTAGATGGAGAGAGGCAATTCTTGCCTAGTGGCTGTCTCACCACAACTGGAGCAACTCCAAGGATGCTCAATTTCTTCTTAGAATCCAAGACAGGAAGCTGTCAGGAGCAGACAGGTCTCTAATCAAAATGAACATTAATATAGAAATATTTCTGATGTCAATTCTATGGATTTCTGACGTTTTGAAATCCAACTATCCATGTAAGGTAACCTGGACTGTTGTCTGTTAACTCCTCTCAGCTATTTCTAAATAAAATATAGAAAACACCCTAACAATAAACTCAAAGTCATGAATTTTCTATAGTCTCTTAACTCACAGGCTAACCATCCCAAATCAGTTTAAAAAGTTAAAGAAGGACTGGGTCTAAACCTTATATTCCTAAATGTGTTATACAGGCACAATGCCCATGAGAGTATCAATATTCATTTCACTTTCGTATCAATAAGAAGCTCATACCAATGAAAACTTTAAATTTGAAATCCAAGTGAATTTTGTATCATTTAAGAAATTATAACTTCATCTTGATACTAATTATACAGATTTCTACCAATAGGTTATGGCTATGCCATAACTTCAGTTAACTCAGTCATTCTGGAATTCTGACGGGGTTGAAGACCTATAGTCTCATAGCCAATCCTGGCTATTTATTTTGAGAGAAAAGATCTGAGTGGATGGTTTTCAACTGACATTCATTCTAAAGCCAAGAAAAAAGCCATGTTCAAAACTAAGTGTTTTAGTTAGGAGAGACGACAGAGGTTCTGGTTAGTCAACAAAATAATGGACTGGGTATTAGGACTATCTTGTACCTCAATTATGCTCTAATTGTATTTTGAGAGAAAAGTTTTATTTTAACAGGAAGGGTGATATGTAGGAGGAGCTAAGGGGGAAGGAGCACCGAGAGGAAAAGATGGAGTAAGGAGAGGAGAAGATGAAGTAGAGGAGAAACTAAGTGATGAGAGAGAGAAAGAGAGAGGGGGCATGGAGGCAGAAGTTCACGTGTCTCCACCAGTCAAAGATAGTTTATATATCTAGGTTGGGTATTGGGTTATACTTCTGATTGAGCATTACCATATTTATAAAGCCTTTGATTAACATTTTAAAAAAATTGTATAAAAGCAAAATGGAAAAGGGGGCATGGGATAGGGGTTTTCTAGGGAGGGGAAATGGGGAAAGGGGATGGCATCTGAAATGTATATAAAATATCCAATAAAAAAAGACAAAAAAAAAGAAAAAATAAAGATCTAAATTTGCAAAAAAAAAAAAAGAAAGAAAGAAAGAAAGAAAGAAAAAAAGAAAACAAAACAAGCTGAGAATACAGGTATATAGTAAATCATGTCATGCCCAGAGACTCAGAGACAGTACTTTCTTTGCTTAACAAAATTAGAATAAAATAACAAGGTGATGAGTGAGATCTAATTTCCTTCCTGTTAAACTGAGGCAAACCTAGGAAAGTAATAGTGTCAGTACCTGATAGATTTTGGTATCAAAAGAGAGCTGAATGAGGAGAGACAAGGTTTAGGGTACCCAAAGTGAGGGTTCATTTATTCACAACCATGTTATAACCATTCATGTACCACTGCTCTTGGGATGTCTACAAATCTTTCCTGAACCTTTTTCAAACTACAAGTGTCCCTTAAAGGCTGTGTTAGATGAGAGTGGAACAAGAGCATGCCTGGATACTGTTTTGCTGGGGCACCTAGGAGTCAGATATCACAGAAGAGTCAGACTAGATCATCTCAGGAATACGGTGACTAATGAGGACGTTTACAACTAAGAACCCAAAGGGCAGTGAATGTTGATAATAGCTAGTGAAAGTTTGAGGATCTAGAACAGTTTGTGTGGGGCTTCAAAGAGTGATGGGGAGTTCATAAGTTCATAAAGAGTGCATAAAGATAAATACCCTCCAGTCAAGGAGTTTGCGAGTTAAACTGAATTGAACAAAATTCTCCCTAACCCTCTCAGCCCCATTTATTCTGTATGTTAGATCCACAGACTGAGTTTCCAACTGCACATCCCTTCTCTAAATCTGGATCCTTTTTACAGATGCTGTAACCCACATGTTCCTCATTTGATGGGTCAACACAGGCACCACATGGTAACATCTGAAGGATGCTGTTCGTCTGTGATAGGATCTGCTGGAGAGTGGTTTCTACCAGGCAGGAGAATGGGGCTCAGAGAACTTTTGGACAGAATGGCTTTAGGGATTAGGGATTGTCCAGATTACTCAAAGATGTACACAGAGTAACTCCTGAGCCCTGCTAAAACACGTGAGGAGGAGAGTAGCTTCCATTGGATTGCTTCTGTGAGATTCCCCAAGCTCAGTATTCTGGTATTTGCTCTCTCCAGCAACTATCCATATCACCTAGAAATGTAGCCTATAGAGTTACCTGTGACAAAGTCAAAAAACAAAGAAATGATGATGCTAAAATTTGAACCCATACCTGCCTGAATCCAAGGTCTATATTCACTGAGATGCTAAGTCAGGTGTATGCTAAAGGCCATGACTCATTAGCTTGTGTTTACTACCAAAATATGTTTCCACTTAAGACCCAAGAAAAACAGACATCAAAAAGAAAAGTGCCTCGGTGGATGTAAAACAAGACTCTTTGACGCAGATGGAACTTCTTAAAAGTACTCAGGTATTTAAAGTTAGCTCTCTTGGGTGTTCTTTTTAATATGCATGTCACCGTTGATAAGGTGTCAGCAGGAAGGAATCATATGATACTTCTGGCAGACATCTGAAGAACATAATTGCCCCAGCTGACATGTGTGACTGCTCCTTCATTAGCACGTCAAGAGGACAGGTCTGCTTATAAGTTGTTTTCAGTAAAAATAAAATAGGAAGCACTTGCTTAAAGTTTATTACAGCCTTTTAGAGTAACATAATTATAATTATAAAATGTTCTTCCTGGGTGCGAATATTTTACTTGCTCTTCAGAGGATTTCTTTTAAGATCAGAAAAGAAAATGTTATTTTGATAGATGTTATTCACTGAAGTTCCATTCATGGAAGCTTTAGTTGATTGTTCAACAGAATGTCTAGAGGCGGTAAGTACACTGGGCCTGCTGTGCACTCTAGCTCAGATAAGAACATCCAAGCGTGTTGACTTGATGCAGTTCCTCTGAGGTACCGAGCACTAGAACTAATCTTCATGACCAGCAACAATCTGCAGTAAAATTTAAAGAATTGAATGGGGTCTATTACCATCAGAACTAAGACTATTCTAATATCCTAGGAAACTGAGGCAAGTCACACAGTGGCCTTCATACTTGATAAAGTAACAGAACTCTAAATAATCCTCCAAAATTAGACATTGGCCTCTTAATATGAGTTAATTTCATATGACAGATGTCCTTCAGTATCTAGAGGGATATATACCAGATCTTGATCATTCTGCAGATGAAGTAGTGAGCTCTAAGACCATACTGGCCTGGTCTATCTGGGGTAGCCTACTTACAAAGTTCAGAACCATGGAGCAGAGCCTACCTGCTTATTCCGGGATTCATAATCTTTCATGTAAAAATTATGACTGACCAGTGTGACTTCAAAGAATGAAGAAGGAGAATCATGTAAAATGTATCTTTGGTGCCCCCACCCCAGGTTTCTATTCCGTTCCCTGTGATCAGCAAATAATAAGATTGGAATGTATACCAGGACTTCCATTATATAGCATGCATGGCACTGCATACCTTCTGTCCTTCAGAACATAGAAGGCCTCAACTAATAACCAGGGAAATGTATTGAAGAAAAATACACCATGTTCTTAGTGTCTATGACATTTTTATTTTCTTTTTTCTCTCTTCCTTAGACTTACAGCTCATTTATTAAAAACTAATGTTGATTTTAAAGAAAAAATATAACCCACCACAAATATATTTAATGAATATCCCTGAACCTCACATCTGAAGGGAAACTATAAATCAGAAAAAAAAAAACTAATTTCTGTAATACCAGCATTATTTGTGGATTGTAAGAAAGTAGACCTGATTTCCCACTAAAATAGGAAACACAAAATATCATCATGATTCCACGCCTGTGGAAGCCAAGTGATATGCGCAGTCTTGCTCAGATGTTCTCACTTGTATGAGGGGTAGACATGCCTGATTACTTTGTCTTGGCCTGGGTACCCTCTGATTTGAGGAATCAGAGTTATGGTGGTAGGAAAAATCAAGTTAAAGCCTCCCACACTGCCACAGAGTTCTAGAATACATCACCCATGATGTTGTATATCCCAGGAGGAATCTCAGACATGGACACTGCCTTGTAAAAATTAAAAGAAGGAAAGGCAATGTTCTCTGTCATAGTTCCTTCCAATGCTTTGGCACCTGAGAAAACCTGAAGAAATGTGGCAGATGGTAGGAAACTACCACAAAACTAATAGTGGGAGCCCTGAGTGCTCATGTTATTTCCAGACATGGTATCTGTCTCTACTGGAGAAAAACATGCCTTCAAGCACTTACTATGCACCCACCAATCTGGTGAAGTGTTGGGAGCCGACTTTAAGCAGAAAGTGGCTAGAAAGCAGCTATCAGCTTTGCAGCCATCTTGAGCCATTTACCCTGACATGAGACTTGGTTTTCAACAGCCTACAACAGCTGAAGCACACTCTGATATTCCACATAGCTTGTTTTGCTGTTTAGTGCCCACAGCTGCAAGGAGCACGCGATATCCACGCCTACAAAGCATTTGGTACACATGTTATCCACGTATTATCCATGCCATACATGCCTGTAAAGCGCACTAAGGCTTTATGTCATATCCACACCTGCAAGGCATGTGGTATCCATGCGCCTACAAGGCACGTGGCAAAAGCCTATAAATACCCAGGATTTCCTTGTAGTGGTGTGGTGTAGTAGTAGTAGGTGTAGTGGTGTGTGTATGGTGGAGACAGTAAACAAGTCTTGACTACAGATCCTCTGGCTTGTCTCTATTCTTCGAGTCTCTTCCTCTTCTTCCCCCCATTCTCTCTCTTGCTAGACCCTGACTTGCATAACAGAGCGGGTTGCTATAGTTTGGCCCCCAAACGTGGGCCAGAGTGGTCCTTTACAGTTTGGCCCCTAAGGTGGGGCAGCTCGGGTCTTTTACAGTGAAGGTATTCCCTACTCCACTCAAAAAAGATGATTGGAAAAGTTAGTTAAAAGTTAGTCATATGGCAGGGAGAGAATTACATTTTAACTGTTCTACCTAAGGACCAAGAAAACTATCCTGTTCTCTATGAAGACATAGTCAATAGGGTCCTTGGTCATCTTAATGTGACACATTGATATTTCACTGCATTGATAATATACTGTTTGGAATAACTTGCTATTCATACTTTGGATAAGCTAGAAAAATACATTGTATTACAAGATAAGCTTCTATAAAAATGCAAGGGTCTCCCACAGCAGTGAACTTTAAGGACAGAAAAGTCCAGAAGTTATGAATACATGATAGTAGACGTTAATAGATTTTAGTTTGAGGTAAAATGAGATACATTCTCTGAAGGTATATAAGGGTTCTGTGAATGATGTAACTGTGACTACCACCTGAGCAATTTGTCATTCATGCCAATAAACCAGCAAACACAGAGAAAGAGTCAAGAGAATTACACAGGGAACTAAATTCGCCCCTACTGAGTGGGAACCAGGACTATGTCTAAAATCCACAGGATGCTGTAAAGCAGCTCTTTATGTCCCTATAGTTCATAGCATTCATATACAAAATGGGCACTTACAGCAAACATGGGTAAGGAAAGGAAAGCCTGTAAAGGCTGAGAACTGTAGAGTAAGCCATCCCATAATCCAACCAGCCCACAGCAGCAGAAAGACAGGCAGGATGACAAAAATTGGAGGTAGACAAGGGTGGCTGAAGTGTCAGCTAAAACTGACATTTCCAGTGCAACAAAAATTCATTAAACCGTTTGCCTTAGATTATTGAGACATTGTAGCTAGTCCTTATCAAAAGACAGTGTGCTAGATTAGACTGATTAGATTCCAGAACACTATACACACATGTTCTCTCTCTCTCTCTCTCTCTCTCTCTCTCTCTCTCTCTCTCTCTCTCTCTCTCTCTCTCTCTTTCTCTCTCTTTCTCCTTCCCTCCCTCCCTCTCTTAGGCTGGAGACAGAACTCAAGTTGTAAAGCACTTGCCTATCATTCATGAGAACCTGGGTTCAGTCCTTATTACCGAGAGAAGAAAGTCTTCCCTTTAGTAAGATTGCAAACAGAGAAAGCTATTATCCACACGATCAAAAGGGAACTATGAGTTACTGTATGAGAAGTGACAAATTACGGCCCCGCTTCCCAATGCCATCAGTCTCTTCCAGCTCTGCACGCTTCTTACCTAGTTTGGGCTTTTTCAATTTGACAGTGCATCATTTATTGTTCCTTGCCTTCACCCTTTCTTCTCCATGAATGCTGTTCTTCCAGATCTACTACAGAGCCCTAATCCATGCCCACATGCAGAATTAGGGAGTGTAGTGAAGTTAACACCCCATGAAGCAAGTCCCCTATACTCAGTAGATAAAGTTTCTCTGTATCTCTTATTTCAGCTAGGGACAGTTCTGACACACAACTTGAATAACTCCCAAGAGGTGTGGTGCCATGAATTGAGAGCTTCTTGTGAGTTCTCCTTGCTTAATGTATTTGCTCAGTTTAGCCACTCCAGCTGAGATTGTACTTCCTAATGAAATAACAGTGTAGATGTCTTTTATCTAAGGTTCTGTTTCCTTGGAAACTAAGAAGGGATAAACAGTCATTGTTGATTTTATTAATGTTGTTATTGTTACCACCTCATCGGTTTGTTAAAAATACTATAATTACTAATGTGGTTAATTTGAAGATCTTAGAAATGACATCTAAACACTGGCTAGTATCAGAGTGGCTAATTTCTTTCTTGCTACCTCCCTGGCCACAGTTTCTATCTGCTTCAAACTTTACATTTCATAAAGATTGAGTTTGTTCATAAACGGGAGAAAATGCTCCAACCCTGCAGCATAGACAGAGAGGAGAAGGCTAGAAATAGCAAGAGAAGGTAACTGGGAACCCAGTTGGTACTGCAGAAGCTTCAGGCTGTCTCTACTCATGTCAATATACCTACTTCTAGAATTCATGAAGCATTTAGGTAATCACCTAAAAACAATTATGTCATAAAATTCAAAATTTTATGACACACTCTAACATTTCACATTCAGATGTAAACAGGTGTGTGCACACATGTATATGCATGTAAATATGTTCTGTCTTCCTATTTAGACTGAAGGACTTACTCCCCCTTCAGGAAGCTGGCTATATGATGGTGTCTGATACAAAGTTGTTGCCTTAGCAGGCTGAATTCAATTTCTTCATGTTCCCTAGAAACTAGAAATTCTTTTTTCTTTCTTTTTTTTTTTTTGTTTTTTTTGTTTTTTGTTTTTTGTTTTGTTTTTTGAGACAAGGTTTCTCTATGTAGCCCCTGGTTGTCCTGGAACTCACTCTGTAGACCAGGCTCCCAAGTGCTGGGATTAAAGGCGTGCACCACCACTGCCCGGCCCCACTAGAAATTCTTAATTGTCTTTGCCCATTATGAGGCATGGCAAAGCATAAGCTACTTGGCCTTAGGTGTTTATTTTCCATATTACCATGGCAGGCTCTTCTATAATTGATTAAGAATTTTTTCTAGGCATAAGAAAATTCTATTTTATAAATACATGCAAGCCATTAGGAGCTCCTCAGTTTTTATGGGATACCATGGTCAAACCTATAGCCATCCCAGACACTTGGGAAATCCTGCCTTAATCATGGATCATTTTCTTGAAGCTTGGGAAGAATTTGAAGGCTATGTGGAACCAATAATATGAACTTTTATGAATGGGTAAAAATAAATAATGTGTCATACATTGTGGAAGTTTATCCAGCCATAAGGGCTAAAATAATTGTCATTTATAGAAAGAATGAATAACTAGAAGTAATTGTGTTAAATGGAATTATCCAAACTGAGAAAATATTTTGTGTTTTCTCCCAGATGTGGAAGTTATATTCATGCAATTGCTAACTTCCACGACAGCTGTGTAGCCTAAACTCCCAACTTAGATAGCCAGCTCTACCAGTCTGAGTACCCTTCCTACTGATGAAAAACCTTCATTGCAATACAATGTGGATCCTGTGTTTTCTGCTTTCATCTATTCCATCCATTCACAGAAGGGAAGAAGAAGAAGACAAGAAGAAGAGGAAGAAAAAGAAGAAGAAGAAGAAGAAGAAGAAGAAGAAGAAGAAGAAGAAGAAGAAGAAGAAGAAGAAGAAGAGGAAGAAGAAGAAGAAGAGGAAGAAGAAGAAGAAGAAGAGGAGGAGGAGCAAGAGGAGGAGGAGGAAGAGGAGGAAGAAGAAAAAGAAGAGGAGGAGGAGGAGGAGGAGGAAGAAGAAGAAGAAGAAGAAGAAGAAGAAGAAGAAGAAGAAGAAGAAGAAGAAGAAGAAGAAGAAGAA
>JANHMN010000002.1:186609264-186645491 GCA_030674055.1 Rhabdomys pumilio | reverse complement strand
AAGAAGAAGAAGAAGAAGAAGAAGAAGAAGAAGAAGAAGAAGAAGAAAGAAGAGAGAAGAAAAGTAGGAAAGGATCTCCTATGAGGCACGTCAGCAGCTCATCTGCACCTATTATACAAAATAAGTCCCACTTCCTCCTGGTATAAAGGTTCAGGTAACCCTGCCAAAACGATGGTGGTTTTTCTTCTAGTGTGCTCATCTCTAGACATAAGTGCCAGAATGTTTCAAAACTTAATCTATTATGGACTTGGAAGCCAAGAGAATGGGAGGGGCAGTATCTTAATGCATGTGGTAAGCCTATTGCTTTGAAGAGGACCCACATGTTTATTGAGTGGCTTTGTGCATTAGGTCTTGATAGGGGAAGAGGCAATTTCTTCAGACCTTGAAAATTAAGTACTGAAGGCCATTGTGGGGGAGACAGCCAACAAGTTATCTGCACCCCATGTGTCAGAATTCCAGTCTCCTCACAGAGGGCACTGATCTCAGTGTGCTATATCTGCCTCACCTGAATGCCTAATTATTTTTGAAGCACAAGACTCTGTTTAATCTTCAATTGGGTCTTTGTCCTTTCTCCAAACACTGATAATAATTACCTCTTTCTAAACTACCCAAGAGGACTTCTGACCCAGGTTTTCCATTTTTAAACGGTTCCAGCTTGTCATTATTTCCTACTAGGCAATAATGAAACTTCTGACAGGCAGCCAATCCCATTTTCTTTGCACAAACTGTTTCTTTTATGTTTTCAAATGCCCAGAGCTTTGCTTTACAATATTCTCTCAATTCATCTTTTGCTTTTACTTTTTTTCTTTTCATTTCTTTTTTCTATTTTGGCCAAAGCATCAGGCCAGAGCCTCTCTGTGCCCACTCCTATCCATCTGGGATGGAGCTTTCATTGTGAACAAGGAAGGCTGTGAGTGATCCAAGCCCAAGTCTTCATCTTAATTGTCACCTGTCTCCTCCAAACATTCCTGGAAACCAGAAAGGCTGTTAGTGGTATCCTCTGGGAAACAAGTGCTGATTGGGAGAGGGGGGAGGGTGGCAGTAAGAATGCAAACAGCAGTAACACTAATTAACAAACAAAAAGAGAACCTGTGGGGGGAAAAGGAGGATAAGATGGGGTGGGTGGGGCCTGTATGCATCAGGCTAGCTCATCTTGGCAGCCTACATGCATCTGGCTCCGCAAAGAGATCTCTGCTCAGAGGATGGCAGAGAGCCTTAAAAAGCAAGCTAACTCTTTTTTTTCCTCTTTATGTGTGTGCATTTATGTGTGAGAGGGTGTGTTATAGAGACCAGAAAAGCAAAAAGGGACAAAAAAATTACATAAAGGAAAACCTTAAAATGTGTTTGATACAAAAGTGGAAGGGGAACCTAAGAGTGGAATGGTTTAAACGGGGAAAAGCAGCTGGGAGAGAATGTGGAAAAGTGGGAAGCAGAGGAGTGATGTATGGAGAAAGCCTTACAGTATCTAACAACTTGATAAGCTACTAGTGATGGTTCCTTGTGTAGGTGGATGAGCTGCTCCCAGGAGAAGAGAGGGACAGTTCAAAGAAGCCTAGAGCATATAGATAGGATCAAAGCACGCAGGACACATTTACAGATGGCAACAACGGTATTCTTACTTTGTATAATTAATATACACCAATAACAAAGAGGAGAGAAAAAAGGTAACTACCAAGGTAGCCAATGACCCCAAGGTTCTAGCAAAAGCAGTTCGAGACTGACTGTCTACCAGGTACAAAATAAGTTAGTGTGATCTCCTATAAAAAAAATCACTGAGAACTTCAAGCAGTAGAAAAACTGTTAAGCAAAATGTGAGGTCCTTAACAGTGTTTGACCCAGCAGTTCTCAGTAGCATGCCCATGAAGCCACCTCATAAACTCATTCCTTAATCAGCTAGTTATGTCATTTATTGCTGGGGAGTGGGAATGGGGGTGGGGGTGGGGGTGGGGATGGATTCTACTTTTCAGTAAAAGAGCATAAATGTACGTATGGACATACTTTAAAACCTCCACAGCTGCCCTCCACTTATAAAGTGTGTATATTCCTTCCGCATGCAAACTGGATCACCCTTTATATCACCGACTTGAAATTCAGAATCAAAGCATAGACGGCAAGTCGAATATGCAATACCAGAATCTGTTTAATAGATGAGTTGCTACTTAAAAAGTTGTACAGAAATTCAATGGCCTGTGACATCCCAGTTTGCCTGGAGGAGCTCAGTAACAGCTCAAGTGGGTGTCTGCCTCAAGATATCAGGAGGGTGTCAACCATCTGAAGAAAGGACTGCAGCTGGACAGTCTTTCCAATACAACTCACTCCTAACTATCGTAAACCAGCTCCTTAGCTGTTGACAAGAGGCTTCAGGAGTCCCCTGAGCTACCGAGGACTCTTTGAGTTCAGAACTCAGCCCCTATCTCTGACAGCTTTCTTTGCTTAAACTGGTCTGAGTAGTTATATTTGTGAAAAGTGTTTACGATTCTGAAACAGTTTTGTCACCTTCTCCATTCCCTTTCTGTAGTTCTTTTCCTCTATGTTAAAAAAAATATATTATTTTCCATACCCATGATGCCCTTTTGTAGGGAGATATGGCCCCCCAAAATACACTGAAGACCTTGGGCATCTTTTCCTTCCGTTCTTCAGTCTATAAGAACTGTGACATAAGCGCTAATGAAAGCAGCCTCTATAGCCACTCACTGACCACTGCTGTGGCTGTAAGAGAGACAATGGGCAACAGAGCCTGTGGGGAAATCTAGAAGCAGAAAGAAAAGAAAAGCTCAGGGAGAAGTACCAGGCCAACATGGGACAGTGGTTTTCTAGCAGATATTACAGCAACCACAAAGGATCACAATGGAACAGTTGAAACTGGGAGCTAGGGTGACTAGCTGGGCCTTACCAGTTTCTTTTATGTGAAAATCAACAAAATAGTTTTTCACTTTTAAGGGGACGGGTCTACCCTAATGTTCTTATATATTGTTGTAAGTAACAAGTGAAATGTGGCAAATAATATGGAGTGGAACCCAAGTTGTGCTTGTGTAAAAAGGCGAGAGATAAAACAAATGAAAAACAAACAAACCAAAATTACCTTTCAAAGTATGCTCCAAAAGACTTATTTCAAGTATCATGACCTTCTAAACAATCAGAAGAGAACTCCCAGCCCCACAGAGAAAATACCAACTTCCAGACAATCCAAGTTGCCCTGCCATTAAGATATTTGATACCCTTTGTCAGTTTTCCTCATAAACCCTTGATGAAAGAGGTGGGGGTTTTGGCCTGGAAAATTCAAGAAATCAGAATCTTGAATCTTATTGACACAGCTAGACTTAACCATGAACACAGCTGTGGTTAAAGTCTAAGGACCAATGAGATAACAGAATCCAGCACACCTCTACACAGGCAAATTCAAACTGTGGAAGTGGAGAAATATGCTTTTCCAAAAAAAAAAAAAAAGGAAGAAGAAGAAGAAGAAGAAGAGGAAGAGGAAGAGGAGGAGGAAGAGGAAGAGGAGGAGGAGGAAGAGGAGGAGGAAGAAGAAAGAGAAAGAGAAAAGACATGTATAAGAAAAAGAAAAATTAAGTTCTTGGCTTATCCCACATCCCAGCTGCAAAAGCTAAGAAAGGTATAGGAAAAATATTCCACCCACAGAATTTGGCTACAGACAGAACAAAGTTACTCCCATCTCACTATGATCAAAGTCAGTGAGTCTCAGCTGTATCTGGAGACAGGAAGAATAGCATCCAACTGGACAAAGTAGACACAGCTCTCAGAAGCACCCTGACCTGGTCCTGTGAGGCCATGTCTGTGGATTCCCAGGGTAAGTCTTTGGATGAGACTGCACATATTTGGGAACAAAGACAACAGAGACTGAGCTGTAAACCATCGTTGAATCCGAACAAAATTTGTTAGTATTGACTTAAGCTTCAATTCTATCACTTGGTCTGTGGCTTGGGAAACAATTATTGACTATTGAAATAACAATGGCAAAGAGCTGAACAAATTAAAAGTATCAATTTTAGAAGTGAAGGAAAACATTTATTAAAAGAGGCAGGAAAGCATCAACATTTATCGAACAGCTCTAAACTCTGTTTTATATTAGATCTCATCCAGTCTCCAGGAGCCTCTGTGTGAGTACAGAATACATGTTCTTTGGAGGCTGGATTTGTCCATTCAGTGACCTTTTTATATTCCCAGCATCTAGAATAATGCCTACAATTTAGGAGGCACTCAAGAAATTGTATTCACAAAGTGGATAAATATATTACCTTCATTTCTACACTAAACTGAAGACTCATTCGGTGTATTTAAATTGCAAGTGACACGGGACCTTCTGCCAAGCATCAAATCATACCCCCTTGAAAATCATTTTCTGCTCAAAGCAGAACTTGTAAAATATTTCTGATGTTTACAAAAAGAAAATTACAAAGCCCTAATACATGGCTCGTCTGGACATTTCTTTGATCTTTCAAAAGTTGAGGAAATGCTCTCTATTTTGACCAATGAGAAAGTATTCATTCATGAAACTTTAGAGTAGAAATCTCTTTTTTCAATATTTCACTTTTATTTTTAATTATGTTTCAGCGTGTTCTTGTAGATATGAGTGCAATGCAGGTCAGAAGAGGTCATCAGGTCCCATGGAGCTGAAATGGTTATGAGCCACGTGATATGGGTGCCGAGAAAACTCTGGTCCTCTGCATGAGCAGTGTGGGCTCTATGCCTGAGACTTCTCTCCAGCTCCCATGACAAACCCTTAACAAAGCATTCATAAGCATGCATAAAAATGACAAGAAGCTTGGTATCCACAGACATTTTCTGAGTATAAGTGGAACCCCGGGATGAGGTTATGTAAAAGGGAAGGTGATTTTTCAGGATTGTGGCTTCTCACAAGAAAAACTTTTCACAATATAAATTTCCCTATAGCATATTGGATGATAAGGTACTATATATTTTAAACATTCACCTGTGCCCTAGTTAAAAGTAATTGCAAGCCAAGCAATAATTAGTGAGTAATAGATTGCCTCTGAGTGGGGCTGAGGTATGAAGAGACTCCCTTCAAAGGCACAGGTAATCAAAGTTTTAAAGAGGCAGATTAACTGGTTCAAACGCAAGCCCTGCTACAGTCTCAGAGGCTCCACTGAGCAGGGACCCCACAGCTTGATGCTGAAGAGTACAGAAAGAAGGAATTACATTTTGTTTGTTTGTTTGTTTGTTTGTTTGTTTGTTGAGACAGTCTTGGCATGTAGCTAAGCTTGACCACAAACTGTTAGGTTCAATTGGTCCCCCTTCTTCAGTTTGCCAAATGCTAGGGCAGTATACATGTTCCATCATACCAGGCAACAAAATAAAACTTTGGACTGACTAAGAGAACTGCTCATTTTTAGACAGAGATTTTATTTCCCCAAGTCTCCATGATCTACACACAATGTTCAGAAAACAATAAAAAAAAATTACAAGTCATATTATTAAAATACAAAGTGATGGGCATTGGTGGCATATGCCTTTAATCCCAGCACTCAGGAGACAGAAGCAGATAGATTGTTGTGAATTCCAGGTTATCCTGGAGTACAGACCAAGTTCCAGGACAACCAGGGATATACAGAAAAAAACCTGTCTTGAAAAACGAGCAAATAACAACAACAACAAAACACAAAGCAATCTAAAAAACCAATATTGGTAAGAACCCAGTGTCAAGAGTGATTTGTGTGTGTCCAGAGAGGATGTTCCATTTTATTGAAAATAGATTCTTTTCTTACATAATATATCCTGTTTACAGATTCCCTTCCCTCTATTCCCCCCAGTTCTTCCCTACCTCCTTTCCCACCCAGATCTACTCCTTTTCTATTTCTCATTTTAAAAATAAATAAATAAATACAAAGAAAACAAAAAAGGAAAAGAAAAGAACAGGTTTCTAGGAGATAATATTAAAATACAACAAAATAAAATATAATAAAATGAAAAAGAACTACCACATAGAAGTTGCACAGGACAAACCAACAGAAGAAAAGAGTCCTAGCGAAGGCACATGAATTAGAGACCTACTTCTTCCCATGCACAGTAATCCCACAAGAACACTAAACTGTGAGCCATAACATATCTGCAGTGGTCCTGGCACAGACCCATGTAGGTACTGTGCATGCCACTTCAATCTCTTTGAGTTCATATGAGCTTTGTACATGTTGATTTAGAGAGCCTTGTTTCCTTGTTTCCATCCCTTCTGTTTCTTACAATTTTTCTGCCTCTTCTACTTTATGGTTCCCTGACTCTGAGGGCAGGGATTTGATGGAGACATCCCATTTAGAGCTAAGTGTTCCAAGGTCTCTCACTCTCTGCACAATGTCTGGCTGTGGGTCTCTGTATTTGTTCCCATCTGCTGCAGGAGGAAGCTTCTCTGATGACTGAGCAAGGTACTGATTTATGAGTATAGCAGAATGTCATTGTAATAAATCTATTACAGTTCTTTTTACATTTTTTATATCAGTATATTAGACTATCAAATAGAAAGTCTGGACATTATCATTGAACCAATAAATCTGAACAAACAGATTTAACATGTCAAAAGAAATGAAATGGGAATACAAACAGAAATGCAACATGTAAATGATGATTCCTTTGGCAATATGGTGACCACACTAGATATGTTGAAATATGTGAACCTGAACATAAAGAAAAAGTATCCAAATGGAAAATAAGAAAAGGAGTTTTTTAAAAAGAACACACTGCATCTTAGAACTGTGGGAAAAGAGCAAATGACCGAAGAGGCAAACTGAGAGTCCCTGAAAGGAAGAGCAGGAGAAAAAGAGGCAGAAAGAATATCTGAAGATGGCAGCTATGAGTTTCCCATTTCTTGGGGCCGGAGAGATGGTTCTGTGATTAACAATGCTTTCTGTTCTTGCAGAGAACCTGGGTTCAGTTCCCAGCACCCACAGATGGCTTACAACCATCTGTAACTCATTTCAAGGGATCTAATAACACAGCCTATTCTGGCCCCCACAGGCTCCTGTGTGCTTTCAATGCATATAAAATCACATGGGCAAATACATATAAATTAAACAGATATATGTTTAATTAGTCATTTCAGTACTCTATACCTAGTGAAATCATCTTTCGAAAACAAGAGACAATAAAGACCTTCCCAGGCAGGAAAATTCAAGACTCCCAGTCTGTATATATGATATGCTAGAAGACATGTTAGGAGGACAGAATCTTCCCAGATGGAAGTTTGGGCTTATGCAAATAAAGGAAGGACAAAAGATGTGCTTAGACATGTAGGTGAGCAAAGCTTCCTGTTTTTATCTCTCTAAGATGTATTTGACAATCAAAAGTAAAAAAAAAAAAAACAGGAAAAAATATATAAAATGTATAAAAGAAAGTGAAATGGGAAATAATAGCAAAAGCAGAGTGAGACAGAGCATGCTGTTTATTTAAGATCCTTAGATAATCTGATCTAGAGGCAGATTGTAATAAGACATTTCAAACCCTGGAATAATACCAAAAATTATAACAGAAACATCACTATGCATTTATTGATACATACATGAATGCATATGTGCACATGTGTAGAGTGTGGCATAAACAGCACACCTTTTGATTTCGTGAATTCAACAAGCTATGAATCAAAATTTTCAGAAAAAAATGCTTCTGTACTAAACATATGCAGGTATTTTCTTGTTACCATCTCCTCTGAAAGTACAATATAATAGTGCTATATATAAAATTTATATTCTATTGCATGTTACAAACAATCTAAAGGTGTTTCAAAGAATATGGGAGCATGTATGTAGGTCATATGCAAACACTACTGTGTGAGAGATTTGTGCATGTACACATTTTGTTATCTGCATGTTTGAGTCATGTAACAAATCAGTAGATATCAAAGATGATTGTGTATGTGATATGCATTTTGTGTATTTTTTGCTTAGGCTGACCTGAAATATATATGGGTTTGGGAGACATGCCATAAGAAAGCCAGAGTGACTGTGTTAATACCAGCAAAAGGAAACTTCAAAACAAGAATTGAAATGAGCAGCACATGACTCATGATATAAGAGTCTATTCAGAAACCTCCTCTCTCCCCTTCTTTATGATGTTGAAATCCATTTTCTTCCATAGATATCATAAACCTCGTGATACATTTTTGTATTTATCTAGGCTTTCTCCATGAGCAACTTGCATCTACTAACCAAACAGAACATAAACTGAAGCATCTCTCTATTATTTTAACCAATAAGTAAGGAATAAAATATAACAGTCTTATTGCTCTCAGTAAATAAAAGGATTTCACAAAAATGATAAGTAACTAGATATTAGATGCCTAATGATTAAAGATCACACCACCTACAGTCAAATTGCAATTCATAAATCTGATAAATACCTTGTATCTGTTGCCATTTTCACTTCAGGCATGTAGTTAGAGGCAGGGCTATAAGTATACATACCCCAGTTCTTCAACAAAGTATAAGGAAAATATAAAGATGGTGAGAGAACTATACATTTGAGAAATCAAAAACCAAATTAAAACAAGCAAAGCTAAAATACCATGTGTGGGGATGTCAGAGGAATCAGTATAAAATCTTCCAAGCATCAGGGACACAGAGGCTGGTGAACACTGTAGCACACGGAAGAGTTTCCAGGATAGATATCAAAGTTGTTTCCTAACCTGTGTTATAATTACAAAACTTTGCCTCATAAGTACCACGTGTTTGCCTTATGTGCTTTATTTTATTATCAGTGCTTTGGTTTACAATTTAAAACTTAAGAAAAACTCAATGTGATCTCAAATCTCCAAGATCAGACTAAAAGAATTTATACATGTCAGAAGACATCTAGGAAAAGCTAAGGCATGTAAGGGGCTTTTCTGAAGAGGGCCCATTGTTTTGCATTGCTTGTGAGGGGTGAGCTCTGAGATGCAGGGTCCTTAGAGACTTTATCCCAGGATTCTTGCTGCTGATCTACCTTTTCCTGTTACACAGCCTAATGAGCTTAGCCCACTCCATTAGGCAGATTTCCTGCAGAATCAATGTAAAGTTGTACTCTCATGTAGTAATGCTGTGTAGGCAAATTGATGATTTCATAATTCCTAATAATGATTTTATAGAATTCCTAAATTTAGACAAGTAACTTCAAGCCCTCTATAGAACAATAGCTACAAACAGAGCTCTGTAAACTTTCATGTGTCATGGGCTAATTAATTGTACTAGAAAAGAAAGCAGGCTTGGAACAAATTTATGATCAGGGAAAACATTCCCTCTACTTTAAGTGTAAGACCATTGTCTGGTAACTAAAGGTCATAAACTGGGAATGGACAATTTCTTGTAGGTGCAAGGACAAAAAGTAATATATTGACTAGTTTATTTATACAATACTTCAAACTAATAAGATACAAGGCAGATGATTTGTCTCTTGACAAAACCATGCTAACTTATAACATAAAATTATTGCTTTAAACTTATAATGAACTCATAGAGCTAGTAACAGATAACGAATGTTTAGTCAGGTACTAGTCTTAATGGAAAGACATATAAACAATTCTGCTGTTATTCCTTAAGTCTTATCGATTTATGACATAAATTATTGCCTTAAACTTGTTATGATCTTATATAATGTAAAAGTGTTTAGAAAATCATGTAATCAATTATCCTGCTGTAAATGTTCTACCTGATAGTTGTATGAGGTAATTTTTTAGAGACGGTATAAATACTGAGAAAGGCAATAAAGGTTTTATTTCTGCTTCATCCAAGGTGAGTGCTTTTTCTTTGTATGCAACTCTTCTTTTATTTTCTATCTTTCTTTCTTCCCTTCTTTCTTTTTTTTCTCTGAGCCTCTTACCTGGCCAGCAGGAGGCCTTTGAGTCAGAGAGAAAAGAGCCTAGTAACTAAGCCTTTCTCTTCTTAATCCCCTGCTGCTAACAGCCAGAGCTAATTACCAGAAGCCAGGGCTTTTGGCCTTAGAATAACAAAGAGTTAAAGGAAGGGGGAAAAAAAAACCACCAAATAGTAAGTAACTATAACCCTTAGCAATTGCAACTTTTGTCCCAGCATTGATGGATACCACCCAGTCTACCAAGGTGCTGGACTGGTCACTGGCATACCCATGAATGAGAAAATAGCTAAGGAGTTGGTATAAATTAAGTCCTAACAACTCCCTAAAGAAATTGCAAAATTTTCAAAGAAAGTACAAACAAGGAAAAAAAATTCACTATTCAGGGTTAACGATTCAAAATATGTTCCAGAGAAGAGAGGGGTAGAGTTGCTTGCCTTCATCTAAGAAGTGGGCCCTTTGGGCCTCTTAGTCAGGACTTCTCTTTTTGGCTCAAGTTCAGGATTACAAAAAAATTCAATATTTGGAGATACTAAAAACACTAGTATTCCCTGACTGTTTGAAGCTGCATGTTTTAATCAGTCATATCAAAAATATAAGAGTGATACACAATGAAAGCAACACTGTCTGCTAGTTTTGAGAAGATGCAGACTCTGGGGTCTCTCTGAAGGCCACACTGCTGACTTAAGTGGGAAATTTGGAAGATGGTTAGACCACTCACTTAAGTTTTTATACCATGAAGATTGCCATTAATATGCATTTATATGTGTGTATGCATGTTTATATGTCTAGATATAGACATAATATACTGTATGTAGTAACCATGGAAAATATCACTTTAAAGAAAGACAAAGTATCCAGGCTTCTTCCTAAAACTAATAATAATAATAATAATAACAACAATAATAATAATAAAGTAATTTTTTACCTGTAGCTACAGCATCTGATCTGATACATGTTCATGGTGATGTGATTATATACATTGTTGTTCTCAAATGTTAAACATTAGTGCTTTTAGCTTCCATTTTCTCTGTTCTACTAAAGTGCTTTGATAATTATGTGGGATTTTCTAACTCCATCATCTCTCAGTATAATTATATTAAAATAACTCCTATTTATATTCTGATAGTGTGGAGAACCAGCACTGGAGTCAGAAACCTGATTTTAGTCTGAACCCTGCCACCACCTCATTCTGTGACCCTGCTGGAAGGATGCAGAAGGTAAGAATTTAGCTTTTCCATCTGTGCAGCATAGATGCCAGATTATAGCTGAAGGTCAAAGAGAGGATTTTCACTTTAATAGAAGGCTCTGGATTTTGAAGTTTTCTTAGATTTCAAAAGAAATCTCTAACAGTGCCGTCCCTAGCATCTTTCAGACTTTGTGATTAGTACTTGGTGAGGGATATTTCATTTTCATTTTCTTTCTTCTGAGTTGAGCTTCAAGCCCAGACAAGTCACACCTCAGACTCCTAACATAGAATGGACTCTATCATCAACCTAACAGGAGAGAATTTTACAAAATCATGGACACTGTGACTCCTCCTTTCAAACTGATTTATGCAAAGCATGTATGCAATTTTATTCACTAAATTGGCAAAAAGACAATGAAAGAAAATTCCTAATAATTCTGCAGTAGGGGAAGGGGTACCGTCATGTGGTCATATTTGGCAGCACCTATCATAAGTTAGTCTATTATATTCTTTAACCCAGCAGCTCCAGTAGTAGGCACTCACCCTGTGGAAGAAGCCTAAGGATATGTTTGTGACATGGGTATAAGGATACTGTAGCTTGGATCCTGAATATTCCCAAGGACCTACTCACGGAAGGCTTGATCCCCATTCCATAGTCCTACTGAAAGAGTGTGGAATACAGAAGAGCCCTGCAGAAATAATTTAGCCCAGTGGGGCAGCCCTTAAAGATATAATGGGACCCAAGACTTTCCTATCTTTCCTCTGGCTGCTCAATCAGCATGAGGTAAGTACTCCAGGGTGCCATTCTTCCAAAGACCTAAAGCAACAGGGCCAACTGACCATGAACTGAGACACCTGAAACCAAGAATCAAAAGCTCTTCTGGCATCTTTTGTTGTTGTTGTTGTTGTTGTTGTTGCTGTTGTTGAAAAGATGTGCTTGTCATTCTTAATAAACAACTAGAATAAGAATACATAAGAGAAAGAGCGGTATCTTTATAAGTGTATGTTACAAGAATTCCATCAGGCACAGGAGCCTCAGTTTTAAGGCCTCAATGTTAGGCAAAAAAAAAAAAAAGCATGGTAAAGTTTTTACTTTAACATCTATGTCACTTCTCATAAAGAAGGGTGTAATAAAAATTGTCTTTAATAAAAAAATCATAATTAAAGTTCCCCTCATTTTTCTTCCATGTCGGAGCATTAAAAAAAAATTGTGGCTTTGAGTGTTCGGTAAAGTTTGCCGGTCCAGAGAGAAAGTTGGCTGAAGATTTCCAGGGTGTTGATTCATCAGCAGCTCCATCTTCCTTAAGGAAGGGAAGGGCCTATATTTCTCCATACAGTCTAAGTCCCTTTTCCCATGCCCCAGACAAAAGAAGAAAAGAGAAAGGGAAAAGCCAACCACTTCCTAGGTTCTCAGAAAATGTAAATCCCCATGAACCAGGGGTCTGTCCATTTTATGAAGATGCAAAGAGGACAACATTGTCTTTTACATTTTTAACAGAAGTAGCCCAAAAAGTATGGTAACTATGAATTAGAAGAAAAGAAGAAGAAAGAGGAGGAGGAGGGAGAGGAGGAGGAGGAGAAGGAGGAAGAGGAGAAGGAGAAGAGAAGGAGAAGGAGAAAAGGAGAAGGAGAGGGAGAGGGAGAGGGAGAGGGAGAGGGAGAGGGAGAGGGAGAGGGAGAGGGAGAAGGAGAGGGAGAGGGAGAAGGAGAGGGAGAAGGAGAAGGAGACGGAGAAGGAGGAGAAGGAAGAAGGAGAAAGAGGAGAAGGAAGAAGGAGAAGGAGGAGAAGGAGGAGGAGAGAGGAGAGAGAAGAAGGGGAAAGGGAAGGGAAGGGGAAGGAGAAGGAAGGAGAAGAAGAACAAGAAGAACAAGAAGAACAAGAACAAGAAGAACAAGAAAAAGAACAAGAAGAAGAAGGAGAAAAAGAAAAGGAAAGGAAAAAATGAAGGCCTCTCCTTTAGTGTAAAAGTCTGTCTGGTTTTTTCTGGATTTTTTTCCTGTGGCTGAGGCACCTCAGTACATGATGGTTGCACTGGCCATGGCAATGGCTTCTTGAATTTCTCGTATAACCAGGATCCGGGTCAGCATCTGTCCCATCTGTTCTCTGCTGATAGGCTGGACTGAGTACCAGATTGGGCTGTTGGGGGCTACAACTTGCTCAGGTGTCAGGTAAAAGGTGTCATTTTGGCCTTTCACTCTCTGGGGGCATTTGAAGAGGTAGAAATCGTAGAGTGATGGGACACCTTAATGGGTCCTCTGGATTTTCGGTGTGTTCTGCATACCCGTCATCTGTAACTTTCTGGCCAGTTTGATGTATTCCAAGGGCTTTCAGGTAGCGGATACTTGTGCTTTTCTCCTTAGGATTTGAGGGGCTCTTCTTTGTTGGGGGACCTTGGAGAAAGCCAGCTTCCTGTGCTGATCTACTGTCTTCAACAGGAAGTACTTGGTGTTAAGGAACGTGAGAGTGGTCAGCAGTGTGGAAGGGGAGTGTGCCCCGAGCTGCTTGCACTCCCACAGCATCTCTTCAGTCGTGTGGCTGGGCAGAACATAGCCAAGTGGAGTGACCCAGGGCTGGACATCCTTTAGAACTTCATGTAACCATTCGGTGAAACGAACACAGTAAAGATCAGAAAATATGTCATCTACTCTTCTGTTGTCAAAGATACTTCTGTATACACAAGAAAATTTAGTAGAGTACATCTGGGTCATAGGGTTCCCCTTCTCCATTCCGACCTTCTCATGTCATTAAACAAAGGCCATAATTCAATTCAGCCACAGCAGAGATCAGATTCTCTTGGAATCATAGTAACTGGTGCCTCCCAATGGGAGCCAATCTGTTTTGAGCATCCTTTTCTAGTTCAGCATTCTTGGTCTGAGCCCAGTTTTTCCATACTTCAAGCCCTTCCTCTGGCTTCAAAGAATTTGGAAGCAAAAGCTCTGGTGAAGGCTGTGGTTGTGACTGTGGCTCAACTTCAGCCACTGTTCAACGTGAACAGTCTGTGCTGAACAAGTGACCTGTAGCTGCTGCTGCTGCTGCTGCTGCTGCTGCTGCTGCTGTGGTGGTGGTGGTGGTGTCTGTTCTTGTGCAGTTTGCTGTTGTGGCTGCTGCTGTGGGTCCCATATATGTGCAGTCTGAGCCGTATTCTGGTATGTGCCTGCTACAGCCTGCACAGCCACTGGAATGTGGATGTTGCCATTCGTCAACTGTGCTGGAAAGAGAGAGTTTGCAAGGGTCTGCACTACCTCTTCATGGGAGTTTTTCACTACAGACGTGGTGCCCACCATCTTCTTGTCATCCTCCAACTTTACAGCTGCCAGGGCCGTGGGTGAGCCACTGACATGAACCACATTGTAGGCCTTCTGGGGAATGACAATATGGGTAATGCTCTGCTGTTGAGAGTCCCCCCCCAACCCCACCACCGGAGTTGGGCAGAATAAACAGGGATGGTCCAAGTTTCTCCTATAGGACTAGTTATGGTCCCAGTGGCACTGTACAGGTGAGCACCGTCTACTGTCAGTAAGTCTGGCCTCAAAGACACGTAACTCTGTTGCTGGCCTTGTGGAGTGGCCAGCGTGGTGGCCACTGGCTGCCCTGAGATGGCATAGGACATGGTGATGGGCATGTCCACTTTGTGTTTCTTCACTGGCTGAAGGACACTGGCTGTGCCAACCCTTCGTTCCCCTTTCCTGGGTGAGCCCTGCTGGGATGGTGATGGGGAAAGAGCACCCACAGTCTGAATTTGAATCTGCTGGCCCCCAGCAAGATTGGCCAGCCACCAACTGAGCCTTGATTTGTTGATGTGGGATATGCTCCTCTGGGATTTCTGCAGCTTGGATTTGCCGGGCTGCCTGCATGTGCTGCAGCTGGATCTGGGCTGCTTGCAGCTGTGAGGGGCTGGGGCTGTGCAGAGATGGAGTGTGGATGGAGGGGGCTGTGAACTGCGGTGCTTGACCCTGGATCTTCACCCGTACCTGGATGGGTTGCTCAGCAGACTGGTGAATGGTGAACTGCAGGGAAAGTTGCTGAGCTGAGACCTGTTGTGGAGACTGCTATAATTGCGCCTGTACCTGAACCTGCTGGCTTTTAAGTGGATATTATCAGGAATTTTCTTACCATGATAGAAATCTGATTAACACAGATGACCTCACTGGGAATAGCCAAAAACTGGAAGAAACTCAAATGCTAATGAACTGGGGATTGTTTAAATAGCTTCAGTACAAACATGTAAATTCCTTTTCACTAGTCACTAATAAAAAGAACCTAAAAAGATCTTTACATACTGACACAGCTTTTCAAAAAGTATTACACAGAGTGCAAGTTCAAAGCAAAATGTTGAGTACGCCTTCTCCACAAACCCACAAATGTTTGAATGTGCATACAAGTGTGTGCACATGCACATGTGGGCATGCGTGTGTGCATGTGAGTGAGTGTGTGTGTGTGTTTAGTATATGAATTTTCAGAGGGATTGGAAAAGCTTCTGTGCATTCAGCAGCCATGGACAACATCTGTTAAATCTATTGAAGAGAGACTAAATGACAGGCTGCCATCAGTTCCATATCTGCTTTAGCACCAAAGCAACAGTCACCAGACCCTGATCCCAGCCAATCACACAGCAGAGATAAAGGGCAGGTGCTGCCTGGGCACAACTCCTAAGAGACCTCATCACAATAGTTGCTTATTGGCCCATTTTAACTTTCCTAAGACTATATTACCATTTGAAATCCTCCCCCTCCCTGGCTCTCTCTTTCCTTCCCTCCCTCCTTCTCTCCCACACTCCCTTCCTCTGTCCTTCTCTTCCTTCCTTCTTTCCTTCCTTCCTTCCTTCCTTTCCTTCCTTCCTTCCTCACTTCCTTCCTCCCTTCTTTCCTCCCTTTCTTCCTCTTCTTCTAGCCTGACTCAGATAACTACACATTTTTGTGCTTCATCTTTTCTCAAACTCATCCCTACTGTCCCTCGAAGGCTTCTGGAAAAAAAAAATCTGATGCATGTCTAACCCTTGATTGACATGAGCTTCCAGGCACCCCAATTAACACCAAGTTCATGGTGCTTCTCTCAAGAAGTGGAAGTATCAGTAAATTTGGTTGTATCAGCAGTAGTTTCAAAGGAAACATATTTTGCCCATAATTTTTCTTAAACATGCAAAAAATAATAATAGCCACAAAACTCCTGGTGAGTCCTTTTTCTCCAGGAGTACACAAGAGCCTATGCAGGGCTCACACATGGGCAGATAATGACTCCAGTTGATCTTTTAATAGCACTGCATAATCTTCCATCACAATAGACTCACCATAACCTCAAACGGGTAAATTGTGCATTATAATTTTCTTCTTGAGAGAAAACTTCAGCTTCTCGAGTGCCAGATGTGTTGATTCATTTCAGTATCTCTTCCTGTTCAGCAGGTTGCTCCTCTTGTCCAGGAGAACCCAGGGAACTTGGATGGAAGACTTAGTGAGACCATGTTGAAACAGCCCACTGTGTTGGGCTCTCTGCATCTTCCTACTCTGCTTTTCATCCACTGTGAGGATTTGTGTCAGAGGCAGCACTAGCCGGAGGAAACTTCACAGTTCTGAAAAGTTTGAAAAATGTTAAAATTACTATCTTAGGATTGTTTTGTTTTTGTAAGCTGTTTTTCATAATCTTCTTGTAAACAACCTGTGATTTGAATCTTAAACTGTTGTTCTTTATGTATTTAGCATTAGACTGAAGGGGAGTCAGGCTGGCATTCAATTCCTGAGCACAGAGGAAGCAGGTATCATAGACTTCTATTTCCAGACTGAGTATAGCCAGGAGCTACCTTTTGTCCCTTCCTACCATCCCTAATTTACAGACAGAACATTGACTGCCAGTTCCCTGGACACCTCAGAGAACCAGACATGGCATGTCTGTCTGCTTCATGTGCTCTAGCCTTGGCTTGCTTGCCTTGTCATTTTTATTATGGTCTTTTTAACATTGGTGGAATTTGGTTGGAAACCCTAAGGCTATTTTAAACTAGTTATTGCCCAGTACTTACTATGTGCTTGGTACTGATAACTTTTAAGTGTTAAATCTACATGGAGATAGAACTCACCATACTTTTATAGATGACACAGAAGCTAAGGACATGCGTAAAACCACACAGCTAGCTGTAAGTAATAAAGCTGAAGGTTGAACAAAGGTATCATGAGTCCAAATAGAAAAACAATTATAAAACTATTTATTGTTTAAGGAAAGCCAAGTATTTATAAAGGTAACAAAATTAGAAAACTTGTAGGTTTTTTTTCTCATATTTTATATAGTTCTTCCTTTTTTCTCCACCACAATAAATGTTTATTTTCATCTTTTGCTATTTTTTCATTCCTACATTTTTTGTATATTTTACTTATTTACATTTAAGATGCCATTCCCCTTTCCTCATTTCTCCTCCCTAGAACCCCCCTATTCAAATCCCCCTCCTCTTTTTTGCTTTTATACCATTTTAATTATATGCAAGTATTAAGGTCAGTTTTAGGTTGAGGAACTAGCAATACAATAGATGCAAATAGTCAAAGAACAAGCAAGACAATAAACACAAATAGTCAAAAACCAAGCAAGTCAATAAACAAAATTCCATGAACACTTCTGTGATCACTGTTTCTAAGGGCTTATCAGGATGACCAAAATATCTGAGCCAACTTCCCTGTCTTAGCCCAAAGTCATTTTCATGTCTGAAGCCTACCTCCTTGTCCTAGCCTAAGATTTAGATTCCTGCCTGAAATTACTTCTTTGTTCTAGCCTAATATCAGATTCCTACCTGAAGCCCACTTCCTTTTCCTTGGCCAATGTCATATTTCTGCAAAGCAGCCCCTTTCCTTGTCCCATGTCAGATTCTTGCCAAGCAGCCCCTAAAGGTATTCACCTCTTCCCCTTTGTTATTTCGTTAGCAAGACTGAGCCTATCTTAAGTCAGTGTGCTAAGAATGCCTTTCTTACTTGTCATCGAATATGCATTATCAAAAGCAACGGATTATCTGCAACATCAAAGCTCAACAGAGCAGCATTCTTTAAATTCATAATCTCACTATCCAAAGTTTAACACACCCAGAGAGGTGTTATGATTATGCCAAATATTCTACAGGTGTCTTTAAACTTTTTCTAATTATAATGACAATCACTGTGAATTTCAAAAGTAACACTACTCCAGTGATATTTGTCATGACACTTGGGATGGCTCCTAACTCTTGAACCCTGAACCTCCTTAAGATAACTTGAATAGGTTATAAACCATCAATCCATTGTTCCAGATATCTATACAAATCCTTTTGTATATTCAATATATTACTAACATTTTTTTTTGCCAGTTGGTTAACAAAATAGCTGTCTTAATTCTATGTATCAATGCTATTGCAGAAGCAGAGCTGCTAGCAATTTAACAAATTGAAGCTGTTATACCAGCAATAATCAAGCCTGCTACCCTCTTGCTTCTGCTTAAAGACTAACTCACTTCTTACAACACTTTCAAGCTTTTTTCAAAGAATCAAGCTTTTCTAATATGCAAGGCAGTAAGACAAAAGCTGGTTGATAGACCCTTGTAATAGATATGCCAGGTTTCAACACACTAACACAATTAGAAATTATACAGTCAATGCAACTTACAATAAATACTGTAGAAGAAACAAAACCAATTTTAACAGATAAAATTATCCGTGGCTTGAAGTCAGTATTTCCATTTTGGTCAAACCTAACGAATGGCATATATAGCTTTATCATGCTAGCCCTTCTTGTCCTGAGAATACTTTTATTCCTGCTCATTGTATTAAAGCTTGTCTCTAACTACATCAACAGGCTGGCAATCAAAGTACATGACTTGAAACTGAAAATGGACCCCCAGACAGAGTAATTAATTTAACAGGCTGGCAAGCCAAGGACAGGTAAGATTCTGCACAGAGGCTTGCCAACCTAAGACAGAAATGCATTGCTTATAATAATACATATTCCACAATGGGTAAGGAAGGCTTTCTTGTCAGAATGACCTAAGACAGGCTCGATCTTGTTAACAAAATAAAAAAGGAGGGAGAGGTGGAGAGCCTTTGGGGCTGCTTGACAGGAATATGACATTGGCCAAGGACAAGGAAGTAGGCTTCAAGCAGGAATCTGACATTAGACTAGAACAAAGAAGTAATTTCAGGTAGGAGTCTAAATCATAGCCTACAACAAAGAAGTAATCTCAGGCAGGAATCTAAATATTAGGCCAGAACAAAGAAGTAATTTCAGACAGGATTCTAAATTTTAGGCTAGAACAAGGAAGTAGGCTTCTGGCATGAAAATGACTTTGGACTAGAACAGGGAAGTAGGCTCAGATATTTTGGTCATCCTAATAAGCCCTTAGGAATAGTGATTACAGGAGTGATCATGGGACTCTGTTTATTGTCGTGCGTGTTCTTTGACTATCTGGGTTTATTTTTTGGCTTGTTCCTTGACTGTTTGCATCTATTGAATTGCAAGTTCCTCAACCTAGAACTGACCTTAATACTTGTATGTAATTTAAACAGTATAAAGGCAAAAAAAGGAGGAAGAGGGATAGGATAGGGGATTAATGAGTGGGGGGAATGGGCATGGGAGATGGCATCTGAAATGTAAATAAGTAAAATATCGAATGAAAAAAAGCAATGCATTTCTGTCTTAAGTTGGTAAGGCTCTGTGCAGAATCTTACCTGTTCTTGGCTTGCCAGCCTGTTAATTTAATACCTCTATCTGGGGGTCTATGTTCAGTTTCAAGCCATGTACTTTGGCTTCCAACATGTTGATGTTGTTAAAGACATGTTAACATGATGGGCAGAAATACAAGTATTCCCAGGACAAAAAGGGCTAGCATGATCAAGCTATATATGCTATTCTTGAAGTTTGACCAAAATAGAAATACTGACCTCCGGCCATGGGTAATTTTATAAGCAGTATCTACAAAATCAACGTTCAGCAGAGCAGCATTTTTAAAATTTATAAGCTTACTATGTAAAGTTAAAACATCCAGAAAGGTGTTAGAATTATGCCAAATACACTGCAAGTATCTTTAAACTTTTTCCTAATTATAATGACTACCACTGTAAATTTTTAGAACAAACATGAATCTAATATTATTTGACATGGCACTCAAGATGGCTCCTTACTCTTAAACTCTGAACTTTTTTCCAATAATTTGAATAGGATAAAGAGCAACAATCTGTTGTTCCAAATGTCTACCTAAATCCTCTTGTATATTCAACACATTAATAACATTTTTTGCTAAATGATTAACAAAAGTAGCTGTCTTAACTTCGTGTGTCAAAGCAATTGCAGAAGCAATGGTGCTAGTCATTAATGTAATTAAAGCTGCTATATCAGCAATAATCAAGCCCACTACCCTCTTGCTTCTGCTTAAAGCCTGATTCCTTTCTTCCAGTACTTACAAGCTTTTTTCAGAAGACCAAGATTCTGTGATGCTCAGGTCAGTAAAACAAAAGTTGGTTGATAGACTCCCACGATAGACATGCCAGGTTTCAACACACTAATACAATTAGAAAGTGTACAATCAATACAACTTACATTAAATACTGTAGAAGAAACAAAAGTAATTCTAACTTGACAATTAAAAAAGCCTTAACACACACACTAACACCTGTTTGAAATCCAGATCCTCACCCAACTTTGTCTCTTGCTAACATAACATCATAGATAACTGCATCTAACTTCCAAATATGTCTCTGAAAATGTCCAGAAACTGCCTTCCAAATGAAGACTGTTATTTCCAATATTGGATTGATTTCTAGACCAGTACATGATTGAGTTCAAATAACTGGTCACATTTAAGAAAAATACAAGTGTCATTATAATTTCTCTCTTTCATTTTATGTTCCACAAATTCTAAAATCTTGAGGCAAGGCAGCTTGTCCTATAAGGGGTATAGGTAAGCAAAGGTGAGTCAGAAGTATATGTCCAGTACAGCTTTCCAGTCACCATTGTCAGGGCACTCAGCAAGCTCACAGGTCAGCATCATTCTTTGTCCCCGTATCAGCATGTCTCACCCATCTCTCTGACAGCCACCATGCTCCTTCAACATCCTATGATTCTTGGTATGTTAGAGCTCCTGGGAGTTTAGCCTCATCTGTGTTTTGAAGGATTGGGCTCAGAGCTGGTGCCCTAGAGCTGCTTAGGGCACTGGCACAGACCAGAAGGGTCCATTCCTATATTTTTTTAACACAATAAAAACTTCATTCTTAAAATCATTATTAAATTGTGGCATAATGTATAATCTGACTTTTTTCCATCACCTAGGCATGTTGGTGCTGTCTGCATATACATCTAATTATGAACAGTGAATGTATTTTTTTTTTTTAGTTTATTTGGGGCAGAGCACACTCATGTGTGTGCCACATGTATGCTGGTACATTCTGAAGTCAGCAGAGGGCATCAAATGCTCTGGAGCTGGAGTTTTGAGAATCAAACTTCCATCCTTTGGAACAGCAGAAAGCATTCTGAACCACTGAGTCATGTCCCCTATCCTCAGTAAACATATTTTAAGATAAAACCTATGTAGGTAGTCTTTTGTCCAATGAAGGCATCGTTACACTGGAATTTAATTTCAGAGCTGGGGCTTCTTCTGAACTTCAAATTGAATCAAATGAAAGACTTTAAGTCTACCTGTGCCCAAGACAAACTCAATCTCTCTCTCTCTCTCTCTCTCTCTCTCTCTCTCTCTCTCTCTCTGTCTCTCTCTCTCTCTCTCTCGCACACACACACACACACACACATACACTCAAATAAGGACACTGTACACCTTCGGACAATAAAGATATTAAGACATGAACTCACCTCTTAACTAAAATAGAATGCCAGATGTGGGCATTCTATGTTCATCAGAACTTCCTAAATTGTATCTTTGCCCAGGAAACTTCAGAGAGTAGCAATGTGTCCTTACTCCCTACATCTTATCTTATCTGTCAAAAGTTGTATATACACATGAATCATGCTCATAAAACATGTGGTTTGCAGAACTATTTATCATCCCAGAGCTATTTCAGAAAATGTTTTATATCTAGGGATTATTTTAAGGATGATAATTAGCATTCATGTACCACCTCCAGAACTTCTCTATTAGCAGTACTGTCTAACTCTTGCATTTATATATGTCACATTTTATGAGTTCAAATAAAGATGGAGACAAGAACCAGTGTTGGCTGCCACCTCTAAATAGCACCACCAACCTGTCTAAGAAGAGTTTGCAGGGATATAAGGGTAACCTGCAAGTTTTGATTCACTGATATAATTTACCTTTATAATTACATTTCCTATGAGGTCATGTAGGTCCTTTGTAAATTTGGAAAGTAGATGACTTTGGGGGGGAGGGGGGCTTAGGTTAAAAGGACAGTGGAGTGACGTCCTATGAGTAGAAGAAAAGACAAGTTGCCACTACTAAGCTTTATTCAGTGACCACCTCTGAATTTCTGATATATTCAGAAACTTTTGACTTTTAAACATAAAAACATCAGAATTATACTTTAAAATGTAAAGAAACATCATTTTGTGAACTGATGCCCAACTTAAAGGCAATTTGAGATTTTTGACTTACCTGTAGTTTTGATCTTTGTTTTACACTTATGATTTGACAATCATTAGAAATATTCTAAATGTCCATCCATTAGATGATACTTATGAAAATTGTTATAATCTACAAAAAGGAATAACATGAAGTCATTTCTGTTGTTGCCTTTGAAGAATGTGTAAGTTAAGCAGAGTTCACAAATATTTTAAAGTTATTGTTGAGCCCTTATAAAGTAATCCTGAAAGTGTTGAGTAGAAAATAAACTTATTATATCATCTGAAATTTTAATTATAAACATTTTTATTTAAAATGTCATTATAGGTGGAAAAGATAAAACTGACAAATTTAGTTAAATCAGTCAAAAGACAGAGATAGAAGACTCAAATTAATAAAGTTAGAGATGAAAACAGGGCACATTACAACAAACACTGAAAAAATTGAAAAAGCCATAAAAGCATAATTTTAAAATGTATATTCTACCAAATTTGAAAATCTAAAAAGAAATAGGTGAGTGTTTAGATCCATATGATCCATGAAAATTAAACCAAAATAAAATAAATGAATCAAACAGATATATAACAACCAATCAAGCAAAAAAAAGTAATTTTAAAATCTCCCAACAAAAAAAGAACCCATGGACTGACAGATTCAGTGCAGAATTCTACCAGATCTTCAAATAACTCAAGCTAATACGACTCAAATTATTCTATAAAATAGGAAAGGAGTAATACTTCTTCCAAATACTTTTACTAAACTTAGGATTATACTGATATCAAAACCAGAGAAAGACTCAATATGAGAGGGAGAGAGAAAGAGAGAGGTAGGTGGGTGATAATGAACTATAGGCTAATATCCCTAATTCTCAATAAAATACTTGCAAACTGTCTTCAAGAAGACATTGAAAAAAAAAAAAAGAAGACATTGAAAAGATCATTCATCATAATCAAGTTTGTTTCATTTCAGGAATATGGTATGGTTTAACATATGTAAGGCAATAAATGGAGTCTAATACAGAAATGAACTCCAGGACAGAAATCACATGATCAATTCCACAGAAAGGGCTTTTGAAAAATTCCAACATTTCTTTCATGATTAATCTCTCTTCAAACAAATCTCCCTTATGAATATTGATGTAAAAATACTCAATTAAGAACACATTAAAACAATTATCCGTCATGATCAAGTAGGCTTTATTCCAGGGATGCAGGGTTGGTTCAATATATGGAAATCCATCAATGTAATTCACTATATAAACAAACTTAAAGAAAAAAAACACATGATCATATTACTAGATGCTGAGAAGGCATTTGACAAAATTCAAAATTCAACACCCCTTCATGATAAAAGTCTTGGAAAGATCAGGAATCCAAGGCCAATACCTAAATATACTAAAAGCAATATACATCAAACCAGTAGCCAACATCAAACTAAAGGGAGAGAAACTTGAAGCAATCCCACTAAAATCAGGGATTAGACAAGCCTGCCCACTCTCTCCCCACCTATTCAATATAGTACTGGAAGTCCTAGCCAGAGCAATTAGGCAACAAAAGGAGGTCAAAGGGATATAAATCAGAAAGGAAGAAGTCAAAAATTTCACTATTTTCAGATGATACGATAGCATACTTAAGTGACCCCAAAATTTCCACTAGAGAACTCTTAAACCTGATAAACAACTTTAACAAAGTGGCTGGATATAAAATTAACTCAAACAAATCAGTAACCTTCCTCTACTCAAAAGATAAAAAAGTTGAGAAAGAAATTATGGAAATGACACCCTTCACAACAGTCACAAATAATATAAAATACCTTGGTGTGAATCTAACCAAGCAAGTAAAAGACCTGTATGACAAGAACTTCAAGTCCCTGAAGAAAGAAATAGAAGAAGATCTTAGAAGATGGAAAAATCTCCCATGCTCATAGATTCAAAGGATTAACATAATAAAAATGGCTATCTTGCCAAGAGCAATCTACAGATTTAATGCAATCCACATCGAAATTCCCACTCAATTCTTCACAGAGATAGAAAGAGCAATCCTCAAATTTATTTGGAATAACAAAAAACCCAGGATAGAGAAAACTACTCTCAACAATAAAAAGAATTTCTGGGGGAAACACCATCCCTGACCTCAAGCTATACTGCAAAGCAATAGTGATAACAATTGCATGGTATTGGAACAGAAACAGGCAGGAAGATCAATGGAATAGAATAGAAGACCCAGAAATGAACCCCCATACCTATGGTCACTTGATCTTTGACAAAGGAGCTAAAACCATCCAGAAGAAAAAAGACAGCATTTTCAACAAATGGTGCTGGTTCAACTGGAGGTCAGCATGTAGAAGAATGCAGATTGATCAATACTTATCTCCTTGTACAAAGCTCAGGTCCAAGTAGATCAAGGACCTCCACATAAGACCAGATACATTGAAACTAATAGAAGAGAAAATGGAGAAAAGCCTTGAACACATGGGCACAGGGGAAAAGTTTCTGAACAGAACACCAATGGCTTATTCTCTAAGATCAAGAATTGACAAATGTGACCTCATAAAACTGCAAAGCTTCTGTAAAGCAATGGATACCGTCAATAGGACAAAGTGGCAACCAACAGATTGGGAAAAGATCTTTACAAATCCTACATCTCATAGAGGGCTGATATCCAAGATATACAAAGAACACAAGAAATTAAACTCTAGACAATCAAATAACCCTATAAAAATGGGGTACCGAGTTAAACACAGAATTCTCAACTGAGGAAACTTGAATGGCCGAGAAACACCTAAAGAAGTGTTCAGCATCCTTAGTCATCAGGAAAATGCAAATCAAAACAACCCTGAGATTCCACCTCACACCAGTCAGAATGACTAAGATCAAAAACACAGGTGAAAGCAGTCGTTGGTGAGGATGTGGAGAAATAGGAACATTCCTCCATTGTTGGTGGGAATGTAAGCTGGTACAACCACTATGGAAAGCAGTGTGGCGGTACCTCAGGAAATTGGACATCGCATTACCTGAGGACCCAGCTATATCACTCATGGGAATATACCCAAAGGATGTTTCAACATACAACAGGGACACATGCTCCACTATGTTCATAGCAGCCTTATTTATAATAGCCAGAAGCTGGAAAGAACCCAGATGTCCTTCAACAGAGGGATGGATACAGAAAATGTGGTACATTTACACAGTGGAGTATTACTCAGCTATTAAAAACAATGAGTTCACTGGGCAGTGGTGGCATACGACTTTAATCCCAGAACTTAGAAGGCAGAGGCAGGTGGATTTCTGAGTTTCTGAGTTTGAGGCCAGCCTGGTCTACAAAGTGAGTTCCATGACAGCCAGGACTACACAGAGAAACTCTGTCTCAAAAAAAAAAAAAAATGAGTTCATGAAATTCTTAGGCAAATAGATGGAACTGGAAAATATCATCCAGAGTCAGATAACCCAATCACAAAAGAACACACATAGTATGCACTCACTGATAAGTGGATATTAGCCCAAAAGCTCACAATACCTAACATACAATGCATAGACCACATGAAACGCAAGAAGAAAGAAAACCAAACTGTAGGTGCTTTGGTTCTTCTAAGAAGGAGTAACAAAATACTCAACCAGAGCTCCCAGGGTCTAAACCTCTAGCCTGAGAACACAAAGGGGGGTACTCATGGTGCCACCTGTATAGGTAGTTGAGGGTGGTCTTGTCAGGCTTCCATGGAAGTGGAGGGCCTTGGTGCCTGAAAGTTTGGATTCCCTAGTGTTGAAGAATTCAAGAGCAGGGAGGCAGGAATGGGAGGATGATGAGAGCACACCCACACTCTCATACAAATAGGAGGAGGTGGAATGGGATAAGGGGTTTGGGGGTGGGGAATGAGAGAAGAGATAACATTGAAAGGTAAATAAAATATCCAATTTTAAAAAAACAGATAATGAGTCTGGCAATTGTAGTCGAGCAGTAGAGACTTTTGTCAACAATTTATTACAGGGATTTTATATAATCCTCAAGGACAAGGTATTGTGGAAGAGGCCCATGGAAATTTAAAAAGATTGGTGAGACATACTGTTGCTGAGACAAAGAAGAATACCAACCTGTGAGCTTGCTGAGTGCCCTGACAAGGGTACTGGGAAGCTGTATTAGACATATGTTCCTGACCCACCTTACGTTGACTATATCTCAGATGGGACAAGCTGCCTTGCCTCAAGTTTTTAGACCTTGTGGGATAGAGAATAGAAAAGAGAAATTATGTCTCTTGTATTCTTCTTAAGGGTGACCACCTATTAAGACTCAATCATTTACTTCTCTAGAAATCAGTTCAATATAAGAAATAACAGTCTACTTTTGGAAGACTGGATCTGGACTTTGTCAGGGACATATTTAGAAGTTAGCTATAGCTCACTATGATGTCATGATAGCAAGAGATAAATTTGGGATGGGATCTAGATTTCAAACAAGGGTAAGTGAATGTTTTAACACTCTTTTAATTGTCAAGCTAAAATTGGTTTTGTCACCTCTACAGTATTTATTGTAATTTGCATTGATTGTATAATTTCCAATTATATTAGTGTGTTGAAACCTGGCTTGTCTGTTATGGGGGTCTATCAACCAGCTTTTGTCTCACTGCCCTGCGTATTAGAAAAACTTGATTCTCTGAAAAAAGCTTGAAAGTGCTGTAAGAAGTGAGTTAGACTTTAAGCAAAAGCAAGAGGGTAGCAGGCTTGATTATTGCTGGTATAACACCTTCAATTTGTTAAATTGCTAGCAGCTCTGCTTCTGCAATAGCATTGACACAAGGAGCTAAGACAACTATTTTTGTTAACTATTATGCAAAAAAATGTTACTAATGTATTGAATATACAAAAGGATTTATATAAGTATCTGGAACAACAAATGATACTCTATAACCCATTCAAATTATCTGAAGGAGGTTCAGGGTTCAAGAGTTAGGAGCCATCCCAAGTATCATGAAAAATGTCATTGGAGTAGTGTTACTTTTGAAATTCACAGTGATTATCATTACACTTAGAAAAAAAGTTTAAAGACACCTGTAGGGTATTTGGCATAATCATAACACCTCTCTGGGTGTGTTAACTTTGCATAGTGAGATTATGAATTTAAAGAATGCTGCTCTGTTTACCTTTGATGCTGCAGATAATGCCAATAAAATTATCCATGGCCTGAGGTCAGTATTTCCATTTTGGTCAAACCTCAGGAATGGCATATATAGCTTGATCAGGCTAGCCCTTTTTGTCCTGGGAATACTTTTATTCCTGCCCATCCCATTAAAGCTTATCTTTAACAACATCAACATGTTGGCAGCCAAAGTACATGGCTTGAAACTGAAAATGGATCCCCAGACAGAGTTATTAAATTAACAGCCTGGCATGCCAAGGACGGGTAAGATTCTGCACAGAGCCTTACCAACCTAAGACAGAAATACATTGCTTTTGATAATGCATATTCCATGATGGATACAGAAGACATTCTTGTCAGAACGACCTAAGACAGGATCACCCTTGTTAACGAAATAAAAAAGGAGGGATCACAGGAGTGCTCACGTAATTGGGTTTAATGCCTTGCTTTTCCTTTGACTATTTGTGTTTATTGTATCTCTTGTTCCTCAACTATTTGCATCTAATGTATTGCTAGATCCTCAACCTAGAACTGACCTTAATACATGCATGTAATTAAAATGGTATAAAAGTATAAAGGAAGAGGGGGTATAGGATAGGGGGTTCTGGGAGGGGAAATGGGAAAAGAGGATGACATCTGTATTGTAAATAAATAAAATATCCAATAAAAAATTTAAAAATCCTGTAGAGATTAGAGATGAAGGAAATATATCTCAACATAAAAAGATAGACTATGATAGTGATAGACAAATAGGAAAAATACAAAAATATTTTCACCAAGAACAGGAATACGACAAAGGGATCCTCCCTCTTCATTTCCATACAATATAGTATATGAAGCCCTAGTTCAAGCACTAAGACAAGAGAAGGAAATAAAAGGATTACAAATAAGAAAAGATTCAAAGTATAACTATTTTGCAGATGACATGATTCCATACATGAGAGACCCCCAAGACCTCTAACAGGAACTTCTAACACTGATAGTTGCAAAGCAAAGCATGAAGTTCCAAAATAAGCACACCAAAATCAGTAGCTTTGCTTTACACCAAAGGCAAACATCCTAAATAAGGAATGCATTATGGAAATAAACCCATTCACAATAGCCTCAAAAAATTAAAATCTTGGACTAAAACTAGTGAAGAAAATGAAAATTCTTTTTTTAAAATTCATAGTTAGAACTTTAAAACACTTAAGAATGAAATTAAAGAAGACACAAGAAGACAGGAACACCTCCATGATTACAGATTGTCAGAATCAATATTGTGAGTGGTCAACCAGCCAAAAGTAATCTACAGATACAATTTAACAGAAATTGAAATATAGAAGCACAAAAGACTGAACGGTCAAAACAATCCTGAACAATAAAAACATGGCTAGAGGCATCACCATTCCTGATTTCAAGTTATACTACAGAGTCATAGTAATAAAAGCAGCATGGTGCTAGCAAAAAAAAAAAAAAAAAAAAGACACAAACAGACACATTATCCCCAGTGGAATAGAATTGAGAACCAAGATATAAATTTATATACCTACAACCAGCTGATCCTTGACAAAGATGCCAGAAACATACATTGATGAAAAGATAGCATCTTTAACAAATGGGGAAACTGGATGTAGAAGAATAAGACTTGGGGCTTCTCTCCTATTATGCACACAAATCAATTCCAAATGATGGTAAGAGATGTCCCAGAGACTCCAAAAATGATACAGACCATTGCCATTGCTCGTGGTTGCCTACCATACCTGGATGGTAAAATCCTACACAGGTAGCTGGGGCAAGGATGAATCATCAAGTCTTACCAAGCCATGAGCCATATAAACTACAATAATGACAACCATAGTAAGACATGCAATAGTGGCATAGATGCTATGGAGATAACCAATCACTTTCTTCCTGCTCTATAGAACCTCACAAGACCAAGCTAATCAATAGCCCAGCATGAAATGGGAAGCAATTCAAGAGCCACACTTCTAAGTGAGGAACTATTGACAGTTGATAGCTTCTGTGGTAGGGCATGCCAATAGTCCTTAAAGGTATGGGTCTTAGTAGGTCTACCATGATCCAGTGGATGGCACCACACCTTGGAATATATGATCAACACAAACTAGACTTGGTGGATTGTTTTCTTTCAAAAGAGTACTAGAATTTCAGATGAAGTAGGAAATTATAGGTAATTCTCAAAGCAATCAGGAGGAATGTGGCTGAATGTGATCAAAATACACTGTACGAAACCCTCAAAGAATTAATAAAATATAAATAAATAAATAAATAAATAAATAAATAAATAAATAAATATTTTAAAATAATTATATATGACACAAAACTGCAACTAACACCTTTCAAAGGTACATATACTACATACACATCATTTCTGCTCTCCTGAAGAAGAAACTCTCATTTGGGCTCCTTCTGAAGAACTATTAATACACGGAGGAACTCCTCTTTAGGAACTTGGAGATGGGAAGCCCTTGTTCAAAATATACTGCTATGTAGCAAAGGAAATCTGGAGTGTTACTGGCTATTTTAGGCTTATGCTTCTCCAAAACATACATTCTGTTTCCAGACTACCAGGTACTCTTCTCAGGAAGAATGATTACTACATTGGTGGTTGCTAGAAGCTGCATCTAGGGTCCTAATTATTCACTGTCAAGGTTTCCTTGTAATCAGATCAGTGGAACATTCTGATCCCAGACCAGTCCCCACAGGTTCATTCACACTACTGTCTGTGAGCATGTGAACGGAAGAAAAAGTCTATACTGTGTAAGCACGTAACACAAGTTTTCCAAATTATTTCGGCTTTCCTTGCCAAAAAGGGTCATCCTCACCCAATGCCCCTTCTCCCTCTGAATCCAGCCATATTGAAGTGTAATGTCAAAGGGCCTGGCAGTCGTGCTACACATACATGTTTGGCTGGATAAGCAAACAAAAATATCTAGGAAGAATAAAGGCATCTGTTGTTCCCACCTCCCCTAAAAACAAATGTAACGAAGAAGATGGTTACAAAAAGTGATTAAACACTAGAGACTATTGTCTACCAGTCTGTTCTTCCTTGAATAACCTAAGAGTCCTCTATTTAAATCTCAGATGAGACAAGCAGAAATGTCCCAGACATTGGAATTTAAATATAGCCAAGACTCAGAGGAGCCAAATAAGGACAGCAGCCAGGTGTAGGCTGGATGTCCCATTTGGAATTCTGATGAATCTCCTGCATCTGCCCCTTCAAGCCTTCGCTGCTTGGTGCATACTGTGTCTGTGCACTCCTGACCTTTGTCACACTGTCAGGATGTCCACCTTTCTTATTCAATCCCTCCTCATGACCTTAGGTTTAGTTGTACTCTAGAAGCCTAACTTGAGGATACATCATTTGGGTAAAGACTCAACTTCTACTGGTGGAGGAAGGAAAATTCTATCAGTACCCAGGCTAAGGCTACAGAAAACCTCTCAGACAAAAGTCTCAAAAAAAAAAAAAAAAGTATTAACCTTGGCTAAGCTGTCAGAGTCTCACACACTGAACTCATATCATGACGAGTGAATGAACTGTCTTCTGCATGTGAATGGTTCCAAGTAGGTCCATTTACCGTGTCACTTAATGGCTTCATTGAAAAGTCTGGAGGGTCCTTATTATATAATTATACTATATAATTGGACACCATCTATAAATTTTCCAGATAGTTATAGCACTGACTTCACCCATCAGATGTACGTAAACAGGTTCACAGCTGGCTTCGATTGCTGGAAAATGAGAAGCATGAGAATAGGAATTACATGGTAAACACTTGCCAGGCACTATTCTAAGCATCACATTTGTCCTCTCTAGACCTCACTTATACTGAAAATAAAATGGGGAATAAAGTCAATTCTGAACCTTTGAGCTACTATATTCATTCAATCAATTATGAACATGTATGTTACATGACCAATATGTAATGAGAAGCCAAGCTTCATGCTTACATATTCTGGTTCCAGAGTACTTGCTTGAGCTTCTAGCATTCTCCATACCTCTGTGTGAACTTGCTTTAACATGTGCATTGTATCCATATGTCAAATCGACTCTATTCTTTTTTGTTTGCTTAGCTTTTGTGGAAACTTAGACATAATCTTAGTGTTTAAAAGAAAAGTCCCAAGGTACAAGTTGTCAATCTTTCCAGCTGCCCAGAAGAGGGATAGAAGAAATAAGGAATGCTTTCTGAATTAGGCATGGAAGACCTACATTAGTCTAAGCAATTCAATGAAACGTCTGAGCCACCTTGCCTTAGCTTCCCGCCCTTATCACTCTCCATCCTCATGAAGAGATCTCCTTGCAGAAGCACAGGCTTCAAATGCAAAGCAGCTAAGCCAGAGCTCACATCTGCAAGCACCCTCCCTAGGACTCTCACACTTCACTCCGGAACACTACAACCAGCCATTGTTTATTTCTTGTTTGCTTTATGGATCTATGCTCTGCTGCATATACACCCTCACACCAGAATAGGGCATCAGATCCCTTTACTGATGGTTCTGAGCCATCGTGTGGGTGCTGAGAATATGAACTCAGAGTCTCTGAAAGAGCAGCCAGTGCTCCAAACCTCTGAGCCATCTCTCCAGACTGACACCAGCCATTATTACCCTCGAGGCCAAACACCATCCAGCACAAAGTTTCTTTCTATGCAGTGATATCAATGAAATTGTTTAAACTAGGCCATGTTCTCCTGCAGAAACTCCTCACCGACATTGGTCTACTAACTGAACACAGTTGGCATCCTTATGTGACCCCTATGCCACAGCACGCCCATTCCCCTTCTGAACTGTGAGTGACAGACTACCTTTTCATTGATAACTATTTCTTGACTTCTTGACATTACTATATACCTCAAGATTTACAACAGCATGTATTTTTAAATGCCATTATGCTCAGAAAGCAAGTTTCTATAATCAATACTATTCAGTTCAACCTATCTCCTAAGGTTTTCTGCTCCTGCCCATTGCTGAGTGGACTTTCAAAGGGTAGCCCTGGAACATTTCCATAAAGGGATTATGTGATCTCTGTCTCCATCCCGTTCCCTTCTCACAGGAGCAGGTGGGACACCTGTCCTTAAGCAGAGTGCTGCCAAGAACATACAGATCACGCTATAATGCAGAGGATGCATGTTTTCACAACATTTTAACACTTAAAAATTATTTCCTGCTTGAATTTTCATTAGAGATTTTGCTTGCTTGATAAACACATGCATGAGTAAAAACAAATTTAATAATATAATAATAATAATAGGAAAACATCCTTTGTTAACTCTCATGAGATAAAGGAAAGTTATGGTTGGATGTCTGTCAGGCTAAAGGGAGATACTGAAATCAGAACACCTCCCCACCTTTTGCTGCAGTAACTAGCTGACAGTTCCCAGAAGGTTGAAGGTCTTTGCAAGAGACTGCAGACAGCACGCCCCTGCCCCATGTGTATGCTAATATGCTTCCCAGCTCAAAATCACAGAAGTGACTGAACCAAGTTTGAATTCAGAGAAATGTGGGAGGCTGTCTCTGACAGAGCAGATATTATCCAAAGGCAGTGTGACAGAGATGTGATAGGAAACAAACGGTAAGTAAATCCTCTTTCCTGCTCTTTGACTTTAGATATCTGAAAACGAGCTTCTTCTCCCGGTAATCAGAAGAATCAAAGCAGTCAAGCCCAAAGAAATGATACCTACCTAGGGTTGACACTCAGCCACCCTGCACAGCCTAGTGCAGAATGAGACCCAAGCACAATTGAAAACTTTCTCTTCCAGGCAGTCTGCTGAAATGAAACATTGCTACTCTTCCATATTTAACTTATCTCCTCATTTAAGTAATTGGCGTTGGTGAGTAAGTGGTTTATTTGCATCGATGGCGAAGGCATGTGCATCGATGCCAGGTTTATCTCAATTCAGATATGCATTTTTTAACGTTGCAAACATATGGCTAGAATTTCTGTATAGCTGTTTGGGAAATTTTTATGGATCAAATCCTTAGTCCTGACATGCCAGCCAGGCTCAGAGATTTTTTTTTTTTTTTTTTTTAACTGCTGCAAAGCCCTTTCCTTCCTAAAGGCTCGTTTCTAGCAGGAATTGGCTTGGGAAGTGTTTGTAAGTTCTTCAGTGTTGTCTATAATTACTTTCTCAGCTGAAGTGGATCTAGATGGAGAAGAGAGATGGAAAAAGCCTGAATAAATAAATAAAGATGTCTTATGAGGGAATCACTTCCATCTCTCCAGTCTGGGATTTTGTTTTTCTTCACCCCACCCAACTATAATTAAGACAAATTAGTGCCGGAGTTCTATCAGATATATTAAAAAGATTTACCACCAGGCTTTGTTATGTGGTTCCCCGGAGCTTGAGGTTCAAAGAACTGCTATGTAAAAAGCAGTGTCCAGAGGGGAAACCAAGAGAAGTGAAAACTGACTTTCGTCTCCATGGTTATCCAAGCACACTTGAGGAAACCACTTTCATTTTACCTGGGAGAACATGAAAAAATATGCGAATGTTGTATGAGCAAGTCCAGTGAAGGGCCCTCGAGAGCGAAATTGCTATTCAGATGCTTTCTGAGCTAATACTCCAAGCCTGCTCTGTGCCACATGCTCGCAGCCTCTTGATGGAGTTTTGTGTAATCGGACTCCAGGCTGTGCGCTGCAGAGAAGCTACGAGTGAGAAGGCATGAAGAGCTAACAACGGCACTGAGCACCAGCCGCAGAGCGGTGGCAATCTTCCTTTCTCTCAGCCTTTCCTCGGATTTCGTTTCACGATGACCCACTCTGTCTCTCTCCCTTTTAAAATTTTACTTATTTACATTTCAAATGTTGTCCCTCTTCCCAGTTTCCCCTCTGGAAACTCCCAATCCCATCTCCCCTCCCCCTGCTTCTATAAGGGTACTCCCCCATCCACCCACTCGTGCCTCCTCGCCCTGGCATTCCCCTACACTGGGGCATCGAGCCTTTATAGGACCAAGGACCACTCTGTCTCTTATTTGCCTTTTCTTTAGACCATGCCTGCTATAAGAAGCAGAGATAGTGAAGACTACCGAAAGCAAATGGCGTGTGGTGACCTGTAATAGCACATTGCATCAAAACCTAGCTGCATTCAGATAGCAGTGACACAATACCTTCCCATTCTTGCCTCTGTTGTGCTTATGAAAACATGATTAATATCCTTAATTAGGCAACTGTGTGTTGAGCCAGCCTCTGTATCTGTGAGTCTCATATATATGGGTCAGCCAATGCAGTGCAAATTGGAAGTATTTGAGGGGAAAAAATGCATTTGAACTGAACACATACAGGGCATTTTTCTTATCACTGTTACCCAAACAATACAATGTAACAACTGTCTATGTAGAACTCACCCTGCAGGAGATTATAAGTAACCTGCAATGAGGATTTAAAGCATCCAGGAGGATTGTAGGAGTTGTAAGTAAAACACTGCACTGTTTTATAGAAGAGAACAGGGCATTCTTAATTTGGGCATCTGCAGGGCATTGTGGAATCAGTCTCTTGAGAATATCAAAGGACAGCTCTACACATATGTATAAATATGTGTGTTATATAGAACCATTTTAAATATTAAAAGCAAGCTTCTGAACAGTACACATACCACCCATTCCTTTGATATCATATTTTGGTGAGGCACTGGTTATTCATACACACTTCCTTGTGTCCACATGGGGAAAAGATCTTGAAAATTCATGATTGGTGATGAGAGCAAGGCCCACTTCTCAGATGATACCATTGTGGCTTTGCTTTATCTTAGCCATATATATGTTTTAAAAATGCAGGTTAACAAAATGTAAACCCAAGAAAAACAATCTAATCTCGGAATAGTGTCATCCCTAAAGAAACGTATATAGAACACAAAACACTTAAAGAGAGACTCATGTTTTGTTTGTATTTCTTAAATGTGTGGGAATAGCATCTGTGACCACTACCTTCCATTCCATGCTTATTCAAAACTCTCTCCTTTCTCTCTAGACTTAGAACTCCACTCTCACCTGGTTCCTGCACCCTTCTCTTTTCTCTAGATTGTTTATAACATAATAAAGAGCCTAGTTGTGGGTACAGGACTCCACTCAGTTTAGAGGAGAACAAACTCACTAGGCCAGCCCCAAAAGCACTGTAATAGAGCAGAGAGGGACAGTCAAGGCACCACCATGTTGTTAGTTAGTCCTCATCTTCATTTCACAACATCTATTGTCCTATCAGCAATAACCAGAGTCTAAGCTAGAACTAAAATACCACTATACAATCTAAAGAGCCTTCCGTTGACCAATGTGACTTTAATTACTTCATGACAAAAATGGTAAGATATGGTCAGACAGACAGACAGATGACAGATAATGGTCAGGACCTTGGAACTCTCAGCCCAGTCTCACCTTCTGAGAACAGGACAGGGACTGGAGAATGTGTTAAGAACCCATCATGCCTATATGATGAAGTCTCCATATGAATTCCTGATGAGTGGAGTTCAGCAATGTCTCCATGCTTGTCATTACCTGGGGCTCTACAATTGAGGTACATCTCCAGACCTTACTTCTTGCCATGGATTGTCTCATTTTCATCTTTCTAGACTGAGCTCTGAAG
>JANHMN010000002.1:186576271-186609254 GCA_030674055.1 Rhabdomys pumilio | reverse complement strand
TTTTTTTTGGTGTATATTTTTGGCTATATCAGAGCCAAAACTTCTTCCCTAAGGACTAGCTTCCATGGTACCGGATAGCACCACACATGCTTCCAAAGGAGGGGAACAATCAAGAGTCCTACCTACACAGCCGTGAATTCTATGAACCACACCAACAACCAGTATGACAAGATAACCCTAAGGGTGTAGTGATGGCACACATACCTTGGCAGTAGCCACCTTTTTGGGAAGTCACGTGTACTTGACATAAGAAAAGTTGATCAGGAGGCTAACCAGCCACCTGTGCCTTCAAATCCACCCAATATGCCAGCATAATTCATAAAATAGGGTAAAAATGCTTATGAATAGGACTAAATTTTCATCTCACAGCTAGCATCAGGGTAGCATCAGCACAAAAGAAATAGATTCCAGAAAGGAGAATTGACAACCCTGAAGAGTGTGCCAGCAGAGGGAATCAGTCTCAAAGACAGAGAGAGCAGAGAGAACTAAGGAGAGACAAGATGGGAGAAGCTTGACCACATAGATGAAGACACCAAAGCCAGCCATTCATCTTCAGCTGTTCCTTAGAATTTTCTATTGCCATAATGAAGCACCCCAGGTTTGAACTTGAGAGAATACTCAAACAGAAGTTCACAGTCTGTGGTGACTTTCCCCTAGAGAACATCTCTCAGTATTTTAAAATTCTCATTATTGAGTGGGGTTACCACTATTATCTAACCAGGTGAGACGATGGATGAACTAAGCATTCCACAGTGCTCCCCACACAGTAACTGTTCTCCACCCCCCTCAAAGTGTGACTAAATGAGAAACTGGTTTAGAATACTCACTTCTTTTATACTTTCTTCTTTTGCACTTGGGCTGAGAAAGCGTTAAAAAAAAAAAGTACTGGCTCACATTACCCTCCATTACTATGATTTAATATTTATTATATATTTTATTATTCATAGAAATTTCTAGTAACAAGAAAGCCATGTTAATGATGAAGAAATCGGGAAAGTTACTAAATTTATAAAGCAGGTCACAGTGTCTTCATGATTATGATTAGCAAATAGCACAAGGGAATTTGGCAAAAAATTTCACACGGCACTTGATTAAATCCACTCTCCTGTGAAGGTGAACTGGAGAGTTTGGAAATATATATTCCCTCTAGACGGTGAGGCAAACGTTGATAAATTCACCCAGCAACTGTATAAATATATAGAACCCACTTACTACAACATTGATAAACTGCAGAATACCGGATATACTTGTTCAAAGTTGGCAAACTGAGATATGGTTGATAAGGTGGTAATCATGAAATTGGAGTCAGCGCGCTGGTCCTCACCAATGGAACCCTTAGGGGTAGAACGAGAGGATAATACCAAAAAATACTCTGAAATTATTCCTTGAATAGGTATAAGTAAGCTACATAAGTGTTGGCCATGATTGTTCTTTTCAGCTGGCCTTGTGATGAGAGACTGCATCTTTTATTGCTGCCAGCATTTCGGGGTACATAAAGCTCCATCAGATTCTGTGAGGCAGATGGGTTCTGTCCTCACCTCACCACAAAACCCCTATCTTACAGAACATAATAAGCGTGATTAGGAAAGACAGATGGGGTGAGCCTGCCAATGCAAAATGTGCCCCTCTGTTTCAAATCCTTCTCCCTGAGGATAGCTCTCATCTAGAAATGTCTTCTTATAAATCCCTGAGAGCATGTAACAAACAGCTTTCACCTAGCCCTCCTGCTAAGCCCTTCTCTGGGTCTCAGATTCCCACTCTGAGCATACCCTGAGTTGAAGATTAATCCATTCTATCAGTGACCTAGCAAAATGGAAAAAGAAGACATTTCTGCTCAGCTGCTGTAGCTTCTATTCTTACTGCAATGCAAACTGCAACTCAAGCACTTCACTGGTATTTCAAATGGCACCGTTCTGCTCATCTGCACTTGCCAACAAATTATCTCCACGACTCTTTTAAGGATTTCTATCTTTGGTCTCCTGATCCTTAGACCTTCATACGCTCAGGTCCCATCTTTTCTCCATGCATCCCTTACTTGAACATGATACCTTTAAGCCTGAGCACACTTACTTCCCTAGACTTTATGAGTTAAACTGTTGCACATGAACCCAGTTATGCACAAAACAGCCAAGAGAGGAAAAATGAATGACTTGGATGCAGACTATCACTTTTATATAAAAACAGCAAAGATCAGTGCCATGAATAGAAAAATGTAAACAAAAAAATGTAGAAAAATGTGAATAAAGAGCATTCTCTGGGCCAATCCAGAAAACAAAATGTACTAAGCATACATCCATCCTCCAGACATTGAATAATTCACCTTGGGTGGAAGGTCATAGTTCAATGAAAGATGATACTACCATATGACCAAAGGTTAGCAAATGTTTTACATAGAGGAGCCAAGTTATAAATGTCTCAGGATTTGCAGTTGATAAAGTCTATTTTTTAGCCACTCAGCTCTGTGTGATAAGAAAGAACTTTAATAGAAAAAAAAAACAGAAATAAGTGAGTATATTAGTTGTTTTGTTGTAATAAAATACTAGGACTAAAAGCAAGTTATAGAGTAAAAAGTTTATTCTGTCTTAAGGGTCTGGAGGGAGAGTCTATACTTGTGGGAAAGAAGGCAGCCATGCCAGCAGGAGCAGGAAGCTGGCTGGTCCCATTTCATCTCCTTCCAGGAAGCAGAAAGAACAGGAAGTGGGTGGGGCTATAAACTCTCAAAGCCCACCTCCCCACCACACCCCTGTGATGTACTCCTTCCATCAAGGTTCCACTGCTTAAGAATTCCATAACCTCTTGAAACTATGCCTCCAATTGGAGACCAAGTATTCAAAAACATCAGCCACCACTCTAATCACGCTTATTATGAAACAACACAATAAACATGGGTGGGTTTTAATAAACATTTATACAAATGCTGGGATTCAGATTTTAATTCATTTTTCACATTTCACAAGAGTCTTCTTTTGATTTTTTTTTTTTTAAATTGAAACTCATTCTTCGCTCAGGGGCACAAAAGGCCGGAGGATGGACTCACGTGCCACAGTTTGCTGTAGTCTAGGCATATTTTGTTTGTAAAATGATTCTCAGAATATTTCTCTGAGAATCACAGCTTAGTAATCTTCCCCAGTTTTCCTCATGTTGTTTGATGATCCACCTTCCCCTGATCAGTAATCTAACAGTTTAGATGCACTGCTTCTTTTTAGTAAGGAAGAAAACTAAAGGATGCATTTTCAGAGCAGAGTTGTCTCTCATGGTACATTAATTAGTTGGTTTTCAGATATAAACGAGTCTCGTGTTTGTCCCTTACCTCCCTTCCACCTCCCCCAAGTTCCTATAACCATTCAAATTTCTGCCATCACAGAGTTGAAGGAACAAAGGTAACAGAGGTAATAGCAACCATTAAATTCCCAGACCAAACAGAGTCAAACAAAATCATTACTGTAAATTCTAGCACATCATATCATTATGCTCAAAAGAAGTCCAAAATAAGACGATAGGAGCTGAATTAATCTATCACTAGGCTTGTCGATGATCATAATAAGACATAAATTGGGACCATAAAATTTTAGAATTTCCCAAACAACTACACAGACATACAAGGAAATGAAATGTGCTAAGGATGTAGGTGGGGGTACATGCCAAGAAGAGAAAGAGTAGAAAATCAATACCTAATAAGTACAGAGATGATGACAGAAATATACAAGGGTGAGTCTTTCAAAGCTAACTGAAGCTTAACTATTCCCCAGAGAAATACATAACAAATGAAAATGAACTTAGCCTTTGCCAAATTGTCAGAATGCTGGCCAATCACAGAATAATATGAAGGTCCTAATTTTCCAGACCACAGCAGATAAATGATAAAGATAGAACTCATTACTTATTTTCTACCATTCTTGTCTTCCCAAAATGTTGGACCAAATTTATACAAGTCTTGTTTTTTTAACATGAATGAAGTTTTGGTGACTCTCCTTTAAATAAATTACCAGTGTATCTGATCTAATAGCTCCTTAGATAGTGGAGTTCTGAAATCCACAATTAGAATTGAGAAAGAATGTAAATAAATAAATAAACAAACAAACAAATATTCTGAAAGTGGTGACAGAGCTGAAAGTCAAACCTAGACCACAGAATCCAATTAAATGTGGAACAAATTGCTTTACCTCCTGTGCCATGAGTCAAGGGAACAGCCAGAGCTTGTTAGCCTGGCAGGGATCAGGTCCTTCCTAGCCAAAGAAACTTCTTTTAGAATGTGATTTAACACAGAACCCCAAAAATGTGAAGGTGATGGTAAATAACTGTATTGGGGCCCTTATCACACTGCCTCCCATTGGCATCTATAGGGGTCCCTGGGGAACCCCAACGGGGCTCTGCCACAAAACCCTAGAGCTGCGAAGCGCTCTGCTCTTATAAATAAGCTGTAGTAAAAATGAGGAAAGTCAAGCAAACGGTGAACATAAATAATGACTACGCACAGTGTTCAAAGAAGGCTTCATGGTGCATGGCTTGGAACAACACAGAGGTAAAGTCTCAACACAAGGGACCGGGCTCGTATTTCTCTTCCAGTTGCAACTCCTAATCCATCAGCATTTGGGCAAAATTCATTAAGATGGATACCCAGTCACCAAACTTCTCTGCTCCTTGATATTATCCAAGAAATGGTTTCTGCTCTGACAAACCCTAACAATCAACCAGAATAAACCTACCTAACCCCCCAAAGAGACCTCCCTTAGCCTTTCCCAAATGTGTTCCTAGTGACCATTGCCTCCAGCATTACATTATTAGCAGTCCCCATGTTGTCCTCAAGAAAACCAGACAAGTCTTCTAAAATAGGCTGAGAGAGACAGTAGCTAAGTTCATGCCATGAATTAGCACAACACAAATAAATAGAAGCTAATCCCAATGCCTATCTGACAAAATGCTACCACTCCTGGATGCTCAGCAAGGGCAGGTGTAGTGGATATAAAATATCTTTAGTTGAAAACACATGGTTCATATTTGCCAGTGCCTCCAGCTCTGTCTGGGTGCCCCGCCCCCCAACTCACATCATTTTCTCAGCAACCAATACATAGACATAATTCTTTCGGGAATGAACAAGCACAGAGGAGAGTCGAAGAATCACTCTTAGTTGAACTTAAACATCAAGCACACCCAGACTGGCTACAGCCTACAGTCCCAGAAGCTGCCGTGATGGTTCTAGAGCAGAAAGCCTGATTCCCCTCAATCCTTACACAAAGAAAGAATTTAGCTTTCAGTAAACAAGCAAGCAAGCAGACAAACAAAAGCTAGATCTTGTTACGTAGTCGAGGATATCCTCAAACTCTTTGTGTAGATCAGTCTGGCCTTGAACTTTATACCCACCTACCTCAGCCTCCCAAATACTAGAATGGCAAGCATATCCTACCATATCCAGCTCACAATTCACAGACCTAATCCTTGAGTTTCATTGAGTGGAATCTTCCCAAAAGTGCCTCAGAAGATCTCAGTCCAAGCTTGAGTTCCATGTGCAGTGTCTGTAGACACAGATGGCAGGCCTGTTTCAGGCTAGCTTTCATCAAAACAACTGCTGATGTGCAGACACTGGAATTCGCTCTAACTCACTACTATCTTCACAAGTTGAATCCTAATAAACAATGGAGCTATGAGAGGGGCACTGAGAGCAGTGATCACATGGGAAAAAGTCCTAGAAATGAGAACTGTTTCAAACCCCAACTGACTAAGTTCACACCTTTCCAAACAGCAAACATATTTCTGAGGACTGAATCTCCTAAATGAAGCTCCCTACCTAGATCCTTATTCAGGTATAGTAGATTTTGTGGTCCAGCCCCTCTGCCACCTCTCTTCTTCCCAGGACTACCATCTGTGCTGAGCTTCTGCTCCCCTTTCACAGCTAGCTAACACTAGTACCAGGTCTCTCTACATGTACTCTGAAGGCCTCATTTTAGCATAGCCCACCAAAAAAGCAAATGCTCTCTTATGCATTCATTGGACTGCACATGCTACTTTCTTAGGTCAACTGTGACTCAAAGGCAGCTGCATTACCAAAACCCATATGAGCATGGGTGACAGATCAGAAAAGCTAGAAACCTAGAGCACACTACAGCCTGTAGCAACTTAATAGGGTATTCTTTCCAGGTAGCTCAGTTGGCTTAAGTTCTTAGATCATCTGATCAGGCTGTTTTTCTTGAAAGTGGAGTATTGTCACCTTCCTCTTTGATCTCCAGGGGCATAAGAAGGAATCGTTTAAAGGTTCAGTGGGTTGCAATGAACCCCCTAGCAAGTTTTTGCTTTCACAATATGTTGAATTTCATCCATCCCTTCCAGAAAATTATAGTCTCTATATGAGGATCCTCACAGGCTACTGCCCCACCCTCAGGCTTGCTGTGCCTATACATGGCTGTTTCTCACAGCATCATCTCCTTCAAGACCTCAGCTTCATGGTTCAGATATGCTGACATGCAGTTTCTTCCACAAGAATGTATTAACTCTTCTCTCAAAATCACCTCATCTGTTACCTCCAGAAGTCCTTCCCAGCTCCATCCAACCTTGGGCCAAATCAGAGTTCCAGTGCTGCTTGCTCTCACTTTCTATGCAAAGATTCTATACTTTATGAAGCTAGTGTTGTGTGATAAACTTTTCCTGTGGATATAACACACACACACACACACACACACACACACACACACACAAACACCCCTACTCACCTTAAATAGGGAGCCCACAACAAACCCAAATACAAATAGAAAGCCCATCTTGGTGAACCAATGGGTTTTATTGGAGTTACTTACAAGAATATGGGTGAGGGATCACTTAAAAGAACAGATATGACTCAAAGATAGATGCATCACCAAAGCCCACACCAGCACAGGTGACAGATCACCAAGCTGAAAACTTGGGCACACTGCACAGCCTACAGGAAGCTTAACGGGTTGGAGAGTATACTTGTCGGGTAACTCACTTGGCTTGAGCCTCTTTCAAGCTGCTTGGCTGTTCCCTGCTCCATCCAGGTCTCCCAGTCTTCTTTTGTAACTAGTCTTGTCTGAGAGTTACTCTCAGCAGTCTTTACTGACTATACTTAGGAGGGAGGAACCTAGTGGATCTGTTCAATTTCAGGGACCTCCTGAAGCTATTTTGAGTTGCTCTTTGTGTCTTAAGGAGCTTCCCTACAAATGTTTTAATCTCAAAATGGGAGATTATTACTTCAAGGGCTCCACATTAAAACTCATTTGGGCACCTAGAACCAAATCACAGTGATTCTTATTTAATTGTTCTAGGAACCAGCACCTGGAAGCTAATGGAAGAATGGTGAGATCAAACCTATATAGTAAATTTAAGACTGTTCTGAGCTACATGATGAAACTCAATCTCAACATTAGTAAATAAATAAATAAATACATAAATAACAAATAATACAAATAAAGATATTTTTATTATTTTAAGAGCATTTGATTTTATTCTACTATTATATCGTGATTGTATTGCATTTATTCCACAGATCTTCTGAATAGTCAAAAGATGGAAAATTGGGAGGGTGGGCCTTGTTCAATCAACTAGAGGTTACTTAATGGACCATTATATTGAGAAAGACTTGATGCTAAATCTAAGCATGGTGGGAATGCCAGCAATGGATTATATCTCGAGAGTATTTGTTATACCTCACTTTATTCCACAAATGGCAGAATGGTGACCGGTTTCATCTGAGCCACTCATCATAGACTAACAGAAGAAGTGGACAGCAATGGCAGATTGTAGATAAAGACATTTCATGAATACACGAAGATGTTTTCAGCAAGTGGTGTATGTCTCTGCTAATCACCCCTATTCATCCTCTTTCGAACATGCTCTCTAACTAGAGGCTAAAGTATGTGTTATTAGGAGCACGGCTTGTGTGCTTTCTGGCTGTAGTGAGCTTTGACTATTGAACGTCCTCCAGAAAATATGATTGAAGTAGCAACATCAGTATTTCCCTGGGCATCTGCCTGCAGGGCTGCCTCAGGCTGACTCTGCTCCTTGAGTAAACATTACCCAGACTGTCCTCTATGAGCTCCAGTGACAGAAGCTCTGCAGTATACTATACTGGCCTCACTGGTTCTCTTCACTCACGCTTGAACAAATAGTTCCTTTAAAAAAAAAAAACACTCCATCAAGCTATATTATTTTATAATAATAATAAAACAATGTTAACATTCACAAACATGCATATGCTGGACAGCTGTCTTTGTACACAGAGGAGGGTGCACACACAGCAGGGAGGGATGTAACACCAGTCTAGAGACAGCACAGATAAGCATCATACCCATTTCATCATCTACCTTGGCTACCAAGCTACAATCCAGACCTTTCTTTGCAAAGGAGTATGAGTGGCTGAGCAGAGACAGCTCTAGTCATTAAACTCCAGTTTGACCTGTGGGACTTTCCTGTTTCGCTGGCTGGGAAATCTAGACTCAAATTTTGTTATTTGAATGTCAATGAGACTGAGCAGTGAAACATGAAGAGGCCACAATGAATATGAAAGACATTGTGGTCTGCCCTTTCTACCTGGCACTGGCTGTATCATTATTCCAGATCCCCATGCCTGGTAGAATTTTGACATCTCTGGTACTTATTTCAAAACAAATCCAAAGACACCTCTATTCACCACCTCTTCAGTAATATAAGAACCTCCCCCAAGACATGATTAGCAGCGAAGATAAAATCAAGAGATGTGAAACCACAAATGTGTCCCCAACCCCCCAACTGTCTTAGTTACAGTTTCCATTGCTGTGAAGAGACACCATGACCTAGACAATTTTTATAAAGGATAATATTGAATTGGGACTGGCTTACATTTTCAAAGGTTCAGCCCTTTATCATCATGGTGGGAGGTATGACATCATGGTGCTGAAGGAACCAAGAGTTCCACATCTTGATCTGAAGGCAACCAGGAGGAGACTGTGTCACACTGGCCAGACTTGAGCATATATATAAGACCTCAAAGTTCCGCTTCCATAGTGACACACTTCCTCTAACAAGGCTACACCTCCTCCAATAAGGTCATACCTCCTAATAGTGCCCACTACCCATGGACCAATATTATTCAAACTACCACACATACCGTTAATCTACTGGGGCCTTGCTCCTGAGTGTTTCTTTCTGTGACTTTGTGAAACATGCACCAAGCAGTCAGGCATTAAAAACTTCACTGGAATAAAGCACTTCTTGAGGGAATGGAGGCTGCTCAGAACCAGTAAGCTTCTTCCCAACACTCAGTAATAAGGCCTCAGGAGCCAGCATGGGCAGCACAGAGCACTACAGGCTGACCCTTTCCTGCACAAAGGAAGCACATAAAACATCCAAAGAGAAAAGGCAGAACAAGATACCTCTGAGAAGACAGGTTGTGAGGGAGCAATCAGAAACTATTTAGGGGAAGAAAAGAAAGAGGAATTAGGGCAGCAGGCCTCTAGCCTTTAAGCAGGAAGAACACTAAAGCACACCCCAATTCCATTTCAGTCAGACCCCTTTTAAGCTTCCCCAACTCTCCAATTCACTGTCTTCAATAGCCTTTTCATCTCTCAAGGTCCAACTCAAATGCCTTCCCCTCTGTGGAGGCTTTCTACTCCCAGAAAGAATTAATCATTCTTTTCTCTGCACACTTAAAGCATGTCAGCCCACGCTAGTTCCTTGTACTTTGTACGATATGTATGCCTTTGCCTCCCCCAAATGGTTTGTGAGCTCACTAGTGGCAGGGGTCTGCCTTGGGAATCACTGAATAAAAGCAGGCCCTGGATCAAAGTAGCCGAATGTATAAATATCTCTGAGCTTATTAATTATAGACTTTTGATAGCAACAGGGCATTGAGCATCCTTTCTCACCCACTCACCACCTTTGGTGGGAAAATAAAGGAGTCTGTAGTACAAGTAGAGCTGATTGATTTCTAGCCCATCTTGCATGAATACCCCCAAAAGAGGGACCATAGACAAGGGCTTATGGGAGTAGGTATGATGATGAGTAACAGAAAGTAAAATTAAAAAGCAGAAATAAGCTGTGTCATCAAGCCAATTCCTTCTTGAGTCACTGGGGTTCCCTCTCATTGGGATCACTCTGAAGAAACTCTCTGTAGACATTACTTAAAATATCCCATGTGGCAGATGATGGGAGACTTAATCCATATACTTACTAAATTAGCCGCTGATCAAAGGTTGTGGGCTTTTTCCCTTTACATTTTTAGATATGTAGCTGATTGAGCAAGAGTGTTTCTGTGGGTACCCTGTTAGAAGCTGGTAGAGATGCCACAGAACAAAAAGCAAGTATTGGAAAGCACAATTGAAGTAGGATAGGGCAAGGGACAGCTGAGCACAGCTGGTTGCCACAGCAACTACATGAGAAAGTCAGGCCAACAGAACAGGAAGCAGGACACAAGAAGGGCCTGGCATACTCACTCACCTCGGGATAATTTTTTATCAGCCCTGATTTTTATACACCCTGCTAGAGAATAAGCCACACTAATCCTAGGATTATAACTGTTGTTAATAAAAGCATCATGTTATATAACTAGAATTTTCCAAAGCCTCGACATCTGAGTACAGTTTCGATAAACACTTGGTTTTCTATCGCATTAACCCTTGAGAGTGTCCGTCACACCCTTTGCACCTAATACCACTAAGCCAAAGCCTCCAGTTGCTTAAATGGCACATTTCTTTCCCTCTCCCTGTACTAGAGCCCCACTATAGGGTCAAAGAGTAATGCAAGGATGGTTTCCCCCAAGGTCACATTTTAAGCTGAAAGCATATGTGCTGTCTACTTCAGTCCACAGCTCAACCATAAAGACCATTCCTTCAGCTCCAGTCCTAGTCCAGCCAACTTGCTTCTTTATCACAAGTCTGTTCTTTAAGTCTCTACAAGTAGCACAAACAACATATTTTCATTCAAATGAACTCTAAAAGTCAGGATCTCTAAGTCCATCCTAGCAATTCACCAGACATGCCCAGGCAAGTCTGAACTCCAGCGTGCCCACAGTAAACCCAGGCTATCTCCGAACTACCAAAGTAACTGTTTAAACATTTCCATATGCCTGGCATTCTGTGCATTGTGCCTGTAGAGTGAAAAATTATAAAGACCATTTTATAAAATATATACAGGCTCACTAGTTCCAAGAAAGCAGAACTGAATATAAGATTCCAGGCCTTTCACTGCCCCGGGATACATTCCTCAAGCCTCAGGAAAGAAAATCCACCTGTGGGTGGGGTAGGCCCAAAGCAGGAAGACACATTCCTGGCCACAAAGAAAGATGCAAGACATCTGGGTGGTTCCAAGAACTAACTAACTTTCCACTGATCTTGGTTAAACCCCCCCCCACCAGGTCTTTTGCAGTGTTACAGCTTGCTGAGTTCAAAATTTATAAAACAACCAATCATGTGTAACCGCGAGAAAATTCCTTCCTTTCCCTACCCCTTACTATAAAAAGCTCCTTAGCCCACCACTTGGGGTCAAACTGTACTCCTGTGTGCAGTTTGAACGATGGCTGCCAGCTCTCTTCCCTAATAAACCTCTGCTGATTGCATCCAGGTACGGTGTCTTGGAGTTTGTGGGTGTTCGAGACTTCCCAAGACTTGAGTAAGGGTCTCCTTCATTTGGGAGTCTTCAGTGCCTAAGAATCTTGAGGGTCCCAACGTTTAACACTGAAAATCCCAAGACTTTTTGGTTGGTTTTTCCCTACTGATCTAAAATAATTCAATTTGGTGTCCTGAGCTGCTTTCCTCTTGGTATTCTGTCACTTTAAAGAGGAACATTTTATTTTCTCTGTCACCATTGTTCACCAAGAGCCAAGAGGTATACCTAACCTATAAGACCCATGTACCAAGACCAACTCAAAAGCACAATCTCATCAAGTATATCCTTAAATGACTAAGCTTACCCCAAAATTAAACTTGGACATACAGCATCCATCTTTAATTATGCCCACACACACAAAAAAAGATATGTTTTTTAAGCATGCTACCCTTTTGTTGGGCTATTTGAAGAACAATAGCTGGGGAAAGCCAATTTAATTAATTAATTAATTAATTAATTAATTAAAAAAAACGGAAGACAACAGTAATAAGATAAGGTAGTATATTGACAGCTGAGATCTTTTGTGACATCTATGGGTGGGTCTGTGACTCCGAGATTAGACTGTTCCCATTTCAAAAGCAGCATCCATAAACTCTGTCAATCAGCCACTCACTCATTCATACTTAATGTATCTCCCTCCCAGCCACTCACTCAAAATTATTTTAAAAGATGGTGCTAAGGAAATAATGCATAGCTCACACATACATATGTGAAAGGCAATGTTCTCCCCCTGACTAACAAACTGAGCTTGGATTTTTATCGGCATTTTCTGTGCCTTACTTCTACAAAAGAATTCAATTTATTATTCTCCTTGGACTTCAAATAAAAAAAAAATAGCATCAAAGTCTAGCAGAAAATAAAAGCTCTGGTTCAGACATTATTTTGTTTCCCTCATCTAAGTAAATATTTGCACTTGCTGGAGGAGCTTATGCTGATGTGTCTGCAAATTGGATGCATTTTTTCTCTATGAGACAGTGAGTTGCTGGGAACAAAAGACCACAAAGCAAAATTCCCCTGTGTTCTCTTCCAAGTGACCTCCAGCCCACTGTGCAGATGACATGTGTAGAAGGAAGATGATTTGGTCTCCATGGAAGCTCAGTTTGTGGGCTCTGTCTTGGCAGATTGACAGCTGTGCTAAATGATCTTGAAATTACATGTAATAGATTTTAGATTATGACTATTGTCCTCTAGGGACTAAAGAGCCCCATGCAGTGAGAGAGGACTCTAGTTATCTTCTTAAACCTCATTCTAGAGTAAAAAGGCATGGACTTTTCTTGTTACAACTTGCCCTTCCTGTTTATTGGGGAAAGTGGTGAGCACCAAAAGAACTCAGCTAATTTGAAATCACAGATCTAGCATGACACTGTCACCATTTCCTGGAATGAAATGGACTTGCCCATATTTAATACAGGCCTTGATGCTAGCCTTAATTCTCCAATTCAAAGCTAGTAATTGCTAAAATGCTCTCGTTTCCAATACTGTAATAGTAAATTAACATAGAATAATACAAATTGGCATCTAAATTTCACCCTTTGCACAACTGGTACACTAATTTATTGGCAAGCCCAGCTTGTGTTCTCTTCTGTTTGTATAAAGGAGACTGGGACTTGTATGCTGGTGACTAACCGGGACAAAAGAAAACAACAGAGCTGTTGCAGGTGTCCACTGCAAGAAACTGGGGCAAACAAGCAAAAACTGCCCTGAACCTGAGCACACCAGAGATGGACTCTAAAAAATGACTGGGAAAGCTTCGAGGAAGAATGGGGTTCCTGAGTGAAGACATGGAAGTGTAACTCCTGGGAAAAGTAGAGTCAAAATATTGTCATAGTTGGACCCAAAGACCCAGAGGTTGGGGTCATAGCTTAGCCTAAGTGTCTAAGCAGTAAAGTGGGGTTTTTAGTCACAGTATAATATAAAATAGGTCACATTGTGCTTTGTTCAGGTTTTTGTTTTTCTTTTCCATCTAGGGCAGTGTTGGTGAGTTTGTTCTATAGCTAAACCCTCTGCTCAGATGACTTGACTATATAGTCAGTAAACACATATTTTACAAACCAACTGGACAGAGAAGTAGGGAGAAATCAGAAGCAGAAAATAATCTAGGAAGATTTTTATTTTTCGTCAGAATATGAAATAGTATTTCATGCTCATCTGCTCCAATAAATCTGACCACCACCCAAAATAAAGTGTCCATCCCATGGATGAGACAGGCTCCATCTCTCTAGAAAACACAACAAGTATAAACATTATTTCCAGAAAGACACTTCAGAAACCCTGATACAACAAGCAAGACTGTCCAAGATGTCAACCAGCCTTACCCAGGATGAGCAACAGCATCCTGCTATGTCTGTGGTTACAAGTACCCAGGTGACTCTTGTGCACACTAAAATTCACACTGAGCTGAGATGGCTGTATCTTACCTGTAAACATATTGGAAGAGGTGCAAACGTACAACTTAAATGGAAGAATTCTGTACTGGAGGTGGTAATGCTCCCTTCATTTCTTGCTTTTTTTTTAAAGAGACTTCCCAATAGGAGCATATTTTGCATAAGAAGGAAAAAAAACAAAAACAAAGAGCATACATGCATCTATTTAACATTTACAAAAAGAACAGCAGGACAGATCAATCAGAAAACAGTAGACCAGGCTATTTACAAAGTATGAGATCAAAGAAAGAGTAAAAGGGATTCAGGGGTAGGTTCACCTCCCCCAAGTACAGGCCAGTAAAGTTTTGACATAACACTCTAATGTTCTACATATTAAAATTTTTAAAAGAAAATCAACGATGACACAAAGAGGGAAAAACAATCCTGAAACTCAAAGCAACAAAACAAATGAACCAACACTATCTCAAGTGAATACCGTAAACAGGTGACAGCGTTTGAATACCTCTGGCCATAGACAGACTTAAAATAAGAAAAATAACTGATAAATCTGAATTCCCCCACTCTCATTCTCTCTCTCTCTGTTTCTCTCTGTGTCTCTCTGTCTCTGTCTCTGTTTCTCTCTCTCTCTCTCTCTCTCTCTCTCTCTCTCTCTCTCTCTCTCTCTCTGTGTGTGTGTGTGTGTGTATGTATGTATGTAAGCTTACACAAATAACAAATGCAAAAGAAAGCTCACCAACACCAAGAAATGAAGGAGCATAAAGCTGAAAACGTAAGCTGATAAACTCAGAATAAGCTTTATCTGCTAGTGAGAGGAAGAAACTTCAACCCACAACACCCAAGGGAGAGAGTAGAAACTGAGAACATAAAGCCAGGGTTCCTGAGGGGCTGTCCCTCAGCAAAGGGCCTAACTCCTGTTTTATAGGCAGGGAAGTAACAAAAAAAAGCTCATATTTAAGGGGAAAAGCCTTCACATTAGAAATAACAGGCCCTGGCTAGTTCTAATACATTTGTAGAGCCTGAATTTCTACTCCCCGTATGCTCTAGGAAGCTGCAATGAACATATTGCTGTAAAAATGAGCCCCAAAATAAGTGAAACCCCTGAGTCTTCCAGCAAAGAACAATAGAAAACTGTTCAAAACAAGCCTTCCAAGACACAAATAAATAATCCTTTCTAAGGCAAACACACACACACACACACACACACACACACACACACACACACAAATACATAGTCTAATATTCTAACTGGAAATGAACACAATACCATGGAAAGCAGTTACTACGAGGAAGGGTCTATAGTCATGCAACAAGAACCTGACTGGACCTTAAATAATACTAATGACAACATAAGAAAACTTTGAAATGCAAGGAAAAGGGGGAGGGTCCTATGAGAGTGAAGGAGAGATTAATACATTTGAAACTGACCAATGAAAACTTCTAATTGAAATGAGAAATTTAATAAACAGATTAAAGAACAGATTAGCGATGACTGTTGGGAGCACCGATATGAGAACTCATACAAAACAAAGCAATGAGACATAAAAAGAAAATAGGAGAAACTTAAAAATACATCTCATCAGAATTCCAAGAATAGAGAAATTAGACAGTAAGGAGAAACAATAATCAACATATAATTTGATTTGGGAGGGCTGATTAAAAAATAATCATGAAAACATTTCTTAGAGTCCAGAGCCACAAAACAAAAACAAACAAAAACTAGACAGCATATGAAAACCTGCTCAATGAAGTGATGGATTTATCTTATTTTTATTAATTCTTTGAGAATTTCATGCAAGGTGTTTTGATCATACCTTCCTCCCAACCCTCCCCAAAATCTACCCCTTTCCCTACCCAGCCAGGTTTGTTGTCCCCTCCTTATAATCCCTCAAGCTACAGTGTGTCCACACACTCTCAGATGTGTGCCTTTCCACTGGAGTGTGGTTGACCTACCAGGGGTCTTATCACGAAAGAAAATAAATTGTTCTCCAAGCAGCTATCAATTGCTATCAGCTCCTCACTGAGGAGTCAGATATTGCCTGCTTCCCCTCTCCATGATGGGATTTTGTCTAACTTGAGTTTGTACGTGTCTTAAGCATGCCATCATAAATGCTGTGAGTTCATACATATCACTGTCCTTCTGTGTCTAGAAAACACTGTTTCTTTGTGGTCATCCACCTCTTCCGGCTTACAGTCTCTCTAGGCTCTGGTACGCAGTGAGTCCTCAACCTCGGGTGAGGGGGTGGAGTATAGATGTCTTGTTAGTACCTTGATGACTTGTAATCATGATTGTGCTAATCCTGATCTACAGAGGAAAAAAAAGAACTTTTATGATGAAGGTTGAACAATGTGCTAATCTGTGGGTAAGCAATAAGTTATAGCAAAAAGTTACGACTATTTGTAAAGGCAAAAGCAAGGGACATAGAAAGTCAAGACATGGAGAAACTGGTAAGATGACGGAATCACAGGGGCATGAAGAGAACAGGTTGCTCAAGTCCAGAGAACTGGGTGGAGAAATGTGTCAGAACAACGGCAGGACCCTCTGTGTACTACAGACAACCCCAATGTTCAGCTGGGTACAGAAGCCTGGGAGCAGCACCTACTTCAGCTTACATGCCCTCAGGGCTTCTGAAATAGCCTGACACTGAGGAGACTCAACCAGAAGCCAAAGGGCAAGACACATGGAATCCATCCATCAGCCTTCAGGAGAATGTCAGTCACAGTGGCCCCTGTACTCCAAGGCTTGATCAGTTTTTTCTTAGCCCTGTCCTACCTTTGTGAATAGTCAGTGTGCCATCTGCCTCCTACCATACCAGGACAACAGAGGCGCGCATGTGTGTGTGTGTGTGTGTGTGTGTGTGTGTGTGTGTGTGTGTGTTAAGAGAATAGGAAAGTAGACCATAAAAAAAAAAAACAAGGAGAAAAATTAGAAAACTTAAAAGTTACCATTTGAATTTAGTTTACTTTTTTCTTTTTTTACCTACTGTGTAGTCTAATACTCCTATAATGAATACAGAGTATAAATGACACAAAAATTAATCTTTTAATAATATTCAGTGTGACACAAAACATAGATTCCTAATTTATTTGTTAATTTACTATTAGATCAACATTATCCCTAACCCAGAATTCCCACCTGATATCAGAGAATTAGGGGACGGAGGTATATCTGGGGTAAAAATAAGAGTCATCCAAACCCAGGACTAGATAATAGCTTGTAGGTAGTGAGTTATTCTGTAAGTTTATGTATATCCTTCCTTAGGCTCAGTAAAATATAGTCACCTAAAAAACTGATGTCTAACTTTGTGGGACTGACATTTATGTCTATAAAAGACAAGGAGACAAAAATCTATAAGACATAAGCTGTAGCTTATGTTTTAAATACTTGGGAATAAATTTTGAATTTTAAAAGGTTATACTAAAATTGCCCCTCTGACTATCTAGAATGCTTGAAGAAATAGCTAGGCCTTCACTTGGCCAGTGCTAAAACTTGAACTGTTCTGCAGAAATCCTTGCCAGATATTTTTAAGCCTACATTCATAGCTAATCATTAATTGAAAAACATCCATGAGATAGGACATGGGTGAAATCTGGTTTTTAATGGATTAGAAGGCAGTCTTCCCTTTATCTCTTGCTTCTGGATGCTGCTACCTAAGTGGAACACCTTCATTCTGAAGCAACACAGTAGATAGTCATAGATGGCCAGCAGGAAAGAGCACCATCTACTGGAAGTGAACGGTACCTTGTGCTCCTGCCCCAAGGCCTTCCACTAGATTGTTCAGCTCAGACTAGTTTGTGAGAATTAACAAGATTTCAACCAGGAATTGGAAGGACAGGAACCTTATGGCCACAGGCCAAAATTTAACTATATTAAAATTCCCGAGCCTTTAGTGAGAACTATTTGTTATTAACAATGTAATGGTATTATGCAGGGATAATGATGGATGGAAGTCATTTCACTAGGCAGTCAGATACAAGTGTCTAGTTCTTGGCATTTATATGAGAAACGACATCATCCCAATCCTCTGGTGAGAAGTGCAGGAAGATATAAAGTCAGAAGAGCCAGCTATGAGCCTTCTAGAACTACTGGTATCAGGGTCTGCTACTTTCTCAAACTCTGCCCACATCCCTGGCATGATTAACTAAATCTAATCTTCATCCTTTATCTGGTGTCAAAACCCATGTATGGATGAGTGAGAAGAGAGGAGACATTGCAGCTACTTATATGTGATCTTCCATGCTGCACAAACTATACTTCTGTACATTTTAAGGAGGATAGACTAAGAGGCTCACGTTTGGTCAGTCACCGGCCATGGACTCCATGGTTTGGGCAGGTCCACAAAAGGTGCCTCTGTTAATTGACAGAAATTCTCTGGAGGGACCAGCAGTCAATCTCCAGGAGATAAATTGCAAATGAAGCTGCTTCTTGGCACACACTCAGAACAGCATGCCAAAGTTCATACATTCCACCCAGCTACAAATTTCTGTGCCAATTTACACAATGTACATTAAACTTTGATAAAATACAGAACAGCATCAGAACCAGGGAGCCCCAGCTTCTTGATACATCCTTACCCAATAGGCAACTGTCCCTTTAGGTCTACCCCATTCTTATGTTATTCTTCTCAGTGGGTCCTCTGAAAACTGGAGGGTAAACAGAAAAATAGCTCAGTGCCAGCATGGCAAGGTACAGAATCTGTGGAATAATTCTAGATGCCACTATCCTAATTCTTTTCTCCTGCACCACAGTTAGAGTTGCTATATCTTATGCTTATTTGCTAGGTTTTCAAGCCATCTACAGTGAATCTCACCACCCACTGTCAGGGAGCAGCTGGACATTATGGGTGTTTAATGCAGGACAAATCCCTTCCTGTTTTAATGTTGTGATTCATTATGATGTTTTCTTCTTGCTTTTTTTTAATAAAAATATTTTATAGAATACTTTGATTAAATTTCCCCTCCCCCAACTCCTCCCAGATCATCTCTATTTTCCTACCCACCCAACTCCATTTTCTCTCTCCCACTCTCAAAATGTAAAACTAAAATCACAAAGCAAAACAGAAACCAACAAGACAAAAAATGGTAAAGCAAAGCAAAAAGCTCTTCCCCTCCCAAAAAAATCATGGAATCCACTTTGTGTTGACCAATTACTCCTTGGCATGGAGCCTGCTCGGGAGTATAGTTGATATACCCAGTGATATATACTCTGTTGGAGAAAGCTGGTTTTCCCTTTGCCAGCAGGTATCTACTGCAGGCAGCTTCTTGGTTATGGGTGGAAACCGTGTTGATTTCCCATCTCAGAGCTGGGACTCTTGTCTGGCTTGAAACTGTGTAAGTCCTATGCTTGCTGTCACAGTCTCTGTGAGTTAACATGTGCTATGGTACCTGGAAGACCCTTTTTCCTAGGAGTCATTCATCACCTCACCTCTGGCTTTTACCATTTTTCTGCTTCCTCTTCCAAGTAGAGCCCTGAGCCTTGAGGAAGGTTTTGATGAATGCATCTCATTTAGGACTGAGTGTTCCAAGGTCTCTCATTGTGGTGATTTGAATAGGAGTGCCTCTCATAGACTCATGTGTTTGAATGCTTGGTCCAAAGAGGGCAACACTATTAGGAAGTGTGGTCTTGATAGAATAGGTGTGACCTTGCTGGAGGAAGTGTGTCACGGTGGGGTGGCCTCTGAGATCTCAGAAGCTCAAGCTCTTCCTGCTGCCTGTCCATTCAGATGTAGAACTCTCAGCTCCTGCTCCAGCACCATGTCTGCCTGCATGCTGCCATACTACCAACCATGATGATAATGGACTAAACCTCCCAGCCCAATTAAGTATTTTTGTTTATAAGAGTTGTTGTGGTCATGGTGTCTTTTCACAGCAATACTAAGATACCCATTCACTGCACATTGCCCAATATTGGGTCTCTGTGTTAATTCCTATCTAGTGAAAAAAGCTTCTCTGGTAAGAGTTGCATTGATCTATGAGAATGGCAATATGCTCCTTTAGCAGAATAATAATAACATTAGGTTTTTCTCTGGGCTCATGACCTGTCTAGTCTCATGTTTTCAATAGCAGCATCAGGCATTCACTCCATTTCATGGAATGGGTCTTACATCTGATCAAAAAGTTTTGGTTACTCCCATAATATTTGTGTCACTATTCTTTTTTGAGAATTAGACTTTGAAGAAAGCCTGTCTCACAAATCCAGCTCAGCAGAGACCAGTGTTACCAACTACTTCCTTATCCACACAATAAAACTGTTAGCCAGTCACGAACACACAAACTTTTTATCAGTAGTGGAGGAAAAAATAATTAAAGGTCCTCAGCCTTCTTCGGTGACTTTAATCCCTTCTGTGTGTCCTCTTCTCACTCCTCACAACAGTGACTGCAGCACCTTATCTGCCTTTCTAGGCCTCCTGTCTCGCCATCTCCATTCCTTCTGCACAGAGGAGAGAATGGGAACAAACACTCGATGCTCCTTTCAGAAGTCCCTACCCGTGGATGTCTGCCGACCTTCTGTGTATCTCTTGCTCTCCTCACTAATGCCCATGCTTTAGTCTATATTAAAACCTCTGCTTACTAAACTCCAACCTTGCTTTATAAAAACAATACGTAAATAAACTTTCTTTTTCTCCTCCCCTGACCCTGCCACCTAGTTGCTTTACTCCTTCAGCCTGCTTTCTTACAGAACCCAAGAGCAGCAGCCTAAGCATGCCACTGCCCACAGTGGGCTGGTCCCTCCCATATCATACTAAAGTTAACAAAGATTGAAGTCTTATTGTGTTATGGAAAATAAACAATGAAAGAAAGAGAGAGACAAAATGACTACTGATTTTAATACATATGACAGCAAACAGATAGCATGGGTTGTTTCAGAAATTAATAAATGAATAAATAAATACTCCAAGGAGATCATTTGAGCCTAAGGACTGAGAAGGAACCAGCAGTGAAACATAAGAACATAGGAATTGAACTCTTGCATTTCTGCTTGTGAGCCTAGCCTTTAACAGGATGAGCCATCTGACCCCTTACCCCTGGCTGCCTTGTCTAGACTCAATGAGAAGAGTTCTGGCAGTCCTACTGAAACTTGATAGGCCAAGGGGCTGATATCCATGGGAGGCCTCTCCTTCTTTGAGGAGAAAGGAGGGGGTTGGGGGAGGGGAGAGGAGAGGGAGGGACTGGAAGGAGAGAACTTTGATGGAGATGTAAAATAAATAAATAAATGAAGTAATTAAAATATCAATACAATTGCACAAGGACTGTACAGCAAGACACTACCTCAAAATTGATAACAATATGCAGGGTTTAACTATGTTTCCTATTTATACATATGTAAATTAAAATACACGTGCCTTGTTCTCAAACACTATTACAGAAACCAGAAGAAAAAGAAAGGAAACATGTGAATGTGCCACTTAAGGAAATAATTCTTTAAACAAGGGGAGTAAGGGAGAGCTGTGGCCAGAGAAAAACAAAGGAAAGGAGCAGAAATTTTGCAAACTTAAGGGCTAATCCATCTCCATCCACGTGTCTCTCGGGATGGTTTTCAAAACAAAATTGCAAAGTAATTAGTGTTCATTAAGTATATAAATTTAGGGAACATTAAGCTGATATGAAAGCTAATAGCCTTCTTAGGAAGGTCATATCTTTTACCACACAGAACATAAGCTACACTTCAGCCAATAGAAGTAATGGCACAATGGTGAGAAGAACCAAAACCAAGACTGGGACATTCTAATAGAACGTACTTTTTTTTTCCCCTGAGAAGTCAATTATCATTTGTTCCATTGGTCATGGATAAAGACTGGTTGCTGGGAAGCCTCCAAAGAGACTTAAAGCTAAAATACTTAGAATACTTCGAACTAAACATTTCTCAAGCAATAATACACAAGTAGTTAGGCTTTGTAGAGAAGTTTGCATGAGGAGACTCAATTCTACCACAGAGCTAGGAATTCTGCATACTAGCCCAATTTCATGGGCATGTAAGAAGAAGTAGCAAGTCCACGTTTCTAAAATGGCCATTCTCTGTGTTTACACATACAGGCTGATCTGTTTCTAAGCTGGCCAAGCCGACATGAAAGGATCCATTTCATCCATTTGGTCCCTCTAAGAGCAAGTCTATCTGATTATCTAAGACATTGACTCTTGGGGATACGTTTGAAGCAGAAAAATGCAGAGTGATTATGAAATCTATTTGAGTTTCAAGAGATAAATAAAGGAATGGGAAAAGGGTAGGACTGGGGAAGTCTGTGGTGCCCTTAGGAAGTGCTTCAGCTCCATGGGACTCCTTTCTTCCACCTCTGTATGAAGTAGAGGCCAGTTGCACCCCAACTTCAGTCTCAAGGCTTGAGAGAGCCCTGGTCAACCCCAAATCTAGTTTATTCTGTTATAAGGCATCCTTACACCTCTCCATGGTTTCTATCCTCCTTCAGAGTCGTTACCCAATCTACAGGACCTTACGTGATGCAAAACAGTGAGGCCCACAAAGGAAGCAGCCATAGGAAACCTACCTCTTTTGGCTCCCAATGCCTGTCTAGTCATCCAGGTTGAAGAAAATACTCTATTATTATTCTCAACAGAAAGCTATACCTACAGAGAGGAAATAGGGCCAACCTAAGAGTCAAGAAATGAGACCAGCCCAACAGTGTTCTTTCCCAGTTCTACCATCCATCAGAGAGTCACATGACCCAGCCAGGCTAGTCCATTTTGTGTTTTTATGTCACTCCTTTCAGATTAGAAGCTGAGACTGCTTTTAGTAAGAAAATCAAAACTCCTGTGGTTATCATACTACATATATGGCAATGACATCGTCACAGTAGGAGTCCATTCCCACTGGTACCCACATGAGCATCCCAAACAGACTACTCCTTTCTTAAACTTTTGTTTTTATTGATGTATACTCATTGTACAGTGGTGAGTTTCATAAAGACATTTTTCCTTCAATTATGTGCTTTGAGGTATTCAACTCCTAAACCTTCTGCCTATCAGCCCCTCCTCCTACTAATCTTTCCTCTTCTGGGTAATTTCACATCTACTGTGGGGTCAGACCAGGCTGATGGGCTTCTCTTGTTGCTGTCACTTTCAGAACCTGGGTCAACAGCCTTTGCTTTCACACTGAGAGCTGTTGCGACCTTGCAGAGAATGTATACTATCTGGTTCAATTGGCTGAAGTTATTTTCCATCGTTTACACCGAGAATCATGATCAGTAAGATGAGCTTTGTTGCATACTGGAAAAAAAATCTTTATATGTGAAGTAACACTAGGTTCCAGGAGACAGAAAGATATCTTCACTCTGAATTGTAAAGGAGGACTGAATTGTGTGCCAAAGAGGAGGTGGTGGCTTGGGCGGAGACCAGGAGAGGAGTGGTTTCCACAAGCACCTGTGAAAGATCAGGAAAAAAATCCAATAGCAGAGGGAGGTAAAGGTTAAAAATAAAGGGAAATGACACAAAAATAAGAATACAGATTTCTCCAAAACTAGGGTCTCATACGAATAAGTAAACGCTCTTCCACTGAGTCACAAACCTTGGCCTCCAGTGTTTACACTAAGAGCTTTGCTATTCAGATCTCACACACCCTACCGGGCCTCTCTTCTGTCCATATTTCCTTTGTTCCCAAGACAATTTTTCTTCGAGATTTACCCGGAGTAGGATGTCCCTTTTTAGTTGCAAATCAAACAAAAAGCAGAGCCCATGTCAATCTGACTTAACTGTTTTTTGTTTGTTTGCTTGTTTTTGTTTTTTTGTTTCTTTTTTTTTAATGCAGTGGGATATGAGCAAGTGTTCCCTTTTCTCTGGCACTACCCACAAGTTTGTCCTTTGCTCAAGTAATTAATGTATTTTATCACTTGCTGACCATTTTTCAGAAATGGATTTATTGAAATTTTAGACTCTAGAACAATTTTTAAAATGCTATATTTATGACGTCTATGAAGTTCTGGGGGAAATCCACAACCCCACGGAAGTAGTGTTACATTAGTCCCGGTCTCGCCTTCCTGATTTCACTGTCTCCGTCCTAGTCTCTCCTCATGTTTCCTTCTCTTCCACCTGTGTGTGTCTGTATCCATCTCTTCTTTGGCAATCCCTGGCTTATGTTCAAATGGATTTGTCACATACACGAAAGCAAGATGATTTAAAGTCAGTGTGGAAGAGAGAAAAAAGAGAAAAATGGAAGACACCAAGAAAGATCAGAAGCAAGACTAACACACACACTCACATGCACGAACACACACACACACACACACACACACACACACACACACACATCCCATGCTTGAGCTCCAAGTGCCATAAATTATTCTCTACACTCTAGCACTCATTCAAGATACAATTCAGTGTTCATAAGAGAGAATTATACCAATTGCTTAAGCTTCCTAAATCTGCATAGTGACATAATTTATGAAAATAATGCATCACTATGACATGATTTTTCAGAAAATTCTTCTACCTCACAAATGGCCTGCCACGTTTAATGAGCAGAAGTAAGTGGCGGGAAGTTCAGTCACCTTCCCTGCTGGAAGAGCTGGCTTCCCGGTACACCTGGTGGGAACATTATTTCACACAGCAGGTAATAAATTTGTGGAATTCATTACCCACAGGAAATAGAAATAGGTTCAAAAGAGGGTTGGTCAAATTTATAAATGGCAAAGCCATAAATAGCTTTATTCCCTTTGTATGCAGTAATATTTCACACTGTGGTCAGCCCTGACTCTCAACCGCTGCCTTTACACACATATGTATACCCCTAACCTCTCTGGGAGAATTTGATGAACTGTGCAACATTTCATGTGGAAATATCAGTTCTACTTTTTGTTAGTCTATTGTGATTATATTTTGTCTATTTAGGAATAGATAAAATTGTATTTGTGTGTGTTTATGTGTGTGTGTGTGTGTGTGTGTGTGTGTGTACATATGTGTGCACCTCTGTGCAGAGGTGAGATGACAAGCTTGCCTATCATTTTTCAAGCGCTTTCTGCCTTTTTCTTTCTTTTGAAAGAGAGTTTCCCACTGGCCTAAAACTTGCCATGTAGGCAGGCTGGCAAGTGAGACCTGGGGATACACCTTTCTCCTTCACACTTTGCTTTCTTCTTACAGTGTTCTGGGCATTCAATTCATGTGCTCATGCTTGCAAGGCACTTTACCAATCAAGCTATCTTCCCAACCCCTACATAAAATCTTTTAAGTTTTCACATTTCCATTTTGTTTCATGACACTATCCAACACATAACTAATTTAATAATTCCAAAATTCAATGATACACTACTTTAAAACAAATTAATCCTGTTGGGAAAACAGATGAAATAAACATCTTAGAAATATTCTTGTTGCTATGGGCACTTGCAGAAATAAGGGAAGTGAGGATTGGAATCAAAGCAGTTAGGCATCTGAATGGTTGTGTTGAGACTCTGCTTTCTATAGCAACTGATGCCTCTGTCCTAGCATCCTGCCTGCCTTGGGATGAGAGGGAAGTGCAGGAGAGAGAAGAATGGAAAGGAGGAGTTGGCTGTGAAAGGTGTCCGATGCTCCTAAGAACTTATTTTTCTTTTAGTAGCAGGAGCATAACACTCATCTCACCAGAACATTTCTGTGAAATGTGAAAGCGTGGCTAGGGATATGAACACTTCACTAAGCAAGAGACATTTGAAGATGTACAGGAACTAGCCCAGAGGGAACTGTGAAGGCAAATAGGTCTGCCCCTTTCTTTTCTCCTCAAAATGAAGGTAAAACTAATACCTACCTCGAGATATAGATCTTTCAATCCAACAAAAATCTATTTTGCTCTCACATTATGAACACTAAGGTGAGAGCTATAGCAGGGATCCACAGAAGAAAGCTAAAATTCAGAGATGGGAAGAATAGTTCATAAGGTCACATAATTAGGAATTGGTAAATCTGGGTTTTGGACATGCAAATACCTGGAACCAAAACTCAGGCTCATAGCCAGTATATTTGTGTGCTTTCTAGCTTTGTAGTTGTCAATAAATGAAGAATTTGTAGTTAGTATGGAATGAATTTAAAAGATAACTCCAGAAGAGAGGAGAAGGTGGGAGGAGTGTAAGAGCCAAAAGGGATGGAGGAGACCAGGAGCATGAGGCCCTTTGAATCATATGAGACTGAAGCTTCAAGCAGAGGGTATGCACAGGTCTGCACAGGTCTGCACAGGTCTGCACCAGTTCCTCTGCATATATAGTGTAGATTTCAGCTTAGCATTTTTATGGGACTCCTGGGTATATGGGTCTCTGACTCTTGGGGGATTTTTTTGGTTTTGGGTTTTTTTTTTTTTTTTTTTTTTTTTTTTTTTTTTTTTTTTTTGAGACAGGGTTTCTCTGTGTAGCCCTGGCTGTCCTGGAACTCACTCTGTAGACCAGGCTGGCCTCGAACTCAGAAATCCGCCTGCCTCTGCCTCCCAAGTGCTGGGATTAAAGACGTGTGCCACCACTGCCCAGCTGGGTCTCTGACTCTTATCCTTACTCTTGGGACTCTCCTTTTGTTGAGGTGCCTAGTCCTATCTCAATGTAATGGGTTTATTTTACCTTATTATATTTTACTCTGTCATGTTTAGTTGTTATCTCCTTGAAGCCTGCTCTTTTCTAATGAGAGACAGAAAAAGAGTAGATGTGGAGGGGAAAGGAGGGGAGAAAAGGGGAGGGATGGGGAAGAGAGGAGACAGGAGGGGAGGAAAGAGGAGGGGAAAATGGTGGAAAGAGATTGGGAAGAGTAGAGGGAGGGGAAACTATAATTAAAATATAGTGCATGAAGAAAGAATCTGCTTCCAATATATGAAATTTTTTCAAAAAATAAAATAGAATGTGACTCTACCACTTACAAGTGGTGACCCCTATAGCCCAACTAATCTTCCTGAGACTTAGTCCCCTCGTATAGGAGATTCTACATGGAGAAACCCTGCATTCACTAATTTTTCTCCTTGGTGGGACAAAATTCTTGAGAAAAGCAAGTGTTAAGGAAAGAAGAGTTGACCTTAGCTAGTGATTTGGAAGGGTAGAGTTTGTCATGGTGAGGGAGTCATGGTGGCAGAGAAAAATGAATGCTGCTGCTTGGCTTCCTCCTTTGTTTAATTTTTATTCAGTCTATGGGATGGTGCTGCACACATCCAGGGTAGCTCTTTCCTCTTTCACTCAATCTCTCCAGAAACAACCTCACAGATAGGCCTAGAGGTGTAGCCTAGGAGACGGCAAATCCAGACACCCTGCCAATGATGCTTAACCACCACAGCACCTCACACAGATGGTGGTTTTATTTAAAGGACTTAGATGTCACGGTGTATTTGTGAAGGGATCCTCAAAGTACAAATAAGGAAGTGAGGAGAAAGTCAACAGAGGTCAGGTTAGTGGACAGATGACTGCTGTGAGCAACTGTGACTTGTATGTGGAACAGCTCAGAAATGTCCCACATGGCAGTCTCCAAAGTCTGATATGCAACAGAATCACTTAGGGGGCTCCTAGGCTGTACCTGGCTGGCCACATTTCTAGGTCAGTAGGTTGGAGGAGTAGCAGGGAAAGAATGTTTTCAACAAATTTCCAAGTGAGGCTGGCCTGCTGGGCTCAGTCACACTTTTGAAAGCTGACATTTTTTTTTTCCTACTGGTTGAGAGAATCCATTGTTTCAGCATTATCCTTGGAGATGATTCAAACTTCCTTCACACACACACACACACACACACACGCACACACACACACACACACACACGCACACACACACACACACACACACACACACACGCACATACGTACATACATACATTCACCAACATACCTCTCAGTTGGCCTGCAGTGGTACAGCAAGTTTAAGCAATACCAAAGAAATCTGTAAGGCATATCAAAATGGAAGCAAGTTCTCAGCCTACAGGCTACTGCCTCTCACAGCTGTTGCTGAGACTAGGTAGAGCAATGGTTCTCAGTCTGTGGGTCTTGACAATGGTTCTCAACCTGTGGGTCTTGACCCCTTTAGGGTTGAATGATCCTTCCACATGGGGTCACCTAAGACCATCAGAAAACAAAGACATTTATAGTATGACTTCTAACAGTAGCAAAATTATACTTACGAAGTAGCAATGAAAATTGTATTGTTGTGGGTCACCACAATATGAGGAACTGTATTAGAGGGTCACAACATTAAGAAGGTTGAGAACCACTGAAGTAGAGTGACGAGGTGGAGTGTGGCATCAACAGTGTGGGCTTATGCCTTCCTTCCTTCCTTAGGACTGCTGTGCCTGAGGTTCTTGTTACTCACTAAGCTGAAGAAGGGCTGTGACCCGAAGACTTCTCTAACTAATTGATGGTGAATGTGGGAACCTCCCTTCATCCAAAGGTGACAACTATGGTGGGAGACTCTTCCACATCAGTAATTTCTTTAGCATATCCCAGGAGTGCAGTCTAGAACGATTAACCAAGGGTGACTGCGGTAACCAACAGATGCACTATGCACAGTAAGCAAAGCAAGCACTTCCAGGCTGCAAAAAAGACACATTTCCCATGCAGAGCACAGAGTCTGACCACACACTCACTCTCTGTGCTTCGTCGAGAAAAATGGGTAATGCCGGTGACAAATAGGGCGGCTCCGTTCATTCCATTCCACTGGTACATTTAATTGTCAACACTGCCATCACTTTTAGCTGCAAATAAGCACAGTCTCAATTGCCCATCAATTGTTTGATGAGAGAGCAGACACTTTAGACACGACTTTTATTTGAGAAACACCATTATTATTTTTTTATATGATGTTCTATTTTCACCAATCACTTCCCCATTTGCTCCTCAGTAATTATATTTCCCCACAAACTCAACATCAACATACAAGTCAACAGAAGGCAATCCAGCATTCCTTTCAGTCCTGTGGCCTTTCTATGCTAACTCCAGATGTCTGTGCTAGCTGGAGTTTTGTTTTAATCTTTCTCAAAGCACTTATATTATTCTTAATCTATCTATCCATTGAACCAACAAGAACTTAGAAACACTATTTGCAGATGAGGAAACTGAGGCACAGAATAGCAAATTGGAACTGACTGGCAGTGATTTCAGCTGATGCCTGCTGACCAGCACTGGAGATCACAATTGGTTTTATTCCTGTGGCTGAAAAAGAAAGGAAGCTTCCTATATTCTTTTCCCCTTTAATAAGTTAAAAGTTCTTGCTCTGTTCATTGCCCCAGGGAAGGCATTGGATTAACAACCAAAAAAAAAATTAAATTAATTCTGTATGGGTTAAATAATAAAATTAACTCTATATTTTAAAGTGGTAAAGAGAATATAACAAATGTTTCATCACAAGAAAATGATAAACATTTGATGTGGTGGATGTGTTAAATTGCCCCAACTTGATTATTACAAAACATATACATGTATCAAGAAATAACACTGTAGACCAGAAACTTTTAATATTATTATGTGACAATTAAAAATACAAATAATGAAATTGAATTATCTTTGGGGAATTCTAACGAGCTTCTGGAAGAAACAAGGAAGGGGAAGAACAGAGGAATACTAAGGACATATGAGAACATGGAGAAGCAGGAAGGCAGATGTCAGACTGAAAAGGACTTCCTAACATGTCATAGAAGAAAGATAGATCTGTGACCAAAATCAGTAGGAATCCATATCCTAGGACCCAAAAGAAAATGCTCTTGAGCACATGACATCTTAGAAACAGGCTTCAGACACCACAAATGACTAAAGGCCCAGAATGTTCAAGAAGTAACATAATGCTCCAGCCTCAAAGAAAAAAAATGCCAAGAGGACAAAGATGAAGGGAGTCTCATCATAGATAAGTTCCCTGAACCCAGTGCCACCATGTCCCAAACTTGGCCCACAATAATAACACTCGGAACCTTAACACACATCCATTAAGCAGATGTCAGGTTGTAGTGTTAGGAGGGGAAATTCTCAGAATGGCTGAGTATCAGTTGTCTGCCAAAGGAAACGTGATTCTGGATCACAGAAGATTTTAAAAAGTGAGTGAGATTTTACACAGTGGGACTGCACGATATGGAGACTATCACTGGGGTGCATGTTGAGTGATGTGCAATAAAGGGTTTTCTGGAATCCCACCAGAAACGCTAGTTCCACCTTTTCGTTCTTTCTCTGCAGTCTGGTGGATTTAGGGTTTCATCTTCCAATGCCCTTGCTCAGCACTAACCTCCTCTGCAACCATTAAAACACTGCCCTGCAGATCTATCCAATTTCCTATTAAACATCTATCCTCTGTTATGCAATTCTCCAGAGATAGAAAACACAAATCATATTGGAAATAAGAAATCATTCAGGACACATTCTTGAGTAAGGACACAGGGATTAGAATAAAAAGTTGAAGAAAGGCCTGAGGTATGAAACTTATGTTAGCAAAGAAGACACGGATTTCAGCATCACTACCTCTATATATAAAAGGAACATTTTCAGAATCTGGATATGGCTACAGAAGTGCTGTCACCATGAAAGCCTCTCAGGATAGAAGGTTTATAACCAAGGCATTTGATGGAGTGGTAGAACACAGGCAGCAGCTTACCGTTTTCATCTGGGTTGAAGAAATCAGGCACAGTAGCCATAACTGTCTCACAGGGTAACCGACATATCTCCCATTACTTGAGTCGCCTCCATTACTCCATCCTAATATTTCCTGGAATTTTATTATGGGATGGGAATTGTCCAAAGCACCTTTGACTTACAGGTAAACTTTGGGGTTTTATCCCTTAGTTTGATCTACAAAAACTAAGACAACTTTCCCTGTGAGACAGTGATTTGAAGAGGAAACCAGAATATGGATGGGAGCTCTAAGCCTGTCTGACATACCAGGGCAAAGGGGGATTGTTAGGAGAGACTTACATATGATAACTGAAGACTATGTAACACATGATAAATGGTCGTGCAAAAGAATATAATCATAGGACAGGTGGATTTCGTTATAAATCTCAGTGTTTTAGCCAGGATCCTTGGCTGCAAATGCACAATATATCACTGGTAAATGACCAGAAAAAAATATGAGAAAAGGAATTAACCTCAAGGGTGTTGAGGGACTGATTCACAGAACCATAGAAAGCCTGGTAAACAAGAGAGGTGGGCAGTGTGGGGTAAGGCTGAGTGAAGACCCTAACATGGCAGTAAATGACTGTAGACCCACCTCCAGCACTGCAGCTGTAGCTAACCCCACTGTCTCTGCAGAGTTTGCCAGACTCAGACACATGCTACCATGGTGCAGCTCTAACTCAGTTAGAAGCTCCAAGACTGACAACTAGCTGACCCACAGGCATTTGCCTCTTTCAAGTTTTAAGGAATCAGTCAGAAATAATTGATTGGCCACATTTGGGTTAGAGACTCACTCCATAGCTTTTTCTGACTACAGGTTAACTTGTGTGGAAGGCTACTTCAAACCACAGTGGGGATCAGGTCAGTTCTACATACCCCTCATTCTTTTCAAAGTGTAGGAATGTTTTTCTCGAGTATAATGTCAATACAAGAGCATAAGCCAACAAGCTGTGTCATACTTGAAGCTATACTTCTATTTTCACCTGTATTTCATGAGCCTAAGCAAATTGTGTGGCAACCAAATCAGTAGACTAAGGATGCACCTCACTTTAATGGGTGGGCCTCAAAGTCACGTGACACTTGGCATAGCGCTGATAGTTATACTAAGGAGCAGTACAGAGTGTTATGAAATCATTCTATCACATTGATCAAAAAAAGGAAGATGGGTTTGGTTTTGGGTTTTGTTGTTTTTTTTTTTAACATATGGTGTTCAACTATTGGTGAGACAAATCAAGTATCTACTACTTATTTTAAGGAAGAAGCCCCCTGAAAACAAGAGGAGCAACCCAAAGAGCTTCAAGTCAATAAGATCCCAGCTCTTCTCATTTCCACATAATGGCTTATAATCCACACAAAAGGTTCAGCTTAGGGTCAAAACTCACTATCAAGTTTTTGAAGATATGTGTTTATTTGGTCTCAGCCTGGGGTACCCATCAATTCTGTTATTTCCCCAGATGATGTTTTCTCAATTTTTATTAGAAATGACAGTTCTTTTATTAAAAAGCAGAAAAGATTATATTGAAGAAAACTACCAGTAACTGTAATCAGGTGCTAAAGGATATGAAAGCTGTATCTTGTAACAGAGAGGGACTAGCTGTATCTTTAAAGGATTTAGAGTTCGAGCAATTTATTAAATCTGACACAAGGCCTGCAATTACTACCAATTATTTGGTCATAGCGTCAGTTCCATTTAAAGTGAGAAAGTTAGCGGTGGCAACAGCTTAGTTTTAATAACTGATTTCAGAGAAAACCACTCTGAATTCACTTGCTTCTTCCTGATTTCCTGACCTCCAAATAAAAGCCGTGTACCTGTGGAGCTACCTATGAACCTAGCCCAAGAGAGCAGCTGCTAGATGCTATTTATCCCTGGCAGTGAGTTACATATCCAGCCAACCATTCACGTGTGGGTACAAGTAGACACGCCCACCAGGTGTTAGCCCCTGCTGTCAAGTCTTTAACATGTTCTATCCAATCTAAGAACTCCAACACATGCTGATAGCTAGAAGAGTCACAGATGCTGGGCTTCATTTATAAGAGCAAAAGCACCCTCCCACTCCACAGACCAACCTACTCCACTCATTTAATAAGGAGCTGAGAAAATGGCTGATTTTGTGATCCTTGAAGTGAACAATGGCTCTCAAGTGCTGGACAGTGTCTCACCCCTCACTGATTAATCCACAGGGAAGTAACTCCAGTTATGAAGTTGTCCAACGTAGACAATATCACTTTTTCTCTTTTAAGACACAATCTCCAACAAATTACATCTAAGATAGGTAATTTGGACATGGTTTTACACCTTAATATCCTTCCTTCTTTCCTTCCTTCCTTCCTTCCTTCCTTCCTTCCTTCCTTCCTTCCTTATTCTTCTAAGTACTGGCTCAAAGGCATATCCCCCTCTACCTTAAAAGCATATCCCCCTCCACCTTAAAACCATATCCCCTCTACCTTAAAAGCATATCCCCCTCCACCTTAAAAGCATATCCCCCTCCA
>JANHMN010000002.1:186545858-186576261 GCA_030674055.1 Rhabdomys pumilio | reverse complement strand
CCCCCTCCACCTTAAAAGCATATCCCCCTCCACCTTAAAAGCATATCTCCCTTCACCTTAAAAGCATATTCCTCCTCCACCTTGAGGATTTTACTTGGCTTGCCTTCTTTTGCTCTCTCTCCTCTCAGTTTAATGTTTTGATTTTAATACATACAATAACAATACAGAAACCATACACCTAGGACATTTTAACCATGTAATTCAACAAGGTATCTAATTCAGCTTTGATGTGAAAAAATGACAAAGACTAGTAAGACAATAGTCTGGGGTCATCATTTCCAAATTCTGTCAGATGGGAGAGCAACCAGAGATGAAGAAGAAAGAAGGTTTGGAAAACTGTGCACTCTCTTATTTGAACAAACCAATGAAGTCTGAGACAACTTTTACACCTTTGGGTAAAGACGTCTAACTTGAGATGTCCCATCTTCACGTTCAGAATCTCACTGCAGCAAGCACAGCTGCTTGAGGGATAGAGACTAAAATAGAAAGCCAGTCACGGTGATGAAATGTGACAACCTGCCTCTGAAAGGACATGTTTGATGTGTTTTCCAACTGGATGTTTCTAAAATTTATGGCAGTTTCAGACAAGATTTCCAAAGAAATCCCTTCTCCTCTCCATCCAAGCTTCCCCATTCATAACACCCTTATCACTGCTGCAGAGAGGCACCAAGGACAAAGCTGTCTCCATCAAGTTTCACAAATCACAGCTCACAGTTCAGAAGATGCACCTTTTCTCAGCAGGCTCAAGCATCTCTCTCAGACCCTTCCCCCTCACCTCTTCCAGCAGCACTATCCCCTTCCTGTGATTCCCGCCCTGCCCCAAGCCCTTTTTGTTCATCTGTGCAATAAAGAGGCTCAGTTACACAATCTTTAATGTTTCTTCAATGTGTAATATTCAAGGACTTGTATTTTTTACCTTGAGCATTCCAAATGACACATTGCACCCTTGAGAGTCACGGGGCAGCTGGAGTAGCATGGGATGGGACATCCCACGAACATAAAAAAGATGAAGAAAAAGGAAGTAAATGACTACGATTGATCTCCTACTGATGGTTAAGTTAATACTAAGCCATCTTCAGATATATACTAAAAGACACAGACACAAAAATCATATTAGCTGAGACACAAGAGTGTGAGTAGGAGATTCCATTGTGGGGTCCATGAGGCATTACAGATAACAGGAGCAGGTACTGGTCCTTTTAGCCTGTCAGGAAACACATAGCACAGCAGGCACCTGTTCTGACCTGGGGAACCACGATACTGGTTCCAAGGTTACTACAGTCACTGAAGAAAAGGGATATTTTTAAAATAATTGTAAAGGGGACGTCTACCCACATCATGAGCTGCCTGAGCAGTTGGAAAGACCTCAGCTGAAGGTGAAAGTTCTAAGGTGAAGTTTGGAAGCAGTGCTACCCTTTGCCTGTGTCCCATCACCCGTCTCTGGTGGTTAGGTGTAAGCACTGGAGCTAACCTGCCAATTCAGGATCTATTGATATGGTCGGTGGAAATTAAAACCAGGCCAAGATGGAGAGGTCTCAGCAAGGCTGAGGTGAGACAAATTTATTGCAAACTATCAGACTTTTTGGGCCCTTCTCAGTAATCCTGCAAGACCTTCAGTGCCAGACTGGGATTACCAAGGCACCCAGCCTCCTGGACTACGAAATTACTGGGTTCTCAGCTCCTCAAAACACGGGCATCTGTTGGTAGACTCCCTTAGTCCATATTATGTAGGCCAATCTGATGAATCCCCTTTCATACTATGTATTTATTCTATCAGTTCTTCCCCTAGGAGCCCTGACTAGTAACAGTAATCTAGCAGCATAGTTCACTGTAACTTGTTTTGCTCACTGATGATAGAAGACTGTACCACATATCACTGCCCTGAGAAAACGTCATAATCAAAGCATCATTTCCACTGAATGTGTAGCAGTCATGCACCACTAGGAAGCAGACAAATTGAGGCCATCTATATTTGTATTATGAATACCTGGATATCAATCTATGAGGTTTTTTCTTGATAGAAAACCAACGTATTATTTAAAAGGAAGGGAAAACTATGGCACTAATAATATCCAACCAAGTTAATTGTGTATTAAAAAATTTTAAATGACTCATCAAAAGAAATCAATGGAACCCAAAGTCTCTAATGACATTCATTATGCCTAGTACATAATCAAAAGAATTTAAAATATAGTAAATCAGGCTAATAGGATCTCTAACAACACTGTCAGAGAGTCGGTGGAGAGGAAGCCCATGATATTTATCTCACTGCCTCTCTTCCTAGGAGGCCTGCTTGTGTCAGATCATCCAGCCATATCTTAAATTTTCTCTAAATTTGTGTTTAATGATCTTTTCATTCTAGATGACCACAAGAGATGATTTTACCACTGCATGCCCCGAGCTATGAGAAGAGCATTTCTTTGATATACAGAGCTGCTTTTTTTTTCACCCCTTGCTCCATCTAACAAGCCTGGATTCCCTGTTTTCCCTGAGGCTCTGTTGCTTGGATTCTTTTCCCAGTCTCGATAACATACCAGTAAAGGTTCATGACTGCAAACCATAGAAATGAATTCCAACTGACTCAACAGAAAAGACATGTACAAGAAAGAGAAAAGTATTTCATAAAAATGGTAGGGTGGGGGCAGCTTCTTCCCTTCAGCCATGTCTAACCCATTTTCGTTCATCTTCATTGAGAAATAATCTTATCTGAGTGTAAATAATTCTATCTGTTTAAGGCACACACTACTTAATATTTTAATATACACGTGCATCATGAAATAATGACCACAAATAAGTTAATTAACATCACAGCCACCTTTTTCATATGTGTAGATGTGTTTATAGAGAGAGGGGGTATTGAAAACATAAAATCTACAACAGTTATATAAAGTAAGTAGCTTACACGGTTATAATTACATTAACGCAAAATAACAATTCTATATTATAGACTTCAAATTTCCAAGAGGCTAAATACTAAGAGATCTATTTTAACATAAAGATACAGGTAAGTTTTAAAGTAGATGGGTAAATTACCATGGAAACATTAAACTTAAGAACAATGTCTGTATAAACATCTGACAAAGTAGACTATGAACAAACACTATAGAAAAATAAAGATGAGCATTTTATAATGGGTGAAGTGTCCCTCCTAAAGAAGTGATGGGGGCTGGAGATGACTCATTTGGTAAAGTGCCTGCCACACAAGCATGAGGACTTGAATTCAGAACCTCAGTACCCAAGTAAAAGCCACGTGCAGTGGTACACATCTGCAACCCCAGCCCTGATGGTTGGCAGAGACATACAGATCTCTGGAACTCCTTAATCAGCCATCATAGCCAGATCTGTGAACTCTAGGTTCAGTGAGAGATCTTGTCTCAAAACATAAAAATGTGTGTGCATACGTACCTTCACACACGTGTGAGCACTCTACAAACATATACCATATACACACAGAAAGAGGTGGAAGGAGGAGGGAGAGAAGGAGGGTGGAAGAAGAGAAAGAGGAGAAGGAAGAAGAGGAGGCTGCTATAGAACAAGTCTTAGAGTATAGAGGCAAACTATGGTGAACCTCAGTGGAGACAAAGAGGAAGGCACAGAAGGGTGGATAATGGATAAGGAAGGGCAAGGCGAAGACAGAAAGAAACTTCTGTATGATGAAACCTTCAGGCCAACAAAATAATATTTAGACAATTATTAAAAGTAAAAGAGAATATTCCAAATTCAATGTCAACTAAAAACAGGATCCAAATTATCTGAAAATTACGGTACTAAATAAAAAATAAACAAGTATACTCAAGAATAGAGTGATCCAGTTGCATAGTAACATCATCTCCCCACAGACACATCAATTGGACCATCTCTTTGTGCATTGTTCTACCTTCACAAGGGAGCCAAGAGAGAGAACACAGTACCAGGTTTTAAGATAATGGAAAAATAAAACATGTGGAAGGAGACAGGAAGAGTTGCCTATAACTCTCCTTCCAAATTCCAGCTAGCATGAAGAAAGGTGCTCCCCATTCAGAAAGGGAGAGAGAATGAAGTCAGCATGGCCTGTCTTAGAGTTTCTTTTGCTGTGGTAAACACCATGACCAGCCAGCCTGAGGAATAAAGGGTTACATGTTATTGTCCATCATCAAGGAAAGACAAGGCAAAAAGGAGCTAGAGACAGGAAGCTGGCATTGGGATTGGAAGCAGAAACCATGGAGGAATGCTGCTTACTAGCTTGCTCCCTGAGACTTGCTCAGTGTGCTTCCTCATACAACCCATGAACACCATCCCAGGGGTGGTGGCACCCACCTTGGTCTGGTCTTGCCTACTCAAAGATCTCTCTGATCCTTGCAATTTTAAGTCTCAGGTAGTGCCTTCATAAACACTTTGAGCAACACAGAGGGGACCAAAGCCCTTTTTTTATCCTCTCTGCAGAACCCCAGTACTAAAGAGAGGCATTGATAGATTGCTTCTGATTTCATTTTTATCCAGCATCCACTTATGCCTGGATGCAAGAGTCTTTGGCCATGAATCTTCCTCAGCAGTAGATAGAGCATAGTCACATGGGCTTGGTCCTACCCTGGAGCTGTTTTGGTCTCAACAAGCTTTGAGCTCAAGGAACCACAGAGAACTGCATCATTGTTAACTCAGAAAGGACATTAATTCTAGGGTTATCTCCTCCCAGAACCTGGTAGAATCCTACGATACACAAGGCAATAACTGTGAGTGAGGTTTCTGACTCTATCTTGGGCAACTGGGCGAGGCCTGTGAAAGCAGACAGCCCTTTCTAGGTCCTCCCTTGGTTTGTTTGGAGCAACTCACCAACTGTGGATTCAAGATAAGCCTGGGCCTGCATTGCCCTCTAGTGTTTAACGAGAAGACATTGATAACAAACCAATGGCAAACTGGGCTTGGAGCCCCATCTAGTACTGTAATAAAAGAAACTACTACAGGCTCAGGGGAAGCATGTAGCCTGCTGAGAATTTCTAAAAAGACATACAAAAACAAAGCCAGATCATAAAGACTGACTTAAATACCTAATCATTTCTCAAATGCATCCCATATTTTTTAAGCATCAAGAGCATTCAGAAAACCATGATTTCCCATCTGACAATCAAAACAAAATGCCAGAAAACTTCCAGACCGAAGACAAAAGAGGAGGAATGTCTGTAGGAGAATTTAAAGCAACCATTTTTGTGGGAATTCCAAAAGCTTCAAAAACAAAACAAACAAAGAAACAAGTCAATAGTAGGAGAAATCTGAACAAAATAGAGGTAGTTTTAGTGGTCAGCACTTAACACATACAAGCAGTACGTGTGTGTGTGTGTGTGTGTGTGTGTGTGTGTGTGTGTGTGTGTAACAATGATAATTAAAGAAGGAAAAATCTTAAATTTGAAAGTGTGTAGAGGAGGACACAGAAGGAGTTGGAAAGGGAAGAGAATGGGGTAGAAATTATATACATATTATATTCATGTATGAAATTCTAAAATCATATGAAATGAAATAAATATTAAAATCATTAAATGTTAGCCAACAAATAAACAAATCATGTATGGTAGTGTGAAAATATTTTTATTAGCTATTTAACTTTTTCTGTTTTTCAAAATAACCATGTGTATGTGTATCCTTATCAGAAAAAAATAGCTGAAACAATATTTCAGTTAACCTGCAAATAATTGTAAGACCCAAGATTCTTATGAAAAGATAAAAATCAATATTATATTTTTATGGATTTGTCATATTTGCTTCAACAAACAATTATTGATGACTTGCCGCCTGCCCAGCACATTCTGGGGAACATAAAGACAGATCAACTTTGGCCTTGGGGAGTTTTTCTTTCCCAGAGTTTAGGGTGCAGAGTGGAGCTGTAGGAGGATGCGGCTAGGACACGTCTGTCTGTAGCCACACTTTCTTTATGTCTCTGTGGCTTTTTATGAGCACACAGAGGCAGCCCAGTGCCTGGGACAGCTGGCTGGAGACTCTGACTCATGTCACAGAAAAATACAAGAATTGAAATGTCTTTAACATTACTACTATTCTGAAACCTAAGCCCAAAATGTTACATCTGGCCACAGTTTCACCACCAGGAGACATATCTCCATCAAATTCTCACGGACTAAGGACTTGATATCTGAAAGAAAAGAGAGGAAGGAGACAAGACAAAATTTGTGTATTTGTTATGTAATCAGTCAATATGTTTGATATTGATTAAAAACAGCAAAGAAACTCAACTGTCACATTTATTTTAAAAAAATAGGCATTAAATACAAATCCAGTCCCAGAACTGGAGTGTTGTATAAATGTGATTAGTTACCAGAAACTTTTTAACAGTAGGTATTAGATATCCTTACTAAAAAAAATAGTTGTAGGCTTCAGAATGTTTTATTGCATTAAAACATTAAGAAAAAAAATTAAGATAAATCCCAGGACATCTGAAAAACAAGCAAGCAAAACCTATCTGAGCGTGTGTGTTGGCTACAATTACAGTACAGTAGGCAAGCCCCATTAGCATGAGGGCTCTGCACTGAGTCCTAATTACAGTCTTCAGGTGTCTCAGCAAGATGCAGAGGAGCCTGTGTTCGAGGGGGAGTGTGATTATATTAAAGAGCTGATACAGAGACACCAGCAGCACGAGGGAAGGGTTGGCAACTGATAAAAAGCTCAGCACCTCTGCTGAGTGTTCCACACCACATGCAGTCTAAGTCAAGAAGCCAGTGATCAAAGGATGCTCCTTTAACCAAAAGGATATTTACATAGATGCCAATCAGATGCAGCACTAAATCTTCACAGGCACTGTATTCACACTTTGTGACACTGGCTTTCCACCAAAATGGTGCACTGTCAAAAAAAAAAAAAAAATCCCACAATGGATACTTTTTAAAAACTATAAAGTAGATAAATATTTCTTACTAGACTCCAAAGTAATAAAAATATGTATTTTTTAAAGCACTGGGTAAGTTTTAGATATAGCATAGAGCAATTACCTCTATGATACAAGGACAGAGAAAAAACATAGATCAAGGGTAGGATTTAGCAAGTGACTGAACTTCCCAAAAAGATTAAGGGAACCATGAAGTCAGGTCTATTTTGCCAAGGTCAAGACCCTGTTATGGAAACCTAGGACTTGACACAAAATGAAGACTTCTGGACACATTGTTCTAAAGAGTTTGAGTCCCTAAACATCTCTAAAATTCTGGGCCCGTAGATACAACTCAATGCTCCTTCTTTTGCCCCACAAAATCTAGGGCTGCAGTCATACTAGATTGGGATGTCCCAAACTGTTGCAAAATGGAACCCATTGGGATTCTGAGAAAATGAGCAGTAAATGTTTTAGAGTGATTGGTCTAATGTACATATTAGAAAAGATAGTTCAGATAGTGCTACCCTTATCTTCTTCAAATACAGTAAGAGAACAGGGATGCTCTTCTGAACACAGCCACAGCAAAGGGTGTGTGTGAAGATGCAACCAGGCTCTAAGAAACCATGGCTCAAGGCCAAGAGCAGTATCTTTCTGGGAAACAAGTGTAACATTTTTATCAGTGTCTGGGAATATTCAAGGGCTTGGCTTAGGCTCAAGCCTGCTGGGAAAACCTGCTGCTAGCTAGGCCAGGATACTCAAAACACTGTGATTCTAAACCAGACATAAAAAGAATAGAGAGACCTGAGATCCAACACTTCAGTACTACTGCCTGGTTCCAGCTCATCACAAAAGGCAACACAACTACTGAGCCTCAGCAGTACCTCCACCACCCCTCCCCGACCACTAGCCTGTACCTGAGGTTAAATCTGGAGTAACCTGCCTAGAATGTGTTGAGACTACTAAGAAGGTCAAAGGGCCACCTGTCAGAAGAGCTGTGGATTTAGTCAGCATAATCTGTTAGGCTCCAGAATGTACAAAGGAAGCGCCTGTGAGACTATACTTTGATGGTGCTAAATCAAGTGACTGGAACGTAAACCTAAAATATAGAAGAGTTCACCAACCTCAGGGACTAAGGGAGTCTCTCAGGATGTAGAATTGGACACTTTGGCAAGGTCCCCAAGAGGTAGTACAAGCCTATTATGAAAATGTCTCCTAAATCAAAAATTCAGTACTCCCTGATCAAAGCAGAAAACCAGTGATGTCATGGTAAAGGAAGAAGAAAGGATCTAAACACCCAAGGGTGCGGCTGGTTATAGAGATATACAACTTAGAACCATAAGACATGCTCAGATGTTATGTTCCACTCAAAGGCCCAAATAAGATCCCATTTACTAAAGCTGTGATAATTACACTCTAGAAAAGGTCACTAGCACCCAGATGTCTATTTTTGATCTTCCCATGTAGGTCAGAAGTGATCGGAGGTGATGTCACAGAACTTAGCTCTCTGATAGTCTTGGGGATTGATCAAAACCCCAAATGATGATGGACGAATGTTAGATGTAGACAACTTAAAGTCAGAGGTTTGGAGCACTTGTGAAAATAGCAGAATTGGCATGTCAGCAAAGGACCTAACTGTGAATACAGGGGTACTTGTCACCCACATGCACACACAAATGCTTATGCCATGTTTCTTTACATAATTGCAAAAGTTGAGACCACGTAAGTCCACACTGCAATGATTCTTTGATTGTTCTGCAAAGGAATATATTGCCATTTGCTTGTACAAATGTACTCTGTTGAAAATTTAATAGGCCGGACTATGGGGCATACTCAGGGTATAAGCTTTTGAGATAATACTTGACAATGTAAATTGTTACCATAGACCTCTGTTAAAGTAGGGACATAAAAGTGACAGCAATAGATGAAAATATGACCAAAGCCTGGTTACTCACAGAGTAACCTCATGGCCCTGTCCTCATGCTGAGTGTATAGCCAACAGCCGCATACACCAACTCAGAAGGGAGCCTAGGCAAGGAGATGGAGATTAACATGGCTACTAGAGAGCAAAAGGCTCAACAGTAACTGCCCTCCTGACTGCTACAAGATGGATAAAGTCAGGATCTTCCAGCTTTGTTATAAAACTCTAGTTAATAAATATTTTATATTTTGTGGACCACATAGTCTCTGCCACAGACAAAATTCAACTCAGCACATGAAAGTAGTCACAGATAACCTGTAAACAAGTGGAATAAGGGGTTGCGACTGTGTATTCCAATAACAATGAATTTCCAAAACTAGGCAGCAGTCTGCATTTGGCTGGGGGGCTTTACTAGTCAGTCAAATGAAATGGACTATTACAAGCCTGACCAAACAGTACTCCATTGGTAGTCAGGTGTGACTCCTGCTAGGATAAATGCATACAGCATCAGAGAGATGGTCTGTGGCTATGGATTTGGTCATTGAATCAGAAAAGAGAATAATAAACAGCTTGTGTGAGGTGAGCATTACTTATTGCAATTTTCTTCTGGTACTATGTCAAATCTGTTCTTATCATACTGTAACACAAAACATCTGGACAACCCAGAGTACACTGCTCTACCACATCGGCAGAGTGCTGATCAATGGACAGCTATCACCTGGACCCAGAGCATGAGAAATAAAGCTGTGGGCTACCATGTCAATAGCAGTTTTAGAGTACTGGCTTTGAGACATTGAAGGACACCTACAAAGTTTAACTGAGTCATTGCCTTGTTCTTCTACTCGATAGAAGAAGATGTCTTTTCTCAGTGAGAAGAAGAGGCTCAACAGGCGACATGTTTGGTAGCTACAACTGGCATCATGTAGGACAATGAAAGGCTGTGTAAGCTTTAGGTTATATGAAATCAAATTGGATCAGATTAAAACTGTAGTTTCTCAGCATCACGAACCACATTTTTATTTTTCAATAATACATGTTGATAGTGACTGCTACCATGGCAACAAGTATAGAATATTTTCACTATGGCAAAAACAAAACACACCACAAAACAACAACAACAACAAAAACAAAACACTTTCTATGATCAAATGCTGTGCATCCAAGAACACAGAACTTCGCTACAACCTGCATCCCTGATGATCAAAGAGTAGCCAGCTTTGAGTGAAGATTAAAGAAAAGCAAAGAATGATTACAGCTAAAGCTCAAGCTGCAGTGAGTGCAGGCCTGTCAGCTAAGTCGTGTGTTCTAGAGGATTCCACAGTGATAGAGGTACTGGGGTTGTGCAAACATCCTATAGAGTTCATAGAAATTTTCCATAGGAGGATCACAGTAACTCTTAAGATTCAAGAGCAAAAGTATGCTGATCTGTATTAGACATTACAGATGGGATACAGAGAGGAAGGTACCTAAGAACGGGGCTATAGTATCTGACTCCAAAGAATTAGATGTGGTTTGAAAACAACTCCTGACAGGCTACCAGGTTTCTATAGAGCGAGGATGTCTTTTGGTCTTCCCGTGTTCACTCTAGAGTATACCACTTCCATGTTGTGATAGCTGAGTTCACTTTGTATGCTTTATTAGTTTTCTGACAGAAGATAGTTCACGTTGGGGCAGAGGCAGGTGCATGGTCACCTGTTGGTCCCACTGAAGCAGGCATTCCTCTCTGCTGGGTACTGAAGTGGTTCCAGGCCTGTGCATTCCACTGCTCACAGCCTAGCTGACCATCAGATCCACAGACTGGCACTGATACTGGGTAAGCTGGCTGAAGTCCATGAGAAGCAGCATCTCAGAAACAACACTCAGGAAGAATGAAACCCCAGCCTCCTAGATGCAGTATAGACGTGAAATAATACACTCTATGGGGGCACTGGGATCTCAGTAGAAAGACTATACAGCTCATTGACAGAAAAGTTGAAAGATAAATTGTTCCATTTGTCATTAAAGTCTCGCACAAGCTTAGGAAAGGTGTGTTTGCTCTGCCAGCCACATAGCCCTGTACAGGGATAGGAAGTCTGGTCCCTAGAGAAGAAGTATTTCTTTTGGGGACTAGCAAAATCTCCACTGAACTGTAAGCTGTTGCCTGAACTTGGCATCAGCTTATTGGGTTCCTTGGACTAACAAACCAGCAGGCAAAACAAGAAATCATCATCTTAGCCAAGTTATTGTCCCTGATGGTGAGACTAAGGTAGCATTCTTGTTACCCACGGAGGCAAGGAAGAGTATGAATGACCTATTGGTTCATTATACACTGGTCATCACTTATCCGATTATAGCTATAGATAAAAATAAACCTTAACTCCTTCCTGAAAAAGACATGATTTTCAAGTCATAACCCCACAATTAGAATTCAATTTAGAGCACTAGTTAGCCCATTAGCTAGTCTAGTTGACCTAGTCTCTGAAGGCAAGAATACGGAACAAACAGCTGAATAGTGAGACAATGTTAGTTGGTAGCCCAAGACCTAGTATAGCTTCGATTCAACCCACTGCTGCTGCTCCTTCAAGTTTTCCATCAGAACAAAGTGCTAACGTGATGGAGATTCTCAAAAGATAAGCAGAGATAAGACTGAGTGAGAGTAGACCAGAGGTGAGCCACTCAGATTTCCCCCTCAAGGAAGGGCTTGTTGTCTGCCCTGCTTTGGGGAATGTAGAATGAGAATTCCTCTTGTCTACACCTAAGCTACATAAAGCATTTCACAAGACCATGCTCGTCCTTGGGGAAGCCTACTTCCAGCAATCAGAGGAAGTTGTACAATGAACTGACTATTTCAATGGACAACTCTAGTGGACAATACCCACTCTGGAGTTACCAGCCACCCACCCCCACGGTAGGGGTAGCTGAGAGTTTCTCAAACCCAGTTCACCTAAATGCCTCTCTTTTCCCCAATCATATTTTTCCTCTTTTATTTCCCTGGGATTCGCCACCAATAAATATCTCACACCCTAGTCTCCATGTTGGTATGTGCTTCTAAAACCCAAACTTAAAATTCTCTGTATATGTGTATACATGTAGGGACTCAGGCCTGTAGTACAAGTTCCACTGAATGTATAATATAGGAAATATATTTCCCTCTCTCCTTTCAAACTGTATCCTTTGAGGTGATTCCTAAGATAGTCCAGTAAACTCTTCTCCATAATCAATGACTATCTCAGGGTGTAGATGTATCAGCGTGGGTATCAGTCACCCCCATGTCACCCCAGAGACGTTGGTAGTGGTCAAGTAACATGGAGTGGCCCATGTGGCAACAAGAGTTAAGCAAGCCAAGAAGGTGGGGGCACTCAGCTGACTTTTTCCATGGCAGGGCAATGACCCAGACTGACTCCTGGGGTTAAATGTAACTATGGTTTTCTTTTTTAAAACACTTCAGTTAAGATGCTGAGACAAGAGATTGGCTGGGTTATACAGATAATGAGACAGATGAAAGGTAGATGTTGTGGTGGTGTTTTAGAGCCCAAACAAATATAGCTAGAATATGTACAATGTAATGCTAACTGGTGATAGAAAACACATCGGCAGATTGCAGAATAGCATGCTTAGCAAAAACTCACTACTATTGGCTGTGTGTCAATGTGTTCATAGGGAGAAAGATTGGATGAACCAAATGTCATTAACGGCTATTAGATCAGGATGAGAGATTACAGGTAACTTACTGTGTTTCCTTTATTTGTATTGTCTCAGTTTTCTGTAATGGTGTTGTGTTTTAGAAACAAGAGGGAAAGTTATTGCTTGAAATTTACTGGAGCAGAAACTCTCAACAGCTTTTTTGTAAGAGTGGTGTGCTTTTTCCCTCAACAGCTTTCTTGTAAGAGCGGTGTGCATTTTACCTAAGAAATATGCACCTTTCCCTCACTTTCATTTAAGATAATTAAAATGGAGTTGCAGAGGCTATTTCAGATGTCAGTCGACAAATTGGCACAGAAAGGCAGGGATGAAGGTGCGAAGCATTGTAATTGCTCTCCTCACCCGGATTACAGAAAGAGGACATTTCCTTTGCGATTTGGACTTCTGAAGAAAAGATGGTGTTGCCTAGAGCTCAGATGCTTCTCCTATAAGTGTGGTGAAAAAAAGAGAACTATAGGTTAATAAACATGGCGTTATGTTTCTGTTGTGTATTCTTCTAAACCAACAACCAACCCCTTTCCACAAGATCTCTAACAGCTGGCCTTGCAACATTAACTCAAACATCTGTTACAGAGAAGTAAGCCCCACTGAGTAGTCACACTTAGGGGTGTCTGTGGTGTGTGTTTGTGTGTGTGTGTGTGTGTGTGTGTATGTGTGTGTGTGTGTGTGTGTGTGTGTGTGTGTTTATACAATAAATATGTCTGTGTGAGTTATATCTACCTTGAACAGAAAGGGTCTGAAACTAAATCCCCACACACACTCTCCCCAGACACAGTCCTTTTTGTGCTCTACTCTAGGCTCTACCCTAACGGCCCTGTCCCATTTCTCCACATTGCCAGCTCCTAGGACAGGGAAGATGATGCAGCAGCTTCTCGTTGAATACCCACAAAATTACTACAGGAATAACAAGGGCCCTGTGGTTTTCTTTAAAACTTCTGGGCCCTTGGAAAGCATCTGCTTTGATCAGCCTGTTGTCTAGTCAACTTCCGATCCCTCCTTCCACTGTGACCCTGTGCTGTCTTGGACAATTGGTTTCTATCAATTCCCTTCTGCCAATTATCCCAGAGACCACATTTAAGATTGTCTATTTCAAGTCCCCGTTTGGGTGCCAACACTCTGTGTGCGATCACACAGAGCCTTCTGTTAGCCTCTTAAATCAGATTTTGCAGAAAAAGGCACTTTTAGATTTAAAAGTCAAAGAGTAGTTCATTGCAATAAAAGCCTAGTGATGTGAACTGTGTGAAGGTCACTCTGACAGTGAAAGAACAGATCACGAAAATTGTTCTCAAATTTTGTCCTGTTGTTCTCTAGTATTGGAATATTATGACCAAAACCAAGAGTACCTTTTAAAAAATGATGGTATGCATGGACAAGAAGAGTAGATGGGGGACAACTACAGGCAGAGAGGCAGCCGGGCCCGGCCTGTGGCAGGGAACCCTTCTACCTCCTTTGACCCACCACCACCGACTTTTTTTTTTAAATAAACAGCATGCAGCACTCAGCTTCTCTGTAGAGGCTGCTGAGCCTGGAAAAGAGTGAAAGTCAGCTTAGGAAATAAGACGGAAAGAGAGTCCCACATTTTCACCTGACTAACTTCCTGAAATCACAACTCCATCTAAGTGCAAAGGCCAAAGCCAAGCGTCGTGAAGAATGGGGACTGAGGGCCAGAGCGAAGAACCAGCTAGACATCTAGTACCAGGCCCCAGTGTAGGCCAGGGGCCTCGGGGAGCTGGCCACATCTAAGGGTGACATGGGGCCAGGCTTGTTCATCTTGCCCACATCCCTGAGAACAAACAGCAAATAGTTGTTAAGAAGCATCAGACAGTAGCAATATGGAAGACATAGCGCCCCAACCCAGAGTGGGGTGTGTCTAGACTGATAATGGAAGAAGGGTCAATGGAGAAAACTGTGTAAGTACAGCCCAGCCGTGGGAATGACTGTGGATTGTGCTGCATTAGAGACCCAAAGAGACAGAGTGCAGAGGGCTTGCTATTAGAGGCTGACCCACTGAGGTAGGCAGAACCACCATGCCAGTCATCATGCAGTCGCTGTGACAGGTTTTGTCACAGCACCAGAATACAGCAAAGAACAACATAGACAGGCCTCCACCCCGAAGGCGGAGCTCTCAGGGAAAAATTCCCCCTGAAATGAAAAACACACAAAGTGAATCGTAAAGGAGAAATGTACACATAAAGAAGCCGACAGAAGGAGGAGGGGCCAGCGATATGAGTCAAGACACAGAAGCAGGACCACACACTAACAAAAAAAACACAGTTCAGCTATGGCAGTTTCCGTACAACTATGAGTAAATTGGCAAGGTGGGCCAATCAAAAATAAAGGGGAGGGGGCAGTGAGGCTGAAGAAGTTTACCTCAAAATTGTCACAATCCAGTGAAAGGCATTGCCTGCCAAATCAGGGTAAACACTCTCCTGAATCTTTTTTTTTTTTTTTTTTTTTTTGAGATATGCTGAATTGTGTCTCAAATTATAGCTCTATTTACTCATGAAATTATTAATATGTCAAACACTGGCAAATCAATCTAATTTCAAAGAAGAATTTCAAATCGAATGTTTTCTTATCTCTGTAGAAAAGCCCTTCATAGGACCATCTAAGTTGGGAATAATACTTCTTCAAACATTTTGATTTCTATCTTTCTCTGCTCTTCTTACAAAGCAGTTAATGACAGCCATTTCAATTTTTGGCTGCAAATATTATTTTAGAGCTCTGCCACCAGTGTAAACATCTTCATTCAGTTCCCCTTAAATTGAACCATTTTAGTGAATAAATTATTAAATGTCAGAGACCTAGACAAGGAACAGTATCACTCTGAAACAAGTTGAAATATTGTATTTGAGACTGGCAAGTTGTCGTGGCAAATTGGGTATGACTCGACACCCCTCCTCCGCTCCCTCAGCACTTACCATTTTCCTTAAGCATGTACGACTGACTCGTAAGTCTGGAAAACTCAATTTGGTGACTGTAAGACGACAGATCTTAATTGAAAAGTTCATTTCTAATGAAATCCGAAGTGGTAAAAGGTTGGGCTGGCACGGTGGATCATTTGAGTCTTTATTAATAACACCAACTCATTTTAATTCGGTGAAGCACGTAATTAGCATCAAGCTTCTCAAGTTCACCACACAATCGTGTGCTTGGAATCACTAGTATTTCTAAGTTTTCCTTATTTGGTAATAGGTGTTTTAATAATTTGCATTTAAACATGAGGTTACTTGTAGTTGGCTTATACTAATTATAAGTGTATTGTGTTTTATTAAGCCAATACCCTTCGGCCAGTGACAAATCTCTCTTAGTCTTAACTTGAAGTCCCTGTAATTATTCTGCAGTCAGCTAAGACTCCAGCAAAAAAAATGAATGAGGCCCCTTGAGATTCCTGCACCTTGAATAATAAGAGGTGGTCATAGGGGTCAATTGCTGTTTCAGTTTGTTCCTTAGCTACTGCATGTAAATCCGTTTACTGGGAGCTTAGAGAAAGCATTGATGCATTTGTTTCCTTGCCTTTATCTCTGAAAGTGCCACCATCCTCTGCTGCAAGACCCAGAGGGTTCACCTGGACTATCTCCATGGGAAGGGGAGGGTCTGGAAAAGACTGAGCAGTTGAGAACCAGACAAAAGAAAATTTCCACTCTCAGGATGGGAGAGAAGCAGAATCATCAGGTTGGTAAATGAGAGTCCAGACATGTGAGTTTTCTAATCCTTCCTGGCTGAGATCACCTCAAAATGATTTTCTCCTGGATTCTTGTACTCTTGTGCAATTTTATACAATCTGGGCCAGCAAAGGAAAGGTGTTAACAGGGAACTCCTTTCATGAAAGTATAAACAAGAAAACATACCCCATAAATCTAGACACTGCAGAATCTGACATGTGGATACCTTCTTAGGGGACGAATACACACGCATAATATGTCTAATTTACTGACGGATATTTAATACCTACGGGCTGTTGCTGAGGTTACACAGATAATACATACTGCCTTCAGTTTCCCAAGCTCACAGAAGAAAAATGTACACAAAGAAAGACCATCATTAGTTCACAAATGAAGTAGATAAGCATTGTTCATACAAATAGGATTCTATAAACATGCAGACTTTGAATAGCAAATTTCAGATTAAAGCTTCCTGGTCCTAGCTGGATATCCATTCAATGCAAAGTTGTTTTTTGTTCATTTGCTCGCTTGTTTGTTTTGTTTTGTTAGTATAGGTCCCTGGGTTCAGAGAACTTCAGAGAACAGACCCCTGGCATTTGTATTTCCTGCCTTTCTTCTATATCAGTATTCAGTAACTCCCACACCAGAAAAGTTCCACATTTTAAAACCTTTACAACCATCAACCAAAGCTTTCCTAGCTCCAGCAGAGAAAGTCACTTCTACATGAATCCTCCAGGCAATGAAATGGGAAATCTCCCTTAGCCAATGCTGAACCCAAACTAACTTCATTTTTCTTTGACACCGTCAGTGACAGGAAGAATAGAGAGATGTTTCACTGCTCATTTTAACATGTGCTATGTGCATATGGGAATGAACTCAGTGTGGGCCACTGTGAGAGGCGTTGAAGCTGAGCAGTGGTGACTCCTACTTTTAACCCCAGCACCCAGGAAGCAGAGGCAGATGGATCTCTGAGTTCAAGGTCAACATAATCTATATAATGAATTACAGGCTAGCCAGAGCTACAAAGTGAGATCCTGTCTCATAAAAGAAGAGACAGGGGCTGGGGCCAACAGATTCACCTAAGAACAGTTAATGTCATTTGGGAAGTAAAGAAAGCTAATGAGTCTTTTTGTCTTGATTTGTTTCATCTTATCTTGAATTCCCTAATAGGCTTATATGTTTAAACACTTGGTCCCCAGCTGATGATGTTGTTGGAAAGGTTGTAGGACCTATAAATGGTAGAGCCTTACTGGAGGAAGTAGTCATTGAAGGTAGGTGTGATGGCTATTCTCAGTTGTCAACATGACTATATTTGAAATGAACTACAATCCAGAAATGAGGGCACATCAGTGGCCCAGATCTTGAGGCAGGAAGACAGCATGCCTTTGATCTGGATCTTGAGGCTGAAAGACACAAGTTTTCAATCAAGATTGACACACACCTTTAATCTAGATATTGATGTACCTGTAGGCCATACCTTCTGCAAGAGGCCTATATAAGAACAAGGCCTACATAAGTAACGTAATAGTAAGATGTTGGGTAACTCAGAGAACTAGGAAGAAGCCTGAAAATGGTTCCAGCAATAAACAAAGATAAAGAGGATCCAAGCATGTGATTTCAAGCAGTGGATACAGGAAAGAAAAAAATCAAGATGATTAGTGTCCACTATAGACATCTTTCCCAGTTATCAAGACATAAACTTTCTCCAAGAGTTATCTTGGACAATGGGAAGAAGCATTCTGAAGTTAAATAACATAGCCTACAATGTCCACAGGGACCTTCCCTCAACCTATAATGTCCACAGGGACCTTCCATCAGCCCATAATGTCCACAGGGACCCTCCCACAGCCTATAATGTCCACAGGGGCCTTCCCAGTTCACTTCTTACCACTCATAACCCTTGCTCAAATCATCATCTCACCCTACTCTCTCCTTGTTTCAACTAACTAACTCAATATTCTTCCATAAGAACTGTGTCCAGGACACATATAGATATGGTGGATTTTCTCTCAAGAAATTCAATCCCAGATTGAAGATTAGCTCCTTTCCTCAGATCACATCCCCCATGTGGCGTCCTTCACTTACAGCTCCTTCTTTCTCACTTTCCCTTATTAGATATAGTGTACGTTTGAACTACTAACTGGTACCCAAAACCAAGATTTCCAAACTCTGCTTCTCTCCTTTTGTTATACTTTTCAACCAAAATTGTTTCCACATTTTCCTCAATTAAAACTATGAGAGCATCTCAATCTTTCTTTCTCCCCTGAACCCTAGTGGTGGCTTGTGAATCATATCTTCTTTCCCTGTCATTCATTAGTTACATTTGTCCTCCTTAGAAGACATCATGCATTTTGCTTCTATAATCCTATGACCCACTCTCCCAAGTCCTACATCTGAGATCAGCAGTTATATTTCATTTACCTTTAGCTCCCACTTTTCCTTTCTCCTGAACCCTGGCCCCTCAGCATTCAAGTAACTACTCAATAAATGTTTTTTCAACTTTTTTTTTTTTTCAGAAAATAGCCATGCTAGTCTTATTACGTGGGCCAATGAAGAAACAGCTCTGGGTTGGTATCTGTCTCCTCCCCTGGATGTTGGATCTGCAATGATCGCTTTGGTGTATTCAGAGTTTCTCTGTCATGGGTTGTTTAATAGCAATCCTCCTGACTCCAGTAGCAGCACCTCAAGAGCAAGTATTCTAATATATCTAATTTACTTCTATATTCTGTGTCCTACCTCAGGGCTCAGCATGTAGTTGCCACTCAAAAGCATTTGATGAGAATTGATTCTAATTGACCTGAATCATATCACATCTAGCCTGCCTATATGAAAGCTACAGAAAATATGTGCCTGATTGGGAACAAATCTTTCTCTCTTATGACCAACTGACCTCTATCAGAAGAGGTGTCCAAGGTTTAATAGGAGAGCATGGTCTTCACAAGAAAGAGTCATTTGGGAAACATGCTCCAATCGTTAGAAAACTTCTCAGACTCACAGCTGTGGATGGGGAAACCAAAGATAATCTTTAAAGCAGATTAGAGCATCAGAGTTTGTTGAAGTACTGTTAAAATATACTCTTTGAATCTTCTACCTTTGCTTAAACAATTTTAAATAAAAGGTTACAGTCTAATCCTGTAAGTTCACAATAATTAAGAAAGTGCTAATTTTTGGAGGAAACTGAGTTAACACTTGATATAACTGTAAAGTCATTAAGTAGACACCTCTGTAGAAGCTCAAAAACCTATCTGACATCAACTATGACTTTCATTTTCTACATGCTAGTGGGTGAATTTGAGCTGTACATGGCCTTTCTTGGATCATGGATCCAGAACTACCCAGCTTTGTGTCACACATTACAGATGAAGACACCAACCTTGTGACTCTGTATACTGCTACCATTCTATCTTCATAGAATCTCTTTGCTTTTGGGGGCATTTTGTTTAAAGTGACCATTTTGAATGCAAATACCTCTGAAAAGGGCTGTGATATAATTATCTGGGTTTTGTTTCTGCATAATTTTCTAATGTGTGGTTAATGGGGAAGAGTGTTGAGCTGGAATAGCTTATAGACTCACACATACAAAAAATATTTGGTGAGGGGATGAAAGAAGGAATCATCCGTGACAAGAAGAAAATTGAGAGTGAGAATGGATAGCGGTTGGCGCTGTACATGGTACCAGAATGGCTGGAGAACTCCTTAGCCAGCTCTGCTTTCTCTAAGGATGTCAGATTCTAGAAATTTATCTCTTTGCTAAAAGACAGCAGAATAAATAGCCCTTTCACTGTATGACAAAAGCCTTTTAAAAATTAATACCCATACCTTTAGAGAACCGAATTTTTAGCAGAGCCATAAGACAACAGATTTGACTACTGCAACAGGAATGGGGACGATAATGGAGGCCTTGGACACGTGCTGTAAAGATCCATGATTCCCCGAAGAATGATACTCCAGACTCAAATAGTATGTAGACAAAGAGTATTTATTCAGCAAAATTTCCTGCATGTTGGGGTCTCCCCATTCAGGAATGGAGTCACCCAGTGGACCCATAGGTCCAGCTTCTATTGTCAGTTAGAGGAATTCTAGGGAGGAGTATGTGCCTGTTACCTTGGTTGGTTTGCTCTCTCTAGGAGTCTGACTAAATCTATAATTGGTTAGGGCTCTAGGGATTTTCCAGTGTGGCTGCTTATTCATTACAGATGCCTATGTTTGCTTCCGGCCAAATGACAAAGTGTCCAAGGATTGGCTGCCTGCAGCTGTGGTTGGCTGTGGTTCCCGGATCCTAGTTCTCATTTGGGGGCAAATAGCAACTTAGGTCTACTCTCCTGAACTATCAGTTTGCAGCCTGTCATGGAGCAAGCTTAGCTTTGCCTAACTCAGTCCTCTCACCGCCCCACAACCCTGATTTGTAACTGAATCAAATCATTGATTCATCATTTTTTCCCAAGGTTCAAGTTATTGGCCAAGAAATAAATTAGGACCTAAGGATCATAAATATTTTTGCTGAAATGCAAGGCTTTTGACTTAGCATCTCAGCCTATGAGGTAGGACAATAGATGTCCTATTTTTCTTCTATAACTACTTCCTACTGACATTAGAGCATTGTCCTTTGAAGGCCCAAGAAGGCTAAAATGCTAGTCAAAGGCTAGGCAATGGGGCATTTATCAGAAGCATCTGATTAGGTGATCCATCTGAAAGATAGGGAACTAGCATATCAATCAATTTTTTGAGATGATTATCAGTATTTATCACTCACAAATATTTGAATGACTCTGGACTTCATTAAAGCTGTTTCATAATGGATACCAGCCATCTTTCTCCCTCTCTCCTTCTCTTCTTCCTTCCTTCTATTTTTTGTTAATAGTTCTGTACTATGTAGCTCAGGCTAACCTCAGACTCCTATTGTTAAGGATTCTTGAACTGCAGGTATGTATCATGATACCTGGTCTTCTATCATTCAGTTTCTTTTCTTTTAGTCTATCATTCATTTTTCATAGTATCATAATATAAAAGACTTACCATGTATTCCAGGGCTGTTACCTATAGAGTTTGTCAAATTGCTTTGTCATCTCTATCAACTCCCTCTAACATGTCCACCTACCATCAAACATCATGACCTCATATCATTAGCTCTGCTATGGTCTCCCTACCTCTGCTTTACAAACAAAATGCTTCTATATTTACTCTACTGCCTTCATTCTACCTTTACTAATACTAACACAAGCTCAAACACCTCACTTCCTATCTCTGCTATAACCCCTGTTGCCATCATCACCACCTCCACTCCAGCACAGCCAACAACACCACTGTCACCAGGTTCTTTCCATCTCCATCAGCACAACTCAGTACAACTACATCTACTTCCTTCATCCCTGCTCTTGTCATCACTACCATTTTCCCAAAACAACTTCACTGTTTCTAACACCATTATCACCTCTGTCTTCATCTCTACCACCACCATTATCTATATCACAGACTCAAACAACTTCAGCGATATCCTAGTTCTACTAATAATATCAATGAATCCTCTATCAACTCCACCATCATCACGCCCACCTTGACTTCTACCACCAGCTCCATCATTAAGCTATGCAATTCATCATCATTACTATGACTAACTCTATTGCCCTGTCTCTATCAAAACCACCTTCATTTCCTTTATAACCTCGACCACACCTTCTTACCGCCTTTACTACCAACATCTCTATGACAATCTTACCATTTTCACTACATGATTGTATCAATAAGCAGGTAAACCTTCTCTTTGTGTTTGTAATAGCACAAGAGAATAGGCATGGCTGTCCTTTGTTGAGTCCAGAAGAGACTAATGCATGTACTATGTATTAATAAAATTTGCTTGTGAAGATAGAAAAAAACTGATTAAATAAGGACTTAGAACTTTCAAAAATCTCTGGATTGTTAGTAGTTAGTGTAAGTCACATTATTTTGAACCAAAATTTGTTCATGATAATTAAAAAGCAAGCCATTATGGTACACAGCTTTAATCACAGGCCTTGAGAGGCAGCGTCAGGCAGGTCCCTGAGATTCAGGCCAACCTGGTCTATATAGTGTTGATGTAGCAGATACTGCTGATAAAATTACCATGGCCTGAGGTCAGTATTTCCATTTTGGTCATACCTCAGGAATGGCATATATAACTTGATCAGTCTAGCCCTTTTAGCCCTGGGAATACTTTTATTCCTGCCCATTGTGTTAAAGCTTGTCTTTAACAACATCAGTATGTTGGCAGCCAAAGTACATGGCTTAAACCTGAAAATGGACCCCCAGACAGAGTTATTAAATTAACAGGCTGGCAAGCCAAGGACAGGAAAGATTCTGCACAGAGTCTTACCAACCTAAGACAGAAGTATATTGCTTTTGATAATACATATTCTATGATGGATAAGGAAGGCATTCTTGGCAGAACAACCTAAGACAGTATCAGTCTTGTTTATGAAATAAAAAGCGGGGAAAGGCAGAGAGCTTTTGGGTCTGCTTGGCAAGAATCTGACATGGGCCAAAGACAAGGAACTGGGCTGCTTGGCAGGAATATGGCATTAGCCAAGGACAAGGAAGTGGGCTTCAGGCAGGAATCTGACACTAGGCTAGAACAAAGAAGTAATTTCAGGCAGGAATCTAATTTTTAGGCTAGATCAATTGTTAATCATGAGATTTCAGCAAGTCAAAATTCAACAGTTTGCAGTCCTCAGGTGGTACCTGGATGTCAGCCAGGTGAAAATCTGCTGGGACAAATATAAACTAGGGAAAAATGCTAAAATTTGTCTAGTAATTGGGGAAGGCAAGAAAAGCCCAAAACCAAGGGGAAAATCCTATTTTCAAGAACAGATAGACACACTCATCTGAAGTCTATCTGGTCTGTGGTAAGCAGATCCAAATCTTCCTGAAGCTTATGTGAACTTTAGTTATAAGAGGATATAGATCAGTATTTATCATTGCATTGAAATCCATATTTTAGAAAAAAGCAATTAACAAGTGTCTGTAACACAACAGGAGTAGACTCGTGCCTTTGAGACCTCATTTAAGCTATACTTCTGGGTTAAAAGGCATGGAACATTTTTTTCTTCAGTCCAGGGGGCTAGAGATACACAAATCAAACAGAAATGAAGTCTATATCTAAAAGACAACCAAAGGGAATTTAAAACCTTGAGCTCCTGATTAAATTGTAAGCTTCCAGTGCTCCATTTGTTCATTAGAACTCCATTGATCAATGTTAAAATTTTGAACTTTAGAAATTTCAGTATAGCCTTCCGGTCTGGGCCCAAACACTGAGCAGATCCCAGGGGGCAGCTCTGCCCCCAATCTCATAGAAACCAGAGGAAGCGGGCCTCCCAAGAGCTCTAACCCAGGCAGTATCTTAGAATTGTATATTGCAAAATACACAGCCTTGGTGTATCAAGCAAGCTGAGCAGACCTGCTCAAACCTCTGATGTCCTGAAATTCCAGCTGGATGCACTGAAGACACAGCGGCAGAGGCTTATCAATTTACTCTTCCCCCTGCCCCTCTTCTAATATCTCAACACCCATAATCAGCTTGAAGAAGTTAATGAATAGTTGGCACCCCTATTCCCTGGGCTTGGGGACTGAAGTGGTTAATATTGGGCTGTCTTTCAAGGAAAAAGTAGTGGTTTTGTTGGAACAGGGAGGATTAGCTAGGATTTATTGCATAGCCATAACCTATTGGTAGAAATATGTATAATTGTTATTAAGATAAAGTTATAATTTCTTAAATGGTACAAAATTTACTTTGATTTCAAATTTAAGGTTTTCATTGGTACAAACTTCTTATTGATATAAAAGTGAGGTGAATATTGTTACTCTCATAGGCATTGTGCCTATACAACACATTTAGGAATACAAGGCTTAGACCCAGTCCTTCTTTAACTTTTTTAACTGATTTGAGATGGTTGCCCTGTGAGTTAAGGGCCTATAGCAAATTCATGGCTCTGAGTTTATTGTTAGGGTGTTTTCTATATTTTATTTAGAAATAGGTGAGAGGAGTTAACAGACAACAGTCCAAATTGCCTTACATGGATAGTTGGTTTTCAAAATGTCAGAAGTCCACAGAATTGACTTTACAAACATTTCTGTATTAATGTTCATTTTGATTAGAGACCTGTCTGCTCCTGACAGCTTCCTGTCTTGGATTCTAAGAAGAAATTGAGCATCTCTGGAGTTACTCCTGTTGTGGTGAGACAGTCACTAGGCAAGAATTGCCTCTTTTCATCTACAGAAAAATTACTTTCCAGAAAAGGACACACATGTGGAATAGTCGACTGATTATATCTGCCAAGATCGAGTAATCAGCCCTTAATAATTCTGAATCACTAGGTCTGTCAGATGATCCTGGGCCAGAAGGCTGAAGATCAGATGCTCCAACGTTTTGTAGTATAGGAACTGTCCAGGTGTTCAGCAGTCTCTATAAATTGGCTAAGTTTTAGAAGCTATGCTTTGTGCTTCCCATAATTTCAGTTAACTCAGTCATTCTGAATTTCTGACGGGGTTGAAGACTTATAGTCTCATAGGCAATCCCGGCTATTTACTTTGAGAGAAAAGATTTGAGAGGGTGGTTTTCAGCTGACATTCATTCTAAAGCCAAGAAAAAAAGCCAGGTTCAGAATTAAGTCTTTTAGTTAGGAGGGATGACAGAGGTTCTGTTTAGTCAACAAAATGATGGGTATTACGTCTATCTTGTACCTTACTGACACAAATTGGTATAATTATGCTCTAATTGTATTCACTGGACCTTTTTTCCCTCAGTCTTTTCTCTATTTTTGTCCCTGCAATTCTTTTAGACAGGGACAATTCTAGGTCAGAGTTTTGGACTGTGGGATGGCAACCCCATCCCTCCACTTGATGCCCTGTTCTTCTACTGGATGAACTCTACAAGTTCCCTCTCTCCACTGCTAGGCATTTCATCTAAGGTCCCTCCCTCTGAGTCCTGAGCATCTCTTACCTTCCAGGTCTCTGGTACATTCTAGAGGGTTCCCCTACCTAGAGGGACAGCAGAAAAAATAGAAACAGGCAACCTGTTTATATTTTAGATTGAAACCTGTTAACAAGGCAAACCTGTCTGCCTTTTTTAAACAAGAGATCCAGTAGTTTTAATTGATAAATGAACCAATGAACTAACACAGTGGTGGATTACCTTGATGTAAGGAGCTAGTTGCCTAATGTCTAGCTGTTAAGCTACAAGTAATTTAGCCATCAATGTGATCAGAGAACTCAGAGAGGGATAAATTGTAATAAACTGACTATATATCATCTAAAATGACAGATTTAACCATTACCTAGATGGTCACCCCCTTAGGCTCCCAATATGTTAATGGCTTCACTGGGGACACAGCCCTGGCAAGTCTGAGAAGCCTTTCTGAGGAGAAATGACACCATCTTGTCAATCAATTCTCCAAGTGTCCTCTGTTTTTTACAGTTCAAACTTTGCCCTGGCAATGAGTGAAGCATTGGGGCAGTTAAGCCCAGTGGTTATCTTACTACAATCCCAGTGATGACCTTTATCATTGTGCCTTTCTCTTCTTGGAGACCTTGGGGAAGCATCATTGTCAGGATTTGGGAGTCTCTGTATGCCACGGTAAATTTAAGTATATTAAATATCATATTTGGTAGATCTCTGATGGGTTTGAGGGCCAGTATCTACTTAGCATACCTGAGTTAAACAATCTTTGTCTGTTTTTAGTTATCTGTTTCAAATTATACCTTATAAGTATAAAACAAGAGTCTAAATAAAACTTAATCTTGTAATTAACCGCATCAATTCTTAGTCTAACTTTAAATATTTTGAATATGTTAAAGGATTTGATCATGTTTAAGGTTACTATCAATTTCTGTTAAGTTTGAGCCATAAAAAAATCACAGTTTTAAATTAAAGCTTTTCTAGTATTAAAATAAATTTCTAAACCCATAAACAAACTTTATAAAGAGACTAGATTTTGAGCTTGGCTGAGAGAGCTCTTACCAGCACTTTGGGCTGCTGAAGCCTTGCCCGAGCTCAAGCAAACGGAAAGGAAAGGGTGAGTGGATCTCAAGGGCCAGTGATTTTTTTAACCTTGTTAATGTTTTAACCCTTTAATATAGTTTTAAATTATCATTTAATTTTTATTACTAGTATCATTATTACAATTTACAGAGCAATATATACTCCTTATTGTTAGAAAGAGAACGCTACAACAGATATAAACCCCAGGAATATATACCTAGTTGATACCATATTGCACTGATCAATACTTGTGGGCTTTTTGCAAACTGTGGCTATGACAGTCCTGAACCAGGGTTTCTGGTTAAGCTGCAGTAACTTTTCTGACTATGAATCAGTGGTTTTTCTATGGCAGATTTTTTTTTATAGTTTTTCTAATGCATTTGGAACAACTGTCTCAAAGTAATCTGCAGTTTTCCTAACAAATCCTCATTTTTTTCCTCCTACCAAAAACTGTAAGCCATTTCCATTTTATTTTAAAACCTTTTGTTATCATATCCCCTATTTTCATCATCAGATTTATAGCCATCATCATAGGGATTCTCTGAGCTTTTTCCATCAAAATTTTATCCCCCCCATAGGTTTATAATCTGATTGTTGTTCAATAAAACTGTTTTTATAGTAACCATTGTACTAACAGAGACATTTTAATTATTTAATAAATTTCAAAATGTCCCATAGTTTCATGTGCATTTAATTATAATCTTTAAAAGACAGTATCTATAAAATTAAAACCACATGTATTACCTTTATGCCATAAGTTTTGGCTGTGAACAAGGAAAGCATCCACATATGAATGCATGGAGTGCAGCTTCAATAACTTATTCAAGAAAAATTTTTCATTTTTGTATTTTATAAATCTGATTTCTAGGACAGACATGCATAAAAATATTACCCCAATTTAAAAGTACCTTTAGAGATCTTGATTGGCTCATGCCATGTGTTATTGCCCAGGATGGCTTTCACCCTGAGTTGTTTTAAATCAACTTTCTGTTAGCAATATTATAAATTTTTAACCATATGTCATAAATTATAAATCAATATTTTATAACCAAGACATGAAAACATGTTAACTTATATATTTAACACCAGTCTTAAATAATAAATAAATAAATAAATATTTATATATTTTAAACAAACAGGTAATTTTTTTCTTTTATCTATAATTTCAAGTGAGGAGCACCTTGCTACCTGTTAAATCCAATTCTCATAGCCCTCAGCTTTCTTACCAGAGAGGCTGAGAAGACGCTGGCCCCTTTAAGAGCAGTTTGCACAGACCCATCAGCTTTCTGTGAGCTTGATCCAGGCAGGAGGTAGGATTCAAAGGGCAGCACCAGTTTATCAGTTTTTGTTTTTCCAGTTCAGCTACTTCTTTCTACGAATCTTTGAAATGAGTTCAAACTAAGTCAAGGAGCAAACAGCCAATGAAGTCTTAAACATTTTCCTTGGACCCAAATGTCCTGCCAAAGGGACCCAGACATTTTACAGTGCAAGACTTAAAGATAAAAAACAAGAGTTGGTAAACCTGCTGGCCATTTGTTTCTGCAAAAGATGGTTAGTTTTCTTGACTGTACAGTTAAGCTTAGATTCTCTGCCAGGCATCTGAAGTCCTTGAAGTGTAACTGGACTAAGTCCAGTAGAGTGGAGCTGGCTATCTGCCCGTGATGTCTCTCAAGGTAAGAGAGGAAAACAAATAATCCACAAACACATAAAATATACAGAGACACAGAAAGATGTCCTTAGACAGTCTTCCTTCCTGTGCACAAAAGCCCCACAGACCCACAGCCAATTCAGAAATCAGATGATAATTAGCAAGTTCTCCAAGATGGGGTTCAGGACAGTTGTCTGTAATCCCAGGTCAGGTAACAGAATACGAACCTCCTCTATCCCTCTTGGCCTCCAGATTGAACCAGAACAAGAAAACACAGACACTGGGTGCTCAGACTTACCAATCAGAAAAGAAAAAAATGCTCTGCTACTTGGGTTGAGATTTTTCAGCAAATCCCAGATGAGCCCCCAAATATAAGGGTCCATGATTCACCAAAGAATGATACCCCAGACTCAAATAGTATACAGAGACAAAAAGCATTTATTCAGCAAAATTTCCTGCATCCAAGGGACCCAATTTGGGAATGGAGATACCCAATGGACTCAGAGGCCCAGCTTCTATTGTCAGTTAGGGGAATTCCAGGGAGGGGTATGTGCCTTTTACCTTAATTGGTTAGCTCTTTCTAGGAGTCTGACTGATTCTATAATTGGTTAGGGCTCTAGGGACTTTCTACAATGGTTGCTTACTCATTCTAGCTACCTGAAGGCCAGATGAAAAGATGTCCTTGGATTAGCTTCTGGTAACTGTGGTTGGCTGACCACAGGTTCCTGGATCCATGTTAGTATTCTGTCTAAACTCCACCTCCACAGTTACCTGGCAACAGCCAGGTAGGCCTGGTCCACTATAAAAGGGACTGCTTGCCCCCTCCTCTTAATCTCTTAATCTCTTACCCTCTCTCTCTTACCCTCTTACCCTCTTGCCTCTCTGTCCCCTCCCCCTTCCTCTCTCTCCACGTGGTCATGTCTGGCCTCTACTTCTCTTCTCTCTTATCCTTCCACCTTCTCCTCACCTTTGCCCTATCTCCTGAATAAATCTCCCCCCTCTTGGAACCGTGTGGTCTGGAGTGTTCTGTTCTGAACTGCGGTCGGACTTCTAACAACTAACACTGGTGCTTTGGGCTGAATTCGAATACTTCGGGAACTGCCGTGCTGCCACAGCTGTAACTGGGCAGGACCGACACCACGTGGCCTGCCTCTACCACCGCTGCCATCGCCTTTATGCCACATGGACTCCATTGCTGCTACCTGCCATCACCAACCAAGTAAATTTCCACCGCTACTACAAACTAACTCTGGCTGCGGCCCACCATGTGGTACTCCGCCACGTGGGTTAGGCAGCTAGACAGGCCCACACAGACCTTGCAGTTCCATTTTCCTGATGCCAGACTGCATAAGCCTGCAAACACACACCAGTGTATTGATTGGTAAGGAGATTCCAATTAGCGGGAGGGACCCTAGACACCCAGATAAGGCCTGGCCAGCCTTCCCTGGGCTGAGAGGTGTTGGCATTTGTATGCCTCAGTCCATATGACTGGCCTCCTAGCTGAACTACTACTTAGAACATTGGCCGCTGGGTGACTCCCCCACCCCCCTTGAAAGCAGTTTACAGTCTCCCTCCCCCCTCCGAGCTCTTGCAGCTGCTGGAAATCCTGGTACCAGGTTAAACTGCTTTCGGGGAGTTCACCAAGGCCCCTAGGTAATCTCATGATGACCTGATTATCTAGGCTGTTGCCTGATTTCTTACCGCCTTTCTATTGTGATGCCGATAAGAATATCTCAGTAAGCCCCTCCCCCCTCGTCACCCAATGGGTGCTACATTGTCTTCAGCTGCACCCCCAGACACCCCACTGGTGTCTAAATTTTTAGAGATCTAATTTTAGATCTCTAAAATTAATGCCTGATTTGAGGCCTTCCAAATTGATACATCTCTGCAATAAAGTCTGGATTCGGTATCCTCTAGATAATGGTTTAAAATGTCCATCTAATGGCACACTAGACCCAGTCATTTTAAAGGGTCTTCATACATACATACAGCAGTCTGGTAAATGGAAAAAAATCCCTATATCCAAACATTCTGCTACTTTCGCTCTAATCCCTCCATGTGTTCTGCCTGTTCCCCACCCCGGGTTTATTTTTTAGCCACCCGCCACTGATCAGAGTAACCATCCACATGGTCCCAAGAAAGATTTCTTGAGCTCAGAGTTAACCCTTTTCTTCCCTGATCCTCCTTCTAGAACTCCTCTTGGGTGAGGCACTTTCCCTCTCCTCTTGAGACAGTTTCTTTCTGCAGCTGAGTACCCCAGGCTGGGCCTGGACAGACTCTCTCTCAGGAGCACTGGCTCCAAGCTCTAGTCCCTAGCGTGTCTCCCCCAGGGGTCAGTCCACTGCCTGCTAATGTAGGCCTCTTCCCACTTTGCCTTCTCTGTCATTGCAGCTGGCTGTGACCATTTAGTTCAGCCGGTTTGCCTGAAAAGCAGCAGGTCCGGGACCCTGTTTGCTCCCTTCCCCTCTGTTCCTTAGCTCTGCTCTGGATCTACTCTTTACATTCTGCCAGGGACCCTCTCTGAGACTTGTTTCCCCATGTGCAACCACCCACACGAAGGGCTTGGCTGCCCTCGAACTCCAGGGAGGCTCTCTCTCTCTCTCTCTCTCTCTCTCTCTCTCTCTCTCTCTCTCTC
>JANHMN010000002.1:186502020-186545848 GCA_030674055.1 Rhabdomys pumilio | reverse complement strand
CTCTCTCTCTCTCTCTCTCTCTCTCTCTCTCTCTCTCTCTCTCTCTCGCCCTCTCTGCCTGGGATCTATAAAGTGAGTGTTAGCGGTGCCTTCCACCACAGGAGCAGCTAACATGAATGCTGCTGTGATACGGGACTTGTGCCTGCTTTTCCTTGCCCATTGCAGACTCTTTAGCCGCAGAGGCACTGGGCAGTGACTTCTGGCTGCTAGAGTCCCACCCTGCCACCACAACAGACCTGACCCGCAGCGCCTATGCCTTCAGCTGCAGGCCCACAGTCCCAACCCGCCAGCCATTTGATCATATGCCACTGTTGCCAGCTTTCTTATTCTGGTCCTAGCCAAATGTTTCTTTGCTAACACAAAAATGTGCTTTTCTCTACCTACACAACCTGCCAAAGTTACTTAAGACTCTTTCTTATCCTGTCTTAATAGGTTTTTACTACTGCTATTAAGTTCTATTCAGTTACAATTAATCCTTATGGCTCTCAATCTTGTCAGAAGTCTGCTAATAATATATTTAAGTTTATAGCTGACAGAATTCCCAAAGCCTATAACAGTTGACCCAAGATGGTTTCAGAAGACTTGGACACCTAGAAGATACAGCCTGGATTGTATGCGATGATATAGTCACTAACAAATGCAGCAGACTAAACTGGATGCTCTGAGTCAAATGACTTGGCTGATCCAAGGTAAGTCATTTCTCATGTCACGCATGTCCATTCCACAGAGAAAAGCCCTGCATCTTCTGTGCTTGGAAGCCAAACTGACTTCACCCAAGAGACTATGGAGACCACGGGAACTGTTGGCTAGTGGACTCTGTCAGTTTTTAAAATAATATATAACTGGTAAATTATTGTTTACTCTTTCTCAGACTTCTGACTACATTGACAGCTAGGCTTTCACAGATATAATCTGTTACCTCATTACCTAAACTCAGTTGCCATCAATTAAAGGCTTCATATTTCCTCTTCTTGCTATGCCAGTGTGCTAATATTATCTGAGTTCCTATAAACTTGCCTAACTCTAATAAAACATTCCACTATACAATTCAACAAAGGTTCATCTTAAAAGACTGCTTGTGTTATTAACTCATGCTGTTATTTCTTTTATAAACTTATAAGCTACAGGAAACCCACTCAGATCTACCTCCCACGGACCAAATAGACACCATCTGGATAAGTATATCTGCCTAAAGTTCCCACTTACCTATTCCAATGGGTGAGATCCCTCTGGGTTTCAAATGTACAACTTAGAGAAATTTTCTTTCCCCCAAATGTACTTAATCTTATTCCCTCCATCTTGTCAAGTCCAGGCACATCCAGAACAACTCCAGAGAAACAACCTCCAGATGCTCCATCTCCTGTCACATACACAGCTGCTTCTACTGGACCTGTTCCTTCTGACCTATCCTCAGATGGCTCCATAGACCCTGGACAGCAGGAAACAGCCAACTCTCCTAAGATCAAACAAACATCCCCCATACCCATTCTTCTAGGTTCCCCCTAGAGACATGTCACCCCCAATGCCAGCAGGAAGTAGCCAGATATCACAACGTCCCTATTCCTGCTTCACCGTCATCTCTTTCTAATTTTTCTTTTTTAATTAAACCAAAATGGGGGAATGTTAGTATTCTGTCTAAACTCCACCTCCACAGTTACCTGGCAACAGCCAGGTAGGCCTGGTCCACTATAAAAGGGGCTGCTTGCCCCTCCTCTTAATTTCTTAATCTCTAACCCTCTCTCTCTTACCCTCTTACCCTCTTGCCTCTCTGTCCCCTTCCCCCTTCCTCTCTCTCCACGTGGTCATGTCTGGCCTCTACTTCTCTTTTCTCTTATCCTTCCACCTTCTTTTCCTCACCTTGCCCTATCTCCTGAATAACCCCCCCCCCCAACCGTGTAGTCTGAAGTGGTCTGTTCTGAACTGTGGTCGGACTTCTTCTAACAACTAACAATCCAGGTTCTCATTTGGGAAAAATAGCAACTTAGGCCTACTCTCCTGAACTGTCAGTTTGCAACCTATCATGGAGTCAGCCTGGTTCTGGATAACTCAGTCCTCTCAGTGCTACCTAAGTAAAGCAATTCAAGAGTGGTCACCTCTTGTGAGGAATGAGAGCAGAGTACCCTCAAGAACTCACCCCTCATGGCCATCTTGGTATACTTGCTGATGTTTAACATAAAGGTCTCACACTGCTAATTTGTACTTCCTGGAAGGTGTTCACTCTGTCTAGCAGCCTGGGGTTGAAGTGGACATATTTTCTGAACTGCAGTGGGACAACCAGCAGAAGGTCAAGGAGACTTCAGAGACTGAAAGTGTGACAGGCAAAGACCAGATAGAACTGGCCATGAGGTAAAAAAGACACTGGCTGCCTTTGTAATAGAGTGTGCCCAGACCGAAGACAGTAGAAAATGCCCTGATGAGTCTATTCAGGGAGATGTTAGATCCAGAGAAAACATAACCTGGCATAATCTACTGCTGCTACCACCAAAACAGCTTTGTCCAGAACCAGAAGAAGCTGGCCTTCATGCTAGGCAGTGTAGAGGCCTTCTGCCTCCTCACTGTGGAGGACAAAGGACCCTGAAGAAGCAGCTTTCAGGGGCCAAAATCAAAGGAATGAGAAAATGTATGGAAGTGCATAGAAGTGAGGTGGCCAAGTAGCCAGAAACACACACACACACACAAAACCAAAGATACATAAATTTATTACTGTAGATCTTTATTTGGTCACCTGGGGAAATATCATTATTATTTTCAGTTTTATTGCAGCATAATGACAACAGAAGTTTAAGATGTACTATTACCAGACTGCCTCTGACCTGCCAGCACCCAAATAACTACACAGAGACTTATATTTATTTATGAAAGCTTAGGCCTTAGCTTAGGCTATTTCTCTTATAACTTAATTAATGCATTTATTCTAATCCACATTTGCCTTAATCCATGATGTAGCTATGTCTGGGTACCTCCAACTTCCTCCACAACTTACTGGCCAATGACCACCCCCCCACACACCCCCACCCCCGCTTCTCAATTCTTCCTCAGAGTTCCTATCTCTGCCCGGAAGTCCCACCCTTCCTCTCCTGCTTCAGCTATAGGCCATCATCTCATTATTAAAGCCAATCAGAGAATGCCTTAGGCTAGTGAAGGACAGAGACACACCTTCAAACAGTGTTCGAAAATGTTACCCCAACAATGTGCAACAGAATGTGTAGAGAAACACAGTATTGTAAGGAGTAACACAATCAACTCAACTTATACATCTGCTGCTGTGGTGGTTTGGATAGGAAGAGTTTCCATAGATTCATGTGTTTGTGTGATTGGTTTTGTGGGATATTTGATCCTGCTGTGAACCCCAAGACTGTGTTACTTACAAAAAAAAAAAAAAAAAAACCCTCATTTATAGTTATGGCTTGGTTCAGCTTTTAGCACATACCTTTAATCCCTCTGGCTGGAATACAAACATGCACTTAGTAGACACTTTTAATCCCAAACAATGAAGGTAAGATTAGTTTGTAGAAGGAAGCACTCGCATTTGAAAGTGATATCTAATTAAGTGGCAGACAAAGTGATGAGTCACAGAAATATTTGACAGACTAGGACATACCCAACTCTCACAAGAACAGATAAGAAAGGGAAGCTACTTTAAAAAGCAATGAAGAGAGAAAGGAAAGAAGCAGACAGTTTTCCCAGAGGAGTTTTGCAGAAGCAGGTTGAAGAGAGAACAAGCTAGACACAGGTGAAGACAGAATGAGCCAAAGAAGGAGAAGGAGCTGAAAGATTAAACCAGATTGCCAGAGTTAATTTGAAGCCAAGCAGCGCAAAATGGCAGAGGCCAAGAGAAAAGCTAGATTGAATTAGTCAGCTTGGGGAGGAGTTGAGCCAGAACAGCTGAGTTGAATCAGCCAGCCAAAATTCAGAAAAAACAAGAAAGGGTGAGCTTACTCAGCAGTAAGTCTCAGAGGCTGAAAACATTCTAGGCCTAGATAAGACTGTACAGAGGCTAGAAGTTTCCAGTACTAGGCCTGGGATAGCAGAGTTGAGCAATAAGCCTCGAAGATAACAATTACTACAGAAGAATAAAAGTTACTTTTACAGCTTAACCCATACAGGGTGGCACTATTAAGATGCGTGGCCTTGTTGGAGGAAGTGTGTCACACTAGGAGTGGGCTTTGAGGTCTCAGATGCTCATGCTAGGCCTACTGTTACTTTCAATTCTGTTGTCTGTGGATCCAGATATAGAACTCTTGGCTCCTCCTCCAGCACCACATCTGCCTGTTTGCCTCCATATTTCTCACCATGACAATGCCATCATGTTTTCCTCCATGAAAACAAATAACTAAACCTCTGAAACTGTAAGCCAGTTCCAATTAAATGTTTTCATTTTTAAAGAATTACATGGTCTTTGTCTCTCTTCACAGAAACACAAACCTAACCTAAGACCATTACCTCATCCAGGTACTATTTGTTTTGTTTTATTTCATTCGAGTGTGCATATATGCATGTATACCTGTCTCTCTCTCTCTGTCTCTGTCTCTCTTTCCCTGTGTGTATGTGTGTGGGTGTGTGTGAGTCTGTGTGTGTGTGTGTGTGTGTGTGTGTGTGTCTTTGTCTCTGTATGTACATGTGTCTATGTGTGTGCATGTCTGAGGAACATCTGTATGTGCTGTATGTGTACTTGTGTGTGTCTCTGTGTCTGTGTATATTTATAGATGTGCTTGTCTCTCTGTGTGTCTGTCTCTGTCTCTTTGACTGTGCGTATATGTGTTTATATATGTTTGTCTCTCTGAATGTGTCTGTGTCTGTGTGTTGAGAACACTGGCTTACTCTCAGTAAATTTCACATATATAATATACCATTATTAACAATAGCCATCATACTGTATTAGCATATGATTAGCAATAATTCCTGGGAATTGTCAATCCTAAGAACAGTTCTACTTTTACACAAAATCTCTATTTCCATAATTCTCCAAACCATTGTTGTTCTTCCTATTTCTATGAGTCCAACTTATTCAGATCCCATATGCAAATGAAATCGGAGTATTTGATTTGTCTGGTTTGTTTCACTTGGTATAATACATCAAACACTATTCATGTTGTCACATATGGCAGGACTTTTCTTCTGATATGGTGGAATAATTTTCCAGTCTGTTTTTGTGCAATGATTTAGAAGACATGGGGGGAGGGCGTTAATCCTAATCTGGTTTTGGCAATGTTTCTTGGGATGAGGAAGAGAGATCCATAAGACAGCAAAGTCTAAGCAACAAAAGCAAAAACAAGCAAGTGGGTTTACATAAAATAAGGCTTATACTCAACGAATGAATCAATGCACAAAGTAAGAAAGGACTTTGTGCAATGGAAGAAAATGTTCTCAAGCTGTATACCTGAAAGGGATTAATATTAAAAAAATAACTCAATAACCAAGAGTAAGCAATTTTTAAAATGAGCAACAAACATAAACGAATATTTTTTCCAAAAAATTAAGATATAAAAATGGGCAGCAGGTTCGTGAAAAGGTGCTCCACACTGCCAATCATCAGGAAAGGAAAAATCCAAGTCAACAAGATGTTACTTCACACCTGAGGGAATAGCTGTTACCAAAAAGACAACAAACAACACGTGGGTGTGGCTGTGAAGAAAGTATTCCAGGAGCCCTGCTGGTAGAAATGCAAATTGGTACAAAGATATGTAAAACAGTCGAGTGTTGCCTCAACGTGTTAAACAGAACTATTGTCTTCCCAGAAATGCTGCTTCTGCGTATATACAAAGGAAACTAAATCAGAAGTCTGAAGAGAGGCCCTCACACCTCTGTTCATTTCAGCACCATTCACAACATTGAAACCATAGAAACAGCTCCAATGTCTATCAACAGATAAATGGATAAAGAAACGGTCATCATGCCATACAAAAGGAAAACAATGCATTAATAAATCATCTAATCGTAATTTTGGAAATATACGCATATATTTTCAAATAATATTTAGTTACTATCTCTATGTAATAAAATTTGCATATTTGCTCTTCTAATTTTTCAATAAACACTTGGAAGTTATGAATAATAGCTGACATCTGTAGAACACTGGAAAACATCTATAAAATATGACAAACATTGAGAAAGATGTAGAATGGTTTTCTTACATAAATAAGCATTATAAAAGTTCAGCACAATAAGTATATTTAACTGTATATCACAACTAAGAAAACCAACAAGTTTTCTTACCAAGAACTATATCCAAGAACAGAGTCAGCAAAGTCGTCATTTAGCCAGGGTCAGTCCAGGTCCCCTGAAAATACTCCTTTGACCATGTGGTACAGTGAGGGGTGATAAATATTTCATAGCCAGGCCCAGGCTTTAACCCAAATCTGTTGACTGTTTTAAAGCAAGAAATGCTATGCGTTCACAAGGTAGCACACACAAAATCCAGCTAACGCAACTTTAACCTCTTGCTTGGTAATTTTAGTTTTACTACACTAGGGAATTATGATCACCAGGTCTGAGGGTTTGGTGTGTATTATTTCATCTATACTTCATTATCTTTCACTAAGATGGTCCCAGTTACTCAACGCTTCTTGCATCCACATTTTAACAGCTAACTATGCATTTGTTGACCTTGCTTTCTAACTTAAGGCTCAGGCATATAAATAGACTTAAAGACAAATAGGACTGGGGAAAGATCACTCAACTTAACAAAGGCTATATATGGCAAACTCGGTGTCAACATTTCCTTAGACGGAGAAAAATGCTCATTAGAATCAGAACTGAGGCGGGACTGCCCACTCTCCTGGCTCCTTTTTAAGACAGTGCTCAGAGCATTAGCTGAAACATAAGGCAAGAGAAGAAAATTTATGTGTACAAATAGGAAAAGAAGTCAAAGTAAGCCTATTTGTAGATAATATTATATCATACATAAAAGGCGTCTAAAAAATCCATCAGAAAACTAGAAACAATCAACAGTTTCTGAAAAGTGGCAAGAAATAAAATCGACTTAGAAAATCAGTAGCCTTTTGATACACTAACAACAAACACACAGAGAAAGAGATCAGAGACACACTCCATTTACCGCAACATCAAAGGCGATAAAACATCTTGAAATAAAGCGAACCAAGGAGGTTAAAGAGCTCTACAAAGCTCTACAGTCAAAACTTCAAATCTCTGCAGAAAGAGATTGATAAAGACACCAGAAAATGGGTAAGTCATCCTGTGTTTATTAATCAGTAGAGTGAATATTGTGAAAAATGAACTTCCTACCAAAAGAAATTTACAAATACAATTAAATCCTAATAAAAAAAATACCCACAGTTTTCATTATGAATATAAAAAAATACCCTAAAATTTATATGGAACTAGAAAAGACCCCACTTAGCCAAAACAAACCTAAATAGTAGTAGTAGTGCTAATCACAGCAATAATAATAATTAATAGTGGACGGATTGCTGTTCCACACCTCAAGATATATATTATAGAGCTTAGTAATGCAAACAATCTGATACTGGCACAAAAGGAGACATGTAGACCAGTGGAATAAAATAGAAGTTCCAAAAATGAGTGCATATAACTATAGGTATCAGATATTTGGCAAAAAGGCATAAATCATACACCAGAGAAAAGACAGCATCTTCAACAAATGATGCTACGAAACAGAATGTCTACATTGTAGAAGAATTAAATTAGACCCATAAATATCACACATCAAGGGGAACCAAACCTTAATATGAACCCAGAAACTGCTAGAAGAAAATATAAGCAGTAACTCACAAGGTATGGGTATAGGAAAGACTTTCTGAATAGGAACCCATTTTCCCAATAATCAAGACCAACATCTCACAAGTGAGACCTTATTAAACTGAAATGCTTCTACCCAGCTAAGGAAACAATTAGTTGTGTGAAGGAGAAAGCCACAGAATGGGAAAGAATATTTTCAGGTTATATATATAATAAAGGATTAATATTCAAAATATACAGAGAATTCAAAAAACAGAGTCAAGGAATCAAATGATCCAATTAAAAGCTAAGCTAGGGATCTGAACAGTTGGTTCTCAATAGAAGAGATAAAAATTTTATCTTACCCATCAGAATTACCCTAGTAAGGTTAAATTTAATAAGACAACTGACAACAAATGCTGGCCAAGTTGTGGGGAGAGGGGAACGGAACCCTCATTCCCTGTTGGTGGGAATGCAAAATGGTGCAGACACTCTGAAAATCAGTATGGAGAATTCTCAAAAATAAATAAATAAATAAATAAATAAATAAATAAATAAACAAACAAACAAATCTACCATGTGGCCCAGCTATACCACTTATTTTCATATGCCAAAAAGACTCCCCATCCTGCTCCACAGATATTTGTTCAGCCATGCTCACTGCTGTATTCTCAATAGCTAGGAAATGGAAACAAACTAAATGTCCCTCAACAGATGAATGGATAATGAAAATATGATACATATACAAAATGGAGCCTGCAGGTAAATGGATGGAACTACAAACATTGTGTTTTCTCTCTTATCTGAGGTTCCTATCTTTATCCTCAAATGTGAGTATACAACATGGAGTGGCCACAGAAACCAGGGAAGGACCACATGTGTCAGGAGGGTGGGAGGAGAAGAGGAGTACATAGATGATACGAAGGAGGAAAAGAAAAAATGGGAAGGGTGTTCTGACTAAGGAGGGGGAAGGGAGGTCAATACAGGAAAAAGAAGAAAGACAAATTACACTAAGGCTGTTAGAGAAGGCCTCAAGAGATCATATTATTTTATATTTACATAAAATTATACTATACTTATACATATGTAAATATATATATGGAGACATAGTTACAGGTTATAATGTCACTTAGGCTGACAATACTCCCTTCAGACAAGAGCCATACACTAGCAAAACCACATACACTAGGAACCTCCTTGAGGGTGGTTGGTCAGGGAAGTTAGGACTCCCCAACCATGTGGGCTATTGCTGTTGCCTTTGGAGGCTTCTCAAGAGTTAAAGGTAAAATCTATACTGCTGGACATATAACACACTTAGAATACGGGATGATTTGAACTAGATCTAACTTGAAAAATTTCTTCCCGTAGTCTAGCTTCCATAGTACCTAGAAGATTCGAACAAGCTGCCAAGGGAGGGAAGCAATCAATATCCGACTCAGCTGTGGCACCCATGAACCACAATGACCAACATGGCAAGATAGCTGTAAAGGTACAGTTAAGTAGCACCTCATTGTGGTAACTATCAACTGTCTAATTGGATTTTAAGGCCACTCATCAAGTGAGAAATTACTCCTGGTATGGAAACTTAGCCAACTACTCAGTGTTGATGAGATCCTGGATCTTACAAGAGCAGCTACTACCACCACTTTACTAGACCAGCAAAATTCCTAACTATATTCTAAATCTTACTCTTTACCCCTTATCTGAGGGTAAAGGGTAAGATTATCATCCACCATCAAAGAAGTTTCCCTTTACCACAAATAGAGACCATCACAGGAAACCAAAACTGTACACAATGCAGAGTTCAAAAGATCATGGGGAATGTAGGTCCCATGGATACATCTGCAGCACAATTCCTTCACCTGTGGTTCAGGAAACATCTTTCCAGGCAGTGGGGAAATTGTAGGAGCCAGAATACCAAGAAATCTGCTGTGAAACCATCTCTCCTAGAAATGGCTGCACAAATAAAACCTGAACAATGACAAAACCAGTAGACATGCTAACACAGAAAGGGGAAAAGCTCACCTAGATAAGACAACTAGGGGTACCAAGAGAAAGAGTGAACCTCTCCCAGCAATAAGCCCAGTACAAAGTAGTCAACCCTGAAACCCTCAAGCCATATATATACAAACAGCAAAAATGAACTCAGTAGGTTACATTTATATAAATTAATAATAATAATAATAATAATAATAATAATAATAATAATATAAAGGCTATCAATGTGAGAGTGGATGAGCACATAGGAAAGGTAAAACTGCCCAACTAATAAATGATGTGACAGGATTTTAATCCAAGACCACCTTAATCCAGAAATTGCTTTTAATTAACGTGTGTGTGTGTGTGTGTGTGTGTGTGTGTGTGTGTGTGTGTGTATGTGTGTGTGTGTCTGTCTGTGTCTGTTCTTCTGTCCTATACAGATGCATACAGATCTCTTCCATCTATAAAAGTAAGTGGAGCTATGGCAGAGCACATGCATGCATACACACACACAATGCATGCAAGTCTCTCCACAACTGCTCACTGACTAAAGATTTAAAATTTGGGAGTAGTATTTGTGACTTGAATATCTAAGCTGCATTTGACACTTTTAAAAAGCCAACTAACTGTAGTCCTTGAGTTTAAACAAACAGTTTTGTGCACAGGGATTCTGATATTTTCCTCCCACATATCCACCCTTTTTCTTGTCTGCTCTTCAGGCATTTAATTTTACAGAGATCCCTTCAATACTGACAGGTGTCCCAATATTAATTTGTGTGCTTCAAAGATTTATGCTAAAAATGCTGATGATACCAATAGACGATGTAAAATTTGACCTTCACTCACACAATGATTGGCATCGACTATAATTCCTTATGAGATTTCACATAATCAGCATTCTGGTGTGTGTAGCTAGAGGACATAATCAGTTGTTCTCCATCAAAAATCACCTTTCTGCTGGTCCAAGGAAACAAATTCTCATATTTAATGGTCAGGAGAATCAATTGTTAAATATATAGCTGTCAGCTTTCCACAGTCCACATGAAGATGTTCAGAGATAATAATGGATAAATGATGTCTACCCAAGTGTTTCTCTCTTAACAAAAATCCTTGTGATTGAGGGATTAAACAGCAGAGGTCTGTGATGGTTTGATTGTGCACCCTTGGAAGATGTTGTACACAGGCAAGTAGTGTAAGGACAATGTGAAGACATGATCTCTGTTCCACTCCACCTCAGACCCATGGGTGTGGCAACTATCTTCATTTGACTATAGGTCACCTACCACCTTTGTCTACTCTACTCAGGACCAGATAAATATTGCGTGGACTCCCTCACATCTGGTTTTCAGATGTTTCTACTAAACATGGAGCCTTGGAAATAAGGCAGAGAGGCTTACTCACCAGGTTTCTCCCAGTGGTATCTGAAGGAATGTATACATCCCTTTGCCAAAAGTCTAGACTACTTCCAAGAGTTCCCTCCACATATCCATCCTTAATGCAGGTTCTAATCATTGAATCATATATACCAGAAGCAGCAGATGCTCACTTGCTCAGCTAGGACTCTGTGCCTTCTCATGATTTCCCCCACATCATATGCCAACTGTCATGAGTAGTCCCATTGTTAACCTTCCTGAGTCATCTGACTTGTGTGTCTTCAGTCTGATGCATATCTTTAAAAAGTCTTCTCATGGCTCTGAGGAACCAATTTCAATGATTTTAGCCAAAATACCCAACAAAGGGAGATACAACCTGTAGAGACCACCTCCAGTAGAGAGGCATGGCCCACAGTTGAGGGATCCACCCACCCATTTCAAAATTTTTAACCCAGAAATGTTTCTGTCTAAAAGAAAAACAGGGACAAAAATGGAACAGATACTGAAGGAAAGACCATCCAGAGACCACCCCACCTAGGGATCCATCCCATCTGCAGACACCAAACCCCCACACTATTGCTGATGTCAAGAAGCACTTGCTGACAGAAGCCTGATAAGGCTGTACCTTGAGATGTTCTGCCAGCACCTGACCAATACAGATGCAGATATTCACAGCCAACCATCAGACTGAGTCCAGGGAACCCGATGGAAGAGCTAGGGAAAGGACTGAAGGAGCTGAAGGGAATTGAAACCCCATAAGAAGAACAGTATCAACTAACCAGACCACCCAGAGCTCTCAGGAACTAAACCACCAACCAAAGAGTGTGCATGGAGGGAGTCAGGATACATATGTAGCAGAGGCTGCCATGTTCCCACCTTGATGATACTGGATTGAATCTCTGAACCTATAAGCCAGCCCCAATTAAATGTTGTCCTTATAAGAGTTGCTTTGGTCATGGTGTCTGTTCACAGCAGTAGACCCCTGACTAAGACAGGAACCAAATGCTAGATGGTGTAAGGAGGAATAGAAAAATGTGAAGCATTTGACACTGGGATTTGTTTGTTTCATTTTTTAAATGGGGGGATTAAAATGAAGGAGCCATAATTTGGCCTTCTCTGAGCTAGTAGTGTATGTATGGCTGGCTCAAATGCTTATACTCATAGATAAGTCTATCCATCTTCATGTTTTCTGGTACTTCTTAATCACATCTCCATTGGGAAAAGGCTTTGTTTTGTTTGAAAACTGTGGTATATTAATCTTGCTGACACGAAGACAAATATACTTGATGCCAAAAAGTCTAGAAAAGTAAAAACCACTCAGATCCACCTATTGACATGGTAACCTGCTGTTATTCCCAGCATTCCCTTGATCTAAGGGGTCTTGTCTATGTCTCTAAAATTTGGCTCAGTGGTCTTAATGTTAACTGGTGATACGTTGCTGATTTTAAAAATACTTATTGCTCATCTTGTGCGTTACCTAACTCTTGTATATCACACTAACTCTCCCACATAGTGTTGAATAAGGATGACTTTCTCTTCTCAGTGAGGTTACATTCCAGTGCCATGGTACCTGGGAAGTGTCAATTTTTAAAAAGAAAATCTTACATAGTTGGAAACACACACTAATGCTGGCCTGCCACATCATTTACATACATGGACATATAAGAGATTTCTCAGTATGCAAATACAGAATTTAAGCTATTCCTAGTGTGGGACCGTGATAGGATGACTTGGGTTTTGGTAGAAATGCTGACTGGAAGTAGCCCAGAGACCCAACAGGTGTCCATTGCCTGTGAGGAAGGGACATCTATTCCACTGCACTCCCAGATCCAGGCTCCTGACAGGTGGCGAAAATCTCCATTAACCTGCACTGTTCAGTCATGTAGAACAATGAAGCCCCTCCCAATGAGCACAGGTAGAGGGTGTGACTACAGGCCTCAGCCCTAGAGAGATTTCCATATTAATAAGTTACCTAAGGGCCAGAGGGCATAGCTAATTACGTATTCCTTTTCCGGACCCTCCTTTCTTCTCCCTCCCTATTTCAGTCAAGTCCACCTTGACATAAGGGGAGGGAGGGGTGTGCACATCACATCCAGGTTAAACTATCATCCTCTATAAAAACAAAGCCAGTTTGGAATCATGGACTTCCTCGTGTTATTGGGGCCTGCTGTGGGAAAATGTGGAGAAGGTCTCAACTGTCTAGCAGTGGCATCTTCAAATAAGCAGCTATTCCAAGCCAAGTGAGTGACCAAAGAATCCAATTCCGCTGGGTGCGCCAGAGCTCTCACTTCCCTCCTCATTTCTCGGCACACAGGCTGGCGCTTCTCGCAGCGCTAGCGTGCCCACAGTCTCTGTTCGCCCATGGCACCCCACCAGCGGCGCCTGGGAGCCCTGAATGGAGACACTGGCCTCCAGGCCCACTTGAGAACCACCCGCTCCCCTCTCAGAACCTCAGGCTGAGTTCTCTCTATCCCAGGCCCGAGCCCCTCACATCCACCTGAAGCAGTGTGAGATGAACACAGTCGAACTTACCCCTCGCACTTCTGTTTCTCTATGGAGGACCACCTCCCTGAGGCGCCCGCCCTGGGCAGAAGGGAACTACAACTCAATGCAACAGAGAAGTGCACCTGCGTGCAGTCCATCAGTTTCTTTCCCACACCTAGACCTCTGTCCATCCTACCTTCTACACACAGAAGCTAAGGATGAGGGAGCAGGTGTGAACCTTGAACAAATCTCACAGCCTCTCCATTCATCAGCAAATGGCAAAGTTAGGGATAGGGTCCAGACTTCAGGACACTCACCATGCTTGTCTCTGAGAGTCAGTTTCTTTTTCTAATTTGATATTTTATTTTATTACATTTCAGATGTCATCCCCTTTCCCCATTTCCCGTCCCTAGAATCCCCTATCCCATCCCCCCTCTTCCATTTTGCTTTTATACCATTTTAATTACATACATATATTAAGGTCAGTTCTAGGTTTCTTTCCCTATTTCTTTCTCATTATTACCTCATAAATGTTGGGACATTATCTTAGAAGGCTTTCTCTCCTTTGAACTGCTGTTCTCTTAGACAAGCCACACCTCCAAGGAGCTCACTAAGGAGCCTGGAAGGCATCTCTCAGAACTCCCAGGCCATGCTTCACTCTTCTCACGAACAACTACAGTGAAATCCTCTATGTCCGCCGCATGCATTACATGTATCCATCACCTGCACTTCTGGCTTCCCTTCTCCTACCAGACCCTTTGCCCAGGTCATGGTGAGCATTCAGAAAGTTCTGTACACAAATGAAGCCCTTATTTATTCTGTGAAAGAATCACTGAGAACACCGGGATATATAGACAGAATTCTACATGATGGAAAAATTCCAAGAACACAAAAGCTCTACATGTTGTTGGTTGTTTTTTTTTGGGGGGGGGGGGAATTAAGTATAATAACATACTGCTTCTGCCTTTTTGAGTCAAAAAAAAAAAAAAAAAAAAAAACCCTTTCCTCCCTAGCCTCAGTTACTGTCAACTGGATCCCTCCTGCTACTTTGTTCTTATTCTCGTGTGTTGATCATGCCTGACGTCACAAAACAGTCCTTTCCCTCCCCTTCACATACACAAACACACACACACACACACACACACACACACACACACACACACACACACACAATGTCACTCAGCTTGAGAAAGCAAAATGTCCTCCTAGAATCTAACTGGGAGGAGAATATTGGGTCCGTGGGAAGAAGGCTTGCTCCTTCACACACCTGGGGACTGCACAGATGGCATGCTGATGGCATGCTGGCAGTTGGGCAAATTAATGTCACTGTATCCTAGTAAAGTTTCAACTGAGATACTCACATAATTCATGTAAATTCAAAAATAATTGAGGTTCGTGTTTTCATGGCATTTTGCTTTTTACCTGAACTAGCCCAAAAGGGGGTCATTTTTATTATTCCATATTCAATTATTCATAAGCACACACTCACAGATCTTAGGATCATAAAAGGTCAGCCCTCTTTGATTCGGCAATTGTTTTCTTCTGAAGTCGGAAAGCCGCCATGAATATGCACACACACAGCACTGCGTCTCCCCTCCCTCTTCATTAACGCTGTGTTCACTGTATATTTCAAAGTCAAACAAATAATACCTGTCATGAACATGAATTTTTAATATCTCCTATATTTCATTTTAAATGAAATGTCAAAATGATGGAAAATATTTCCGTGGAAGTTTGGAAAGGGCACCATTCGCCAAGGCTGCTCTGCAAAGCCGCCGGCTGGGGCGCCAACAGCGCTGCAGCGCTGGGGATCAGCCTGGGCTCTGGTATTTTACTGCCTTTGTCGTTCCTGTGGTAGCTGCGAAATGTCAATGTGCAATCTGTTTGCCAAGTCAATATGCTGTTCGGGCTGATGGGACCCACTGTCCTCCTTTCATCTCGAAGTGGATGCCGCTTATTTACAGCCTGTTTCAACTCCCTGCGTGGGGGCTTGAACTGCGTTTTATTTGCATGTGACGATCCTCTAAGCATATGTGCCTTCTTCTCTTCGATCTTTAAACCCGGTATCCTAGTTTTAATGGTAGAGGAATCAAGCTGCTATGGACTCAACACTCAATCAGAATTTCTTCATTTCCTATTAATTACTGTTTATTCTCCTAGGAAGAATCAGTCTCTTTTGATAGTAACTGCTCCTGGAGAGTGAGAGTATGATTTGGTCAGGTGGCTGTGGCCTGATGCTATGCATCTCTGCTCTTTTGTAGTACAACATATTTGACCATTACCGTTGATGTATTTGTAGAGATGGGAAGCCTGGGATCGGGGCTGGCAGGATTGATTTCCGAGGAGGCCTTCCTCCTGGGCTGACCTACCACCGCCAGGTCACAGGCTCCCTGTACCAGCATCCCTGGTGCCTCTTGTGTGGTTCAAATCTCTTCTTATAAGGATACTGTTGTGTTGAACTGGATTAAGATCCACTTAATTTCCTCATTTTAACTTAATTAGCTCTTTGAAGATCCCTTTTCCAAGCTCAATCATAATTTGAGGTACTAAGAGTTGGGGATTCATATGTCTCAAAAATGCAGCTGATCTTGTGGACTAAGTGAGTGTGCGTGCACACGTAGGTGTGTATGTGTGAGCACATGTGTACACATGTGTGTACATAAATATAAAGTGAACCTGAAAATTTAATTTCTGAACTGAGTATGTTGCCACACAATTCTATAATTACAGTCCTTAAAAGTCTGAGGCAAGAGGTCTGCAATGAGTTCAAGGCTAGTCTAGGCTCTGTAACAAGTCTCTGACAATACTACTACTGCCAATAATAATAATAATAATAATAATAATAATAATAATAATAATAATAATAATAATTTTATTCTACCTCAGTATGAGATCTGATTGGGAAAAGAGGGATTTTTTTTACAGATGTTGATTACAACTTGATAAGAGTCAAAATGAGAGCATACAAGATTAGACACAACATTATCCTAATAAGATACCAGACAAACAACCAGAGAAGATGCTATGGAATGAGGCAAGGATTGGGCCTATCCATCTATAAAGCCATAGACCACCTGGCATTGCCAGCAGCCTCCTGATGCCAGGAGAGTGTTTCAGGACCACACCTCATTCAGTCTCCAAGAAGAACAAATCCTGCAATGGCATGGTTTCTGACTTTAAGTCTCCTTTAAAGCACTCCTGCTGTCTTAAACACCCAGTCTGTAATCATTTGCATAGCACCACTAAGAAACCAATGTCATCACTTTGTACTTAAGAGGGTAGGATGTTCCTTTTCCCTCCAGTTGTAGAGGCTTGGGGCATTAGGAAACCAACCATCTACAGCCTTATAATGTGAACTGGTGGTGGCCTCTAGCAAATCCCAAGTCCTCTGCTAAGAGTCACACACAGAGGAAGAAGGCTTGATCTTTCAGGCACAAGAGGATTACAGTTAAACAGCTATAAAAGTAGTCAGAGGACAATGAAGGTCACAGTGTGAATCCAAATTTAAAGGAAGTATTTCCCCTTCTATTTCCTAACTTCTAAATTTCTGCCTACAATAAGGCTCTTCCCTCAGTTGTATCAGATCAAGGGGCCAGATAAAAATTCCAGAGCTCTGATATGTGAGTCAGACTACCAGCAGAACTCACCATCCCTTCGCTCCTGATAACATTAGAAGACAGACATTTAGGGATGTTTTATACAGGTTTACCAGGGTATATGTGTATATATTACCCTCATGGAACACCCTTACAGAGAAAGACTAGATAGCCACAAGCTTTTCTGTCCCCAGTAACAGAAATTCACATGGAAAAGATAGAATGAAGTCAGAGGGGAAAGTGGAAAGCAATGCATGTTTACTTAGCAACCAGACTTTGCAGAGAAATTTGAACACAAGTCAACATTGCCTGGAATAGACTGGGAACTTTATCACAAAGGACCCATTGTCAAAAGAGATAGACTGATGGATTGTGGTTGAAGAGGTGGGTTGAGAGGCAGAGGGTCATGAATAGGAGACACTGAAATGTACAAAGAGGGGAGGAAGCACTGTACTTATGGTGAGATAACTTACAAAGGTGACAAAAGATGGAGAGAAAAGCCAGAGGGCCACAGAATCCCACAGGACTGGCCCAAGTTTGTCTACTGAATGGAACAGTAAACAGCTCATTAAAAGAGTAAATCAAAATTTTCACTCTTTTGAAAAGAGTCTCCTTAAATAACAGTTCTGTGGGGAAGACATTAGCTGTCATTCACTTGGGCATCTCAGACACAGATGCCGCCTAGCTGGAGTGGAGCACAGGAAATGACTGCCCCCATGATTTCAGAGAATGGGAGACAAAATCACATTCACTGGTGTTCCCAGCTTCTTCCTCGGGATTTCTTCTGTAAAATTCTCTACCCAGAGGAGCACTATGGCAGTATTTTTAGTTGCTAAACTACATTTATATAGCTGGGCCACCAACTCCTGTTATGTTTCACTTTTCTATTAATCATTGATTCAGACTAAAAGTACACCCAGAATCTGATTACTGTTGACAGCCTCTCTTCTCATTGTCCATAGTGGGAAAGGAATGGAGGTGTGAGTTCATTCTGGTCCCAGACTCCATCTGGACTTCAGAGATTCAGAAGTTGGTTCATGGAGTTCCGGGAACATTTACATTCACCAGACACCACTGAGTGACTTTGGCTATGTCTAGAACCTAGCAAATCTATAGAGTGTCCCCTCCATGCCCTGGTCTCTATGTATCTTCTCTTCCTGTCATCTTTCCACATCTTATACATATGTACATATACATCAGCTAATGCTACAGAATAATTAAGAGATATTCAAATTCTTGGTAAGTCAGTTTGTTTTCTCTACCATATTCATCTTTTTCAGTTGCAATGATTCTAGATAGTGTCTTAGTCCTAAGGTTCAAGGAGTGACACCTTTAGCTTTTTTCAGATTGGCCCTAAGTCTGTATTGCCATTCCAGCTTCCACTGAGTGATTCAAGGTCTCCAGGCATTTATACCATACAGAAAGAAATCACTTTGAGCTTATTTTCTGAGCAGGCTGCATCCCTGGTATCTGATGGGCTGTATTCCCTCCCTGTTCTTGTCTTCCTCTATCTCACAGCAGTATTGTTGAATCTTTAGCAGGCTCCTGGTGCTAGGAGCTTCACCTGTGTTCATCCAAGTACCCCCACCATGATAAGCCTCCTAGGCTCTCAACATCATTGTAAATAATTACTGATCAAGTCAGAGCCCTATGTGGTCATCCTCTAAGACCCTAGTGCCCCAGAAGCACAATGCCACTGTTATTCAAAGGTGCCAACTTCCCATCCACCTGTATGTCGGAAACATCAAACTACTTCTGCTTTCCCAAGGGTGTCTTTTTACCGAAACCAAAGTGTCTCACCATCACACTAGTAAGAATGTGGAACCCCAAGGATCTGTTCACCTCTATGAAGCTCTGGAATATCAAACAAAAAAGAGGGTGTTGGTGGGATAGCTGATTAGATAAAGGCATTTGCTGCTAAGGCTAATAACCTAGAGTGACTTAATGACCCCAAGACTCACATGGGAGAAACAGAACAGACTGCCAAGTTGTCCTCTGACCTTCACACTTGTACAGTGACACCCTGCAAACATACACATACTCACATAACATACATACATACATACATACATGTAATTTTTAAAGGAAATGAGGGAAAATGTTGATAAGCAGGAGAGACTTCTTTTCTCCTCTTCCTAGGGAGCCCCTATGGGCAGGAGGACTTATCCCTGAAGCAAGTTAAGTTTTCATTCTATTGCCCACACACAGTATAGACAAACTACTGCCTTAACCTTATAAAAATTCATGTGACGTTATTAATATCTTTTCTAGCTATAAAATATGTATTTGTTATAGGAATTTAGTACATAGGGGAAATTTTTCAATAGGCTTTTGTAACTCTATAAACTTAATCAGATAAGGAAGTGTGCTCCTATAAGGAAGGCCACATGAGATCTCCCATTGAAGTCCTGTTGAGAGGATCACCTTCAGGCAGCAGGCAGCTGTGACTTCTCAGTGACTTTATAATCCTTCAGCCATAAATCATACAAACATCTCTAAAAATCAGATTCTTTCCTGGAACATGCTTGGCACTGAATCTTGAGATGTGCTAGCATGAGACTGCATCTGGCTTTTCTTTATTTCACTTAGGGTGAACATTCATATTTTTCTACGGAGATTTCGATGTATTCATTCGATGTATAGAGCATCAGTTTCTTCTGAGGTATTCGATGACATGCATGTTACAATTCCAGAATTCAAATAATTCTAATTCTAAGCTCTGATACCTATTCCAACTTTGGGGAAGAAGATCATGCTTTGAAGGACAATTTCTTCTAAAAGGAAGGCAGGCAAAAGAATATATAAACATAGATAGATAGATAGATAGATAGATAGATAGATAGATAGATAGATATACTTATGTTTCAATACTTTAGGCAAATGTTTTCTTTTAAGACTGAGAAAACACAAAGACTTTAAACCATTAAAATGCAAGCATTTTAATCACCCAGACACATGTATTATAGACAGCCTCGTCCCCATGCCCCCTTATGTCTGAAGAACTTTATAGAGATGGTGAGACTTGAAGTAGGTTGAGTATGGGGGACTAAAGGAAGGTTAAAGACATCGACTTAACTTTTTAAGAATTCAATGATTATTTTATATGGACACAAAATAGATATGGATATAGTCATGGCAACCAAATGGCTGTATCAAAATGTCATGAGCCCCATGAGAAAAGGACAAAAATCTTTATAGCTACCAAAAGAAAAAAAAGGAATTGTAGCTATTCCTAGGAGGTCTGAGACCCCTGAGAGATAAATAGCACCCAGGAGTTTTGGCCAATGAAACACCAGAAGCACATAGGTTGTAAATGGAAACCCACAGGCTTGCTTTGTTTGGTTGGCACAGCACCAATCCCCACTGGCTCTGTCCTTTTTTCCAGCCAAGGTGACTAGCTTGCCCACTATTAAAACTCGGGTATTTTCACTTAAACATCTGACTTCTCTTGAAAAATCTAGAAGTCTGGATTAGACTCACATTCACACATGACCAAATGTCTAATGCAGAGGACACACAACTGTACCCATTTTAACAGAAACAGCCTGTCTCTTTAACCACAGTCCCCACAGCATGTCTGCTCTGGAATTTCACAAGGTCCCTTGAAGGCGTTGCTCATCCTTGTCTCTCTGAGAAGTACGTATAGATTCTGAGATGTGTTTCTGTTGCACTAATGTTATATATGACTGTGGCCTAGCTGGGACCCAGGCCTTGCTCTGTAGACCAACAGCCTCATCCCAAGGCACACATTGGAGCAGCAGTGACTAGAGTTCCCTGTTCGAACTAAGAAGCCAATGAAGTCTTTTTCGGAAAGAAAATAGGCTCTAGAAGCTGTGCGTGCAAGAATTTCCAGATGAAAGGAACAAACTTCTCCAATATTATGGGCTGAGTGCAAGTGTTGTATGTATGTTGCCTAATTCCACTTTTATAATATCCCTGGGAAACACATACATCCTAGAAGTATAGAAGTATAGAACCCAAGCCTTGAGGATTTTAATAATTTACTCAAGCTTTTAGCTGCTACATAACATTAGAATTATGATTTAAATTTGGCTTTTATGGCATCCCTTTCCACCCCTGTCCCTTTTTATTGTGTCTTTAGAACAAAAACAAAGGTTTATCTTTGGCCCACCCAGAAAGCAGTTGTCCAATTAATGCTTTATAACTATAGCCTCTAAAAAAAATAATCTAAGAAAACTACATAGCTAGTTATACTTTGGGTGCAATTTAAGTTACTATGGAGACTTCAAGACACCTGAAGGATTCTGCATCCAAAAAGAAACATGAACTTTTCTGGTGAAGAAGGGTTCCTGGAGTCACTAACATAAGCAATGGCCTTCTTTATCTGTATGAAGCAAAACTTACCATTTTGACCTAAGAAACCTGCTCAGGAGGTTTTTTTCTATTAAACCCTAATTATTGACACCATAGACAAAGATATGTTTTTCAGAAGGACAGTGTTTGTTTTTCAGGCATGGCCAAAGTCCCTGGCACCCAGCACCTAGCATGCAATCTAGGAAAATTCAGTTGTTAGTATGACTATATGAACATCATTTTGTTGTGGTTAGATTTCACTTTAATTTAAATTTTGTCAAAGCCACAAGGGAGCAAAGAAGCAGTCTCATGAAATAAGTGAGTCTGTCTCAGTTTTATTTTTCATGTTTGCAAGGCAGAATTATCAGCAAATCTTATCAGTCAGGCGGTAAATTACCAAGAACTGCATTAAAAAATGTGTATAGTCATTTTCATTTTTGAAAGATTCGAGACTATAAATAATTAAATGCATTAGACATCTGTTATTTATGAGCTGAAATGACGGTTTTAATTTAGTTCTTCATTTAGATCAGCCTGACGTATTGAGACTCTGAAGGAAAACACAGGAAATATCTAAAAATGACATCTTTGGGAACCTGCGGTGACCAGAGGTACAAATCAAAGCCTGCTTATTTTCACTTCCCTTCAAGGCCTGTCAAGACACAATCTCCATTTGTGACCTTGGGTTGACCAGCCTCAGGAATTCTAATTGGCTGACAGATCAGACCCCTACATGGGCTAACTTCACAGTGTAGCTCAGGAAGCTTAGTAGGAGCTGTGAACATGCTGCAAATTAGCTGACCAGGCAGAACTCAGTCCCGCGCTCACATCTCCAGAACACTTCGGGAAATGGCCAGGAACTCAAACCAGCCTGTTTGGTTTCCCAAAGATTCGCAAAGCCTCATGGGTTACAGAAAGGAAAAGGCGAGAGACAGATGATGTGTAATGACTGCAAAGCCAAGGGAGTTATGTAAATAACTAAGATGCACAGCCGTCAAAAAGTGGAGGGATCCGTTTTTTTGGCAAAGGTGGCTGCCTCAGAGGACAGTCTCACAAATGCAAACATAGGCCCTGCGCTTCCAGTTAAGGGAAAGTGCAGTTATCTGTGGTCTGGGTCGCAATGGAACCTCAGTGAATTCTGAGTTGTCTTTTTCCTTGGGTTGTGGGAGATCGGATCATCACGGTTTCAGCCAGAGCTTCTGGAACTGTTAAAAGTCACACCACCTGCTGTGCTTGTTCTATCAGGTATCCCATTAGCCTTGGTTTAGAAATTACTGCAAGAGTCGGTGTCTGCTACCTGCCTTTAGTATAGATTTGCTTATTTGTATTTGGTTGATTTTTTAACAGTTTTTTTCTTATGATTTTTTTTTGTACTGGAACTCCTGAGGGGGTTGGGGAAGACCAGTGCACTGTGAATTCTGAGCCACTAGAATTGCTTGACATGATAGACACTCCAGGGTCATTTCTATTAGAGAAAAGGAGAGTCACTGTGGTTTTCCCACACACAAAATATACTTATAAGAAGATATGGATGTATTCAAGTAGAAGTGCTGGCCATAGGGTTGGGAGATGGCTCAGTCAGAAGCATGAGAACCTGAGTTTAGTTCCCAGAACCCATGTAAAAAAGCTGGGCACATAGAGATAAGCTTGTAATTCTAGCTCTTGGGAGGCAGAGTCCAGCAGCCTAAGCCTATTTGATAAGCTCTAGGCTAGTGACAGACCCTGTCTCAGAAAGAAAACCAGAAAATAGGTGGACAGTGGCAGAGGAACAATTTCCAAGTTTGTTCTGTGGCCTCCACATGCACATGTACACAAGTACAGGCACACGTGTGTGTGTGTGTATGTGCGCACACACACACATACACACGCACACACACTAATAAATGGTGCAGACAAAATGGCTCCCACCCCTGCATTTTTCAAACCCATAGCTGGGAGCCTTTGGTCCACGATGAGCCCTGTAACTGATGGACTGGCCAGGGAAATCAAATGGCCATCTGTTGAACCTGGGGGTGCCCCTCACCCAGATCTGTGAACCCCAGATCTGTGTCCAAGCCACTTTTTATCTTATTTTGTTAAAAACTTGCCTTGTCTGCCAGTGTCCTTGTCATCCTCAGGTCCCAAACCCTTGCCTTTGTGTGTGCTGGTTCTTCAGGGACCTGGAATCCATGTCACCTGACCAGTTATGCTGATCCCTCAGAAACTAGGTCCTATCCTTCAAACTTACTGCCAATAATGAGGTCAGCGCCTATGGTGCACCAGCCTAGATGATCCTGAGGCTCTCCCAGTGTCACCTTCAGCCCACCAGTCAGAGTGGTTGCTTCTGATCGCCGCTGGACCACCCCCAGAGTCACTGTCTGCCCTGACCTCCTTGCTGTACTCCTCCCCCTCCTAAATTGCCTTATCACTGAGTCCCCAGCAGCCAGAGATGGCGTTCCAGTTCTGATAAATAAGTATTTGCCTGTTCCCTCTGCAACATCCAGTGAGCCTGATTGACAGCTTTCCAGGGATTTCTGACTTCCCCAGCTTCTAATCCTGCTTCTCATCCGGCTCTCTATTCCCCTGCTCAAATTAGTCTAGGCAGGAAGTGATTCAGCTTGTAATATGAGGTTAATTACAGAAGTGATAACACTTCTAAATAAAAACAAGCCTCTCGGTTTTAAAGACCTAAATTAAAATAAAACCTGAATGAAATTATTCTTGGTAACAAATCAACACTGCCATTCCCAACTCATCGTTTTAACAGGACCGGCATCACAGATGCACATCCAAGGTAGTCACATAGAGCTGCCCTCAGAAGGCCTTGAATTTGCTATTCCTGCACAGACGTTCTTTATTCCATCTTCATACTTGTTGCTTTGTAAGCAAAGTCCAGTGGAGAATGTACTTTGCCTGTGGCAGAGTCAATATGTTCCATGTGATATCCCCATTCTTCTTACCATCTCTGTAGAGCATTCTCAACACCACCTGATACAGGATCCCAGTAGACAGAGCAGCTTCAGCAAGATTCCAATCGATAACAAGATGTGCATGGCATTTCTGCTATTGAATGCACAGTAGCCTAACAGCCCCAAGAGGTCACACTTGGTCTTCAAACCAGAACTTTCTTCCCACAGAAAAAAAGCAGTGGTGTTCTAAAAAGCCAAACGACAAAGCAAGTCCCATCAGTCATGTCTCTTGGCAACTGTGTGTGTTACTGTAAGTTATTCCAGCCACTTTTCCTGAACAGGACAATGTGAGAAATAGAAGTAAGAGAAGAGACAAGGTAATCTATGCCTCCTCGCCTTCCTGTCCTTCCTTACACATCAGCAAAGTTAAGGCACAACTGGGAATACCAAGAAATGAGCTCATAGTGTGCAGGATTTCCATTTTCTAGCAAGAATGTAATACACATACATATGTGTTCTATGAAATATGAGTTGTGTAATTTTGGTGATTCTGCATATGAAGTTAATGTGATTATATTTGTATTCAAAGCTGTCATGGCCCAATATAAAATTGAACAATGAGTCTGTGTTATTTATAATTTCAGTATTTCTTTACTTAGAAACAATAATAAGTAGCAAATCAAAATTATCATTAGGAACTGTGGGAGAAGACATAGGAGAAAATGTTTTTTTTTTCTTTTGAGTGAATGTGTAGCTGGATATTTTACAATAAACTTGGTAATGTGGGAGGAGTTGGGAGGAGCGAAGACAGGAAGAAGAAGGAAAGAGGAGAGGAAGGGGAGGAGCTAAAAAGAGAGATGTAGGAGCCATGGAGGACCACGCATATATCGAGAGCAGTCCTGGGTAACAACTTATATCATAAGGTTAGATATTGTGTGGGCATCTTGTTAGTTGAGCATTACCAAACATATAAAATCTTTAAACTAGAATCTCATTTCTACTGGGTACCGCATGGATGGTGGGACGGCCTGGGCTCAGTCAAGCATTGTGGAGACAGAGTGGTAGATTGGCAGAGCCATCTCCCATGCTAGTGTCTCGTGGGTGGCAGGGCCAGCGTGTCTGGCCCGCCTGAGCCGAGCAGTGGCATGTTCCCACCACTGCTCATGACCTCAAGCCTTGCCTACTCAGGAAAATGGTGGGCCTCATAACAACAAGACAGATTGGGTGACACCGTTTAAAATATTAACCATAACATGAATGCTATCCTCATTTTGCACAAGGTTCCATGAGTTCTGTGTCTGTGACAGGCCAACTGAGCAAAGAGAGAGTTTGAGCAGCCCAGGGACAGCTTCCCACACAACACTGCGTCTGTACTTCCCTTCTTTAACCCCAGTGCTACGCCTTTGTGTCACCTGACATATTGTATTTCCAAGTATATTCTTTTATATAGCCACATTTATGATCAAATGAAAATTTGCTGAAATATAATGTTGCAATTTTGCTACCAATATCCTCTCTACATTAAAAATTTAGCAATTATCTCAATAATGTTCCTTAAAACTACTGTTTTCTCTGGTCTAGGGTTTATCTGGGATCATGTATTAAATTCAGTTTCTGTATCTCTTTTTTAACTACAAAGCAATTTATCATACTTTGTTTCTTATGGTTTTGAGGACTAAGACCAGGCATTGAGATTGTCCCTCAATTTGGCTTTATATGATATTGCAGGCAGGAATTTTTGGTTAAACTATAATAAAAAAAACATCATATAAGCAGGAGCTTAATGTTACATTGTTTCATTATGGGTCATGGTATAAATTTTGATTATTTACTGTGATAGCTGTTGTGTTTTCCCACTAGGCTTTACTTTTGTGATAAACACATTTTAGGGAGACACTTCCCTGCCGTTTCCTGAGCACTGTAAGTTACAGCTGTATTAGTTACCTTCTATGCTTTACTTCACTGAATCTTCACAACAAACTGGTAGCTTCACTGCAGCCTCCCTTCCTCTGTCTCTCTTCTTGCACATGAGAAAAGTGAAGGCTCAGGCCACACTTTCAATTTGTCTTTAAGTTTGTGTAAGGTGGTTTGTGACTCCGGAATCCATTCTTGTGTTCTCATACAGAAGATTCAGTAATGGTAAGATAATCTAGAGCTCTTATTCTTGGGGCCTAAGGAGGAGCAACTTCTGGGGAGCACACATGTGAACCTTAAACACATGTTCCTGAATGAAAGACGAACCCACATGCACAGGGTACCCAGGGATGAATGGTCAAGCACAGTGGTCACTCATAGCAGTGAAAACACATTGACTGACTCTCTGATGGTGGGTACGCATCATTAGACGTTCATCAAGCATAGAGGACATTCAACACTGATGAGGATCCATAATATAACCTACCAGCATCTGAAGGCTATAATGTGACAAGTCCATCAGTTGTAACAAATGTCCAGAGTGTGGGAAACACTCCTAAAGCAGGACTCCCTGTATCTGTTGGGCTAGGCTTTCGTGGAAGTTTTGTCTGCTCTTACCAATCAATTTTGATAGAACCTTAAAGCAGCTTTTAAAAATGAAGTCTATTTGCAAAGGGATATATGCCAACAGATGTTTTTACTTTCAGCAGTGACCATAAATTCATTATTTTAAGGTGATGTATCATTTCCTTTCAGAATGGAGAACGCGATCACTCAGTTCTGTTAGAATCAGTGGCCACTCTAAAATAATGAGAAGGAAATGGAATTGCAAATTCTAAATCGAGATTTTAAATTTTAAATTTAACAAAGGAAATTAAGTTTTACAAAGAAATACCAACGCGGGTAAGAGGTAGAGAGTTATTTGGAGACAAAAATAGCAAGGAAAGAACAAATGCCCTTCTGGTGGCCTTTCCTGCTGGCAACACTTTGTGTTTTCTATTGTTGCAGCCAGAGAGGGAATAAGTTGTTACCCTTTGATTCTAGCCTTTAGGGTAGTCTGGGATGACTGCTGATGCACTGCCTCTGAGAGCAAAGAGCTGCCTATGACCTCATAAACTGCTCAGCTAGGCCAAGGCCTGTCCTGAGGCCAGCTCCTTGCTCTTATCTTCAATCTCCAGGCTGATTGACTAACTGCCTAGAGATTTCAGATGTTGTCAGGAATCAGGCCATCTCCAGAGAGTGATGGCTGCAAACCAGGAGGGATAACCAGAACCCTCAGCTAGGTATGCGGATTGCCTTGCAGGATGAGACAGCCAGCCATAGGCAGATGCCATGTGAGGGCCTTGAGAAGCACTGCCTCCCTTATAAAGACACAGGGATCAGTGAGAGTGAACTGAAGAAGAAACAGAAAGACTTCCTGTACATATCAATTACAACACTGTGTGCAGACTGGAAACCAATTACCTTTAAGAAAGAAAGAGAAGCCAAAATAACAGGTGCTGCAGGGAAGTGTTTGTGTAGTGTAGTTGACAGCTCCTCAGAGCGAGCTGGAGATGTGCCTGAGTGACAGTTGTTTCTTGAAATAGCCAACTCAGCAATTCCAGAGGCTTGACAACAAAATTAGAAAAAAAAAAAAAAAAGAAGAAGAAGAACTGGCCTAGTGTGGTGGTTTGAATACTAAATGTCCTTCCCAGGCTCCTGTATCTGAAAACTTAGTGTCCAGTTGGAAATACTGTTTTGAAAGGTTATGGAGCACCTAGGAAGTGGAGTCTTGTTGAAGGAAGTATGTCACTAGGGGCGGGCCTGGAGGATTTATAGCTTCCCCCACCCCCATTTCCCATGTTTGGATGAAAATGTACTTAGCCAGATTCTTCCTCCCAACACCATGCCAAGTTTTTCCCACCATGACAGACTATATCCCTCTGAACCATGAATTAAAACAAACCCTTCCTTCCTTAAAATGCTTTTGTCTGGAATTTTATCACAACCTCAGAAAAACAACTAATACGATTTGAATTCTTTAGAAGCTTCCTCACTGTGTAAATCATGCGAAGGAGTTGAAAGCTGAAGCAACATAAGAGCATGGAAAGGAGAAAAGAAGACAGGAAAATGTTTAGGGGATGAGAACAAAAACGGAAGGCATACGTGCTCACAATCAGCCTTCTTGAACTAAGTCCGTGGCCAGGGTAATTTAAATTAAAAGTGCCATGCTGACAGAGGATGGTCAAAGTGTATTATATGCATGTAATTAATATGTGTTAATAAAAAGACAGTTGGACAGACTGCTCAGTGGAGACTACTGCTCTGATAAAAACATCTTTTTTTTAAAAAAAAAAAATCAAATACCTAAAATAAGAAACAGGAACCACCAAGAGTACTGATAATAAATTGAGTGTTTTGATAACATATGTATTTATCAAAATATATGTCACAGGAAGAAAATTGATTCATGCAGTATTCAGCAAGATGGAAGTCTAGAAACTTGGTCAGAGACAGAGTCTAAAGAGGAATATAGACAGGAAGCAGTGAGCCTGGGAAGGATTGCCCAGGGGTGTGACCAGCATTCACAATCAGATTCTTAAAGGATGAACTACAGTTAAGTGTTATAGAAAATATTAGTCCCAATCTGGGGCTTCTACCCTGCCTTCATCCATTTAGTTCTCCCATAAAAGACATGCACAATCATTATATTTACAATAAGTCTTAAACAGTACAAGAGCTGGGCAGATACTACATTCTAAGCTGTTAGAATCTACTTTTCTATCAATGCCCCGCCCCCAGTTACTACTTACTATGTTTCATCTGGCTGCTCTTAACGCCAAGTGGCCAGCCCTCAGGGCCATGTTTTTATGACCCATTTACCCCATGGTGGCTTCTCCTTCCTCCTCCACCGTCTTCTCCCCTTGAGGTTCTCCTCTAAGCCTGAAGCCTGGGAACCCTAAACCCTGCTTCGTCTCCTCTGCCCAGCTATTGGCTGTCAACGTCTTTATTTACTAATCAGAAATAATTTGGGGGCAAGGTTACATAGTATCTATGTGCAGATTCTGTCTCTAGGGCAATCAGTCTTGAGGAACTAATATTAGCATTAGAACACAAGCATTATCAGTCCAAACCAATACAGTGGTGACTATCATCTAGGACTTGACCTAATAAAGGACTTTCCAGGAATTTGACAAAATTCAGATGTTGTCAGGAATCAGGCCATCTCCAGAGAGGGATGGCTGCAAACCAGGAGGGATAACTAAAAGAAAGAATAAGATAATAAAATCAAGGCAGGTCTCTGTTTTCTTCCTCTTTCTCTCTCTCTCTCTCTCTCTCTCTCTCTCTCTCTCTCTCTCTGTCTCTGTCTCTCTCTCTCTCTGTGTGTGTGTGTGTGTGTCTCTGTGTGTCTCTGTCTCTCTGTCTCTATCTTTCTCTGTGTGTGTATGTGTGTGTGCATCTGTGTATGTGTGTGTGTGTGTGTCTGTGCCTATATTTTTATCTATCTATCCATCTCTATTGTCCTATCTCTCTTTCCCCTTTTTTCTTCTTTTTAAAAATGTCATACAATCAAAGAATGTGGTATCTTCAGCAATAGAATCTTACATTCTAGTTTGGGTGGGGGGGCAAGAGCAGTGTTAGTAACCTGTACTGTTTAGAAACCTCAGGACTCACCTGGACTCACTTTCCTTCTGACAGGCTGTCCCAACAAGCATAGGGCAGCTTAGATTTTGAGGTCCACAGTCCACATATTCCAGCCTTCTGGCATGTAAGACTCTGTATGGTGTCAGATTGTCTTTCTTTCCCCCTTCATTTTCTTTCTACCTTTATTCAAAGCTGTCTCATCTCACCTGTTGTCCTTATTGTTCATCCCTTCTATTTGTGCTCCCCTCCTCGACTTCTCCATCAACCCAACAGCAATCACTAGTCTTTTTCCTCTGCACTCATAACAACTGCAACTAATACCTTAGTGCATACTGTATTACTGATATTCCTTTACTTCCTAAAAGGATAGGCATTTAAGGGGTGATCTGACATCGTTTGACTATACTGCATGTTCAGAGGGAACCTATCCTCCTCTAGTGACTGTTGTCACAGTCAGTTTTGTACTTTAGCAGAGTACTGAAGGGCTGAACCTGACTCCCTGAACATCAGTTTAGCAGATAAAAATTATTTCTCAACTTTCCTAACACCCACACCCTCTTGAACATTGCAAACAAATTCACTGAAAAAAAAAAAGTATGGGTTGTTTTTTACTTAACCAAGAAATAAACTATACAAACAACATAAGAAACAAAAAACTAAGTCAACATAACTCCTCCACAAATCATTAATCCCATGCTGACAGACTCTAATGAGAACCAATCAGATAAAATCATCCCAGACAAAGAATTCAAAGGAATGATTGTAACTACATTTAAAGAACACAAAGAGGAAACAAACAAACTCCCGCATAATTTCCAAAATAAAAAAGCAGCTCACTGAAATAAGGAAGTCAATGTAGGACATGAAAGTGAAGATTAGCAAAGAGACGGAAATCCTGGGGGGGGATGAAATACCAGAAATGACTCAATAGGGCAGTTACAGAGCTCTATCATAAACCTTACCGATACGTTAAGGGTGGACAGGATATAAGAGCTCGATGATAAGGTAGAGGTATTGGAATATTTACACAAAGATAAATTAATAAGAAATGTCATTGTTATCATCAGCTGTCAGCTTGGCAGAAACCCAAAGTCACCTGGGAAGAGTAAAATTCATCTAAAGAACTTCTTTGATCAGAAAATTGTCCCTGGAGCATGCCTATGAGGCATTTTCTTAATTACTAATTGATAGGGAAGGGTCCTCCCCACTGTGAGCACTGCTTCTCCAAGGCAGGTAGGCCTGGGCTATAGAGACAGTTTGATAAGCAGTCCCTGAGGAGCAAGCCTGTAAGTGGCATGCCTCCATATCTTCTGCTGTCGTTCATGCTTCAACAACCTTTATGAAGAACTTTGACTTGTAAGATAAAATCAAACTTTTCCTGCTCAAGTTGTTTTGGTCATAATGTTATATCATAGCAACAGAAAAACAAACCAGGACAAGAAGCTACAAAGTGTTCGACTGTTATGGTAAACCATGAAAACAACAAATCTATGAATAATAGATATGAAAGGAGGAGAAATTTTTCATGCTAAAAGCACACAAAAAAGTTTCAAGTAGTAGCAGGAAATTACTGACATCTAGGAAAATAGATGCATGCCCTACCACAAGAGACATTTAAAACAACAAACAATAAAGACTAGAAAAGAACTTTCCCATGTCATGTTCTAGTCAAAACACTAAGAGTACATGGGTGGTGGGAAGAAATATACTGAAAGAAGCAAGTCACATATAAAGACAAGACCATAAAATAATAACAAATTTCTCAATGGAAATTCTAACATCCAACTGGGGTTTGGAAAATGTATGTGAAACTATGACACAGACTAAAAGACCAGACTGCTATATACTGTACATACTTGGGCTATACCCAATGAACTCATTTGTTATAATGGAAGGAGAAAGAAAAACTTTCCATGATAAAAAGCCTCAAGGAATTCACAGTTGCTAAGTACCCTTTTCAAAAGAGCTTCTACAGAAGGTATGCAAAGGAATCCTGAGGATTACAGGGAGAGATGGGCACATCTATGCAATACAGGAATGAACCAGCCACATTACAAGAGTACTTAAGCAGATGAGGAAACAGAAAACAACTGTTTCAAAACTCTCAAAAGACAGGAATTGTTACACCATTGTAATAGTAACTCTGAATATTAATGCTCTAACATCCATAAACAAAGACACAAACCAGAAGATTGGATCTAAAAATAGGATCCATCTATTTGTTCCCTCCAAGAAATGCACTTAATTATCAAAGACAGATGCTACTTAGAGGGAAAGAGTGGAAAATGACATCCAAAACAAACAAAACTAGGAAACAAGCAAGCATCCCTGTACCACTATATGACAAAGCAGACTTCACATCACTATTAGACAGAAAAGGTAAAGAATCCTTCATACTTATTGAGGGAATAACACATCAAGAGGATGTTACCATTTTAAACATATACTCACTGAATCTAAATGAATCCAATTTCATAAAACAATTGCTACCAAATGTAAAGACACAAATTAATCCCAATATAATAATAATGGTGCCTCCAATGCCCCATTCGCACCAATAGACAGATCTCAACAACGAATAAAGAAATAAATAAATAAATAAATAAATAAATAAATAAATAAATGTCTGAGTTATGCCAGGGCTAGAGAGATAGCTCAGTGTAGAAGATAATTTGTTGCTCTTGCCAGTTCCCAGCACATATCACAATCATCTGCAGCCTCACTTCCAAGAGATGAAACACCCTCTCTGGCCTCTGAGGGAACCAGGTGCACATGGTGCACACACATAAATGCAAGCAAAAACACACACACACACAAAAATAAAAACAACCTTTAAAAAGTGCCAAAACCCTGCACTGTAGTGACTGTCATCCTGAGAGGGAAGTTTATAGCTCCAAGTACCTTTGTTAAAGATACCAGTGAGATCTTGAATAAACAGCAAATTATCTTAAGGACTTGGGAAAAGAACAAGCCAAACTCAAAATCAGTAGATGGAAAGAAATAGTTCAGAAATCAATGAAAGAAAAATGAAACACAATACAAAAAGAAAATCAAAGAAACAAATATTTGGTTTTTTGAAATTTTTGATAAACCTTAATACAACTAACCAAAAAGAGTGAGTAGGCCCAAATTGTTAAAATTAAAGATGAAAGACATTATAAAAAAATAAACTCAGAAAATCGTTAGGACATACTTTTAAAATTTATGTTCCACTAAAATGAAAAACATAAAAATAAATAAATGGAGATCTAGATGCAAATGATCCACCAAATCATTAAACAAAGGTTATATAAACCATTTAAACAGTTCTATAATAGGCAATGGTATAGAAGCAGTATTTTTTAATCCTAGTAGGAATTAACAAGATGATTGATTGAATAAAGGTGGTCTGACCACCTGAATTTGATTTCCCATACTTATACAGAAAAAAAAAGACTGACTCCCACAAGTTATCCTCTGACTCTATATACACCACAACACGTGTGCACACACAAACACACACATGCACCTACACGTGCACACACACACAAATAAATAAATAAACAGAAAAGAATTTTACTTCCACTAAAAATGTCCTAGTATACTAGAGCTGTCGGATCTTCTAAGAGCTACTAGATCTTAAAAAGAAGAGCTAACACCAATGCAACTCAGAATAGTCCAGAAAATAGAAAAGGAAAAAATGCTACCTGAATCTTTTTGTCAGTCCAAAATCAACCTAATACCAAAACTAGATAAAGATACAATAACAAAAATAAAAAATTATACCCACCAATCTCCTTGATAAACCTAGATGCAAATGTTGGCAATAAAATTACATGAATTAAATTTGGCAAACCAAATTCAATAAAATAGGGAAATACAATTCACCATGATCAATTTGGCTTCATCCCAAATACTTAATAATAGTTCAATATACACAGATCAAATGTATATAAATGGACTTGTGGTCTGAAACGTGATTATCTCTGTAATGCATAAAAGAGTTTTAATGAACTCCGACAGGATTCATGATTAAAAAGCCTTGAAGAATCTGCACTCAGAAAAATCATGCCTTAGCATAATAAAGATTATATGATAGTCATACAGCCAGCATCACAGTCAATGGAAAAAAACTCACTGTTTCCATTAAAATCGGGAGCAAGTGGTGTTCACTGTTTAGTGGCGTTCACTATTTACATTCTTGTTCAAATAGTGCCTACAGTCTAACTAAAACTAAAGGAAAGGAGAAGGAATAAGATAGACAAGTAGGATAGAAGTTGAAATGCCCTTACTTACAGATGACATAAGCCTATACATAAGAAACTCTAATGACACCACCAGAAACCTGAGTTGATAAACACTTTCTGCAAAACAACAGGATACAAATTAACATACAAAAATCAGTAGCCATCCTGTATAAAAAAAAATAATAAACATGCTGGGAAGCAAATTGTAGAAATAATTTCATTCATTATTGTTTCAAACAAATACCTAGAATAAGCTCAACCAAGGAAGTGAAACTTCTACAATGAAAACCCTGAAACACTAAAAGCAAAATTGAAGAAGACACAAGAAAATGGAAAGGCCTTTCATGCTAATGGACTAGAAGAATCGATATTGTGAAGAGCTGTGCTACCTAAAGCAACCTAAGAATTCAATTCAGTCTTCACCAAAATTGCAATCCACTCTTTATAGAAATTAATTGATTAATTAACAAGAAAATACAAAAGATGGGCAATCCTGTCCAAAAAAGAATAGTACTTAAGGTGTGCATCGTCATACCTGATTTCAAGTTATACTGTAGAGTCATAATGAGAAAATCAGCATAGTAATGACACAAGACAGACACAGATCAATGGAATAAAGTAGACGACTTAGATATAAATCCACACAATTAAAGCCGTTTGTGTTTTTCACAGAAATGTCAAAAATACACAGTGAAGAAAAGACAACTGGGAAAACTGGGTATCTTGAAATTAGATCTCTATCTACTAATGTATCCAACTCCAAATGTGTCAAAGATTTTAATGTAAGATCTGAAACTCTGAAATGTAAGAGAAGAGCAGGGAAAACACTTCATGCATACAGTGGGGACAGTATCTAACCCAAATCTATAAATCTATCCTGATTTGTTTAAGTTGATAAACATATAAAGTGCCCGATCTATATGTGTTACTCAAGAAAGAGGACCACTTCCTTTAGGTATCTTAAGGTCTGTCATAGTGCCTAGTGAAGACTTCCCTCGTTCTGCAGTAATAGACTCAAAGGGGAATGAATGAAACAGTCATAACCCTTCAGACCTTTCTTGAGAGGATGTGTTACATTTTGGCTTAAGTTCTATGGTAGCTGAGATCTTCCCAGTATCAGTACCGCATGATTGGGATGCAGTATACACCAGGATCAGTGTCAACCTCAGCCCTCTGCACATTTGATGATGACTCTGGTTTTGGCTGTAGTTCAAGCTTCTCCAACAGGTCAGATGTGAGGCTAGGTGACATGCAGTTCCTGAAGGACGGTGGCTGTCCACAGGCTCTTACAGAAGATTGCATTATTATGTTTTTAGAGGGAGAAATGATGATGATTTTGTTTGATGATGGTCCTGGATAGAGTTTGGGCAACGCAAAGGCTAATGGTTTCAGAGGAAAGGAGAAAAGACTGTGACCTTTTGGTGTCAAGGATGATGGTACATCAAGAGCAAAATCTGATTGTCAGTTTATAATCATGTGTGCCCCACAGTGCCCCTCAAGTTTCTTAGCGCTCCTATATGCTGGAGATGGGTTAAGAAAAGCAAAGAGAAGGGACTCGGGTTGTAAGGAGGCACACGGAAGGTTTTAAAGCAAGAGAACAGAATGCCTGTATTGACATTTCACTGGTAATCTAGAAACAACCTAAGGGATCCACTGCAGGTAGAAGAGAGTGAAGACAAGATGCTAGTTGGGAAAATGTTACAAGGCTCCAGGTTGGAAATATGTCTGAATAATTTGAATTTAATAATAATGACGGTAATCTAGGGAATGGATCGATTGTGTAGTGGTTAAGAGTACATGTTGCTTTTGAAAAGAATTCAATTTGATTCCTAGCATCTACATGGAGGCTCATAACAATATTTAACTCCAGTTTTAGAGGATCTGATGACCTCTTCTGACCTCAGGCGCCAGGCACACACATGGTATACCTACAGCCATGTAGGAAAAAAACTCTTATAAATGAATGAATGAATAGTAAATAAATAAATAAATAAATAAATAAGAATACATTAAGAAGAATAATAACATACAATTATTTAAATAATTAAATACTTTCAGATGTGTATAAAAGGTTGCAACAGTCATACAAAGAACTATGTATACTTCATCTGGAATTAACAATTTGTGTTTTACTATCCTAAATCTACTGTTCTCTTAACCTACCCTCTTAGCACCTTTGATACAGGAAGGTAGTACCAAAAGAATGCAAACACCAACCCATCTACAAAACCTTTGCTCTATAGTAGTGTCTTGCTTGTAAGACATACTAGGGCAATAGTTGCACAAAGCTTGTGTGAATATCCAACCAATATCTTACTTGTCATCAGGTCCACACCATGAGACGGAACGCATACCCGACATTGCTTGGGTGACCAAGAACCTGAGACTGGGTATATCCCAGGGATATAGAGTAAAACAAAATACTACTGCTTTTAAAAATGCAGCAAAAATATCTCCTAATGACATTCTGTTTTATTCATAAATCAGCGCCTTATCAGCCATTATCAGAGAAACTTCCACCTGCAGCAGATGGGAACAAATCCGGAGACCCACAGACCTAAAAAACACATGGAGTGAGAGACCTCTGAGCACTCAACTCTAAATGGAATATGTCCACCAAATCTATCCACTTAGGGTTCAGGGAACCCTGGAGAAGAGGAGGCAGTAAGAATGCAAGAGCCAAATAGATGGAGGACACCAGGAAAACAAGGGGCTATGTATCAACTGATCAAAGTTCATATGAATTCAGAGACTGGGGCAGCATGCACAGGACCTGCACAGGTCTGCGCCAGGTCCTTTGTGGATAATTATGTTTTCCAGGTTAGTGCTTTTGTGGAATTTCTGACTGTGCAAAACAGTGGGTCTCTGTTTCTTGTGTCTTTTCTTGGGCTCTCTTGCCACTGTTTGTTTTGTTGAATTCCAATGTATTGTTTTTTTGTTTGATCTTATATTTTATTTTTATAACAAGCAAACAAATAAACAAACAAAAGAATGGCTTTTCTGAATTGTTTGGCAGAAAGACACTCAAGACATTTTGTTACTGCTGAATACTTGTATGCATTTCCTAAGGACAGAAACTTCTTAAATTCTAGGCTTGACATATGGGTTTTTGGTTTATCATAGTCAACCTTCCAAATAATGTATCACTTCACTTACAGTGTAATTAACATAAAACTGTATATTCTACTTCTGTCTCTGGTCTTCTGTGAAATTTTCATTTCTCTTTGCTTCTATGTTGTAAGTATCACAAAGCATTGTTAGAATGAATTAAATAATCAAAAGACAGAAGCACCTGCATACACACTTATGGATTCTCTTATTTTGTATAGATTTGGATTTACATTTGACATTATTTAACATTTTCTCTCTTGCAGATCTGCTTGGTGTGATGATTCTTTCAGCTTTTTCTTGAAAACTTTATTTTCACCTCTTTTGGGGGTCTGAATATAAGATTCTAGGTTGACAAGTTTTAGCACTTAAAAAGCATTCCACTTTCTCCTAGATTTTTATAGCTTCTGGCTAGAAGTTAATATCTCCTGTGTCTTTATGTCTGTTGTACTCTCCTTCTGAGTATTATAAAATGGTTAAAATTATTTCATTGCATATATTTATTACGGTATTGTATTATGTAAGGACATTTTCATACAAGTATGTTGAATGTATTTTATGTACAGTATACTGAGTGTATTTCATACACTGTATGTTGAGTGTACTTTATACATTGTATGTTGAGGATATTCCATATACTGTATGTTGAGTGTATTTCATACACTGTATATTGGATGTATTCCATATACTGTATGTTGAGTGTATTTCATACACTGTATATAGGGTGTATTCCATATACTGCATGTTGAGTGTATTTTATACACTGTATATTGGGTGTATTCCATATACTGTATGTTGAGTGTATTTCATACACTGTATGTTGAGTGTATTTCATACACTGTATATAGGGTGTATTCCATGCTCTTCACATGACTGAACAAAACAGTATCTGGGATGGCTTGCTTCTGGGTGTCTAAGTGGATAGATGTCAAAATCAAAGGGGATTATGTGTTTCCTAGTGTGCCCAGGACCATGTGCAAATTAATGATATGTCACATCAAACATACATGTGCTCAAAGTCCTGTGAGTTACAAAATAAGCAAGCTATGTTGACAGTAAAGGTGATCTATTGATGCCAACAGCTTTGGATAAAATCCATTATTGCTAGTGTGCTCCATATGCTTCTCTGTAAACATTGTATCACCTCAGAACTCAAGGGATACAAGACCATGACTGAGGCCATGAAGGGTTTTGGCTATCAGAATCATATGAGGGCCAAATATTAAACAGTAAAACTGTCCAAAGATGTATTCACACCCATATAAAAGAGTTACATTAGTATAGTTCATAAACACTAACTTGAAGAGGAAGACCAGGGCTCACAACTCTACTGAAGCTTCCCAAAAAGAAAGATGAGCAAATAAAACTCTGTATTAGTTACCTAGTGCCATGCAACAAATTGATCAAAATTTTAGCAGTGTTAAAAACTCACACATTTATTATCTCACAGTTTCTGTGAGTCAAGAATCCAAGAATAGGCTATCTGACTTCCCCTTGCTTAGGGTCTCTTAAATGGCAACCATCATCTTAGCTAAAGGAGGATCCACTCCCAAGCTCACACCCATATCTTGTTCTTTGAGGTTTGCTGGCCTAGTGTCCTCAGTGCCTCGCTGTATTTTACTTTTCTGTGGCTGTGATTAAATCTCTAACAAAAAGCAAGTTTAAAAATGATTTATTTGGGCTTATGACTTAAGAAAGGTAGAATCTATAATGGTGTGGAAGGCATGGAAGCAGAAAGGCCACATTTTATCTACATACAGGAAACAGAGAGAGGGAGGGAGGGAGGGAGGGAGAGAGAGAGAGAGAGAGAGAGAGAGAGAGAGAGAGAGAGAGAAAGACGGAAAGACAGAAAGAGAGAAAGAGAGAACAGGAAGTGGGGCCAAACTATAAATTTCAAAAACCCATCACTAATTTTTTTTTCAGCAAGGCTCCACCTCCTTAGAGTCCCTTAATCTTTTGGTAGGATAGTTGTTTTCACACTATTAGTCCTGCCTATCCATGAGCATAAGAGATATTTCCATCTTCTTGTGTCTTCTTCAGTTTCTTTCTTTAATTTCTTAAAGTTTTCATTATACAAGTCTTTCATGTGCTTGGTTACAGTTATCCCAAGAGAGTTTTCAGAAGCTATTGTGAAGGGTCCTGTTTCCATGGAATTTTTTCCCCTTGGTATGTTTGTCATTTATAGGAATGCTTCTGATTTTGTGTGTGTTGATATTATATCCTGATATTTTATTGAGTGTGTTTAGCAGCTATAGAAGTTTCCTGGTAGAATTTTTAGAGTTCTTATGTATATAATCACATCATCTGCAAGTAAAAACACCTTGATGTCCTCTTTGCTTCTCTGTACCCCCTTAATCTCCTTCAGTTGTCTTATCACTTCAGCTAAGACTGCAAGTACTACGCCAGATATGTATGGAAAGAGTGAGCATTCTTATCTTGTCCCTGATTTTAGTAGAAATTCTTTGAGTTTCTCTCCATTTAGAATGAAGTTGTCTGTGAGTTGGCTATAAATTGCCTTTATTATGCTGAGATATGTCCCTCATATCCCTTGCCTCCCAGAACTTTTATCATGAAGGGATGTTGGATTTTGTCAAAGGCGTTTTCTGTATCTAATGAAATGTTCATGAGATTTTTGTCTTTTAGTATTTCATGTGATAGATTATGCTTATCAACGTATTTATGTTGAGCCATCCCGGCATCTCCAGGATGAAGCCAATTTTATCATGGTGTACTTGAATTTAGTTTGCAGTTATTTTATTGAGAACTTTTACATTTTTGTCCATAAAGGATATTGATCAGAATAATAGTGGCTTCATAAAATGAATTTGGAAATGTCTCTTCAGTTTCTACTTTGAGGAATAACTTGAGGAGTGTTGGCTTTAGTTCTTTTATGACGGTCTAATAGACTTCTGCACTGAATCCATCTGATCCTGGGTTCTTTTCAGTTGGGAGATTTTTAATTGTTGCTTCTATTTCACTCGTGTTTATTAGTCTGTTTATATTGTTTATTACATCTTGTTTTAACTTTACTAGGTACTATATAGATCAAGAAATTTATCTATTTCTTTTAGGTTTTCACCTTAGTGGAAAGTATGTCCTTACTATTCTCTGAATTTCCATGCTTTCTGTTGTAATGTTTCCCTTTTCAGCTCCAATTTTATTAATGTGGATCCTCTCTCTTTTCCTTTTGGTTAATTTGGCTAAGTATTTGCTAATTTTGTTCATTTTTTTTTTCAAAGAACCATCATGTATCTCATTGATTCTTTGTATTGGCTTTTTTGGCTGGTTGGTTAATTTTCTTTCATTTATTTAAGCCCTGAGTTTGTTTATTTCTTTCTTATCATTCTTTCTAAGTACCAAGTATTCAAACACACGAGCTGTTGGGGAATACTTCTTCATCAAACCACCTCACTCACCAACTATGAACCAAGGCCCCCTCGGCTATTTTCCAAGTAGGAGTCTTATTAAAACGAGGAGGAGTCAAGGTTTTCCTTGGAATAAAAGAGCAAGAAAGCAAGTAAGAAAGGAAGCCATGGTCATTTGAGTGCACGTACACATACACATACATGCACACACATACACATGTACATATGCACACACATACACACACACACACACACACACACACACACACACACACACAGGGGCAAGGCAGAAACAAGAGAGAAAATTTAAGAGATTTTATTCCCATTCTTTTAAATACTTCCTAGACAATATTCCTGAAAAAAATAATCTCCTCAAAGCAAGAAGGGGTGGGGGGAAGGGGTGGAAAAGGAAAACATTTTAAATACCAAAAAGACAAGCCTGGAAGCATACTACATACACATACATACATACATACATACATACAAATATACATGCCAAAAACTCATCTATTCAGGAGATGAAGTAAGAGGATCACAAGTTTGAGGCCAGGCTGAGAAACATAGAGAATCCCTGTCTTGGAAGAAAAAAATTAAAAGGGATAAGGATTGTAGTTCAGTGGCAGAACATTTGCCCAGAATATATAGGCAAAGCCCTGGGTTCAGTCCCCAGCAATGATAAATAAAATTAGATTCAAGCTCTGCATGGGACACAAGCCTATGATCTCAGCACTTCGAGGTAGAGACAGAAGGGTCTCAAGTTCAATGTCAGCCTATAGGATACAGGATAAGCTCGAGACTAGCTTGTCTCAAAGAAAGAAAGGAAAAAGAAGGAGGGAAGGAAGGAAGGAAGGAAGGAAGGAAGGAAGGAAGAACAAGAAAAGAAAATAAGTTCAAAAGATTCAATTTAGTCTTTGCCTAAAGCAAGGACTAATTATATGACTCTTGTTCTATTATTTAGATTTTTTTAAAAAAAAAATCTAGTATAACCCTCCCTCTTCCTCTCTTTCTTTCTCTCTCTCTCTCTCTCTCTCTCTCTCTCTCTCTCTCTCTCTCTGTCTCTCTCTCTCTGTCTCTCTCTCTCTCTCTCTCTCTGACCTACCCTAGCTTTTTTTTTTTAAAGAAAAGCTTCTCACAATTGGTCCCTTAAGAGCCTAAGGTCAGAAGAGGTCATTTACACTTTTTTCTAATAACTGCAAATCACTCAGGCACCCTTGCCAGTCATTTAAGTTCCTATAGTAATCAAAGGCTTTCTTCTTTCCTTCTAGAGCCAGATTGTATAGGATCAATGCCTTTACCAGGGCATTTTAAGCCATTTAATTGGTATTCAAAGTGATGTTCCCGATTCTCTCTGCCTCAGAGAAATGGATGCTGGATCATGCACAGGGTGTTAGCTGTTCCCGAGGAGGACACATTTTGAGAAAGCCCTTGCAATCGCATCTCTCCAGGCAGTCTCACACATAGAATGTGTGATAGCTGACTATTGAACACATCCAACCACAAACACATCATCATCGTGAAGCATCCCTGATAGGCCATCCACTAAGCAGATGTGTGAGGATTGGTGTTGCAATTACCTGCAGAAGAGTTGCCAGCAGCTATTGCCTCAAACACATAGGAGTATTTTATATCTATTGTTTAATACGCCAGGACAGTGTGCATTTGGCAGCACTGTTTACAATTCAGCTCTCTTTAATACTATGGGGCATTCTGAGTCTCAAATCTGTATGCTTTCTAATTACTCTTCTGTTCTAAATTTTTACCATTCATTTTTGGTTACACGGGTATCTGTAAATCATAGACAGAACCAGAGAGTGTTGAATAGCCTATCCTCCCAGCAGCCCTAAAACAACAACAATAAAATCCCTATAAAATCCCTATCCTCAGTTACCAAGAAATATGAAATGTTCTCTATGTCTAAATCAAAACCTTGGAATGTGATAAGTTATATTAGGTTGTCCAATGGTGATTTTTAAAAATCTAGGGCAGGAGAACTGACTGCCAAAGGCAGAACATGCTAGGAAGCCAAAGAGACAGATGAGCAAGTCAGGAATAATGAGACACTTGACCACAGAGGTGTGGCAGAGGCCACAGAACAGAAAGTCCTCCAGAGACAGGAGGATAGGGCTAGGCTAGGCAAAAAAGAGCCCACAGATGATCTGAAAGCACCTGGAATTTCTAATTTAGTTAAGTTCCAGCATCAGTGTTTGACACAAAGTACTTAGCTGACATTTTGGTGGCATTATCTTCATGGGATTTGGGTATCATGTTTCCCCACAAGTTGCAAATTAACAAACTCCCTCAATACTGCCTACATGTCTCTCCCTCTCCCAACACCCTCAGAGTCTAGTTGGTCATCTCTTTGACTCACAGAGTGTCTCACAGACTGTCTCACAGATTCTCTTTTCAGGCTTTCTTTAAGCCCAGTTCCACAACAGACTACCATCTGTCCAGGCTGAAGAAGACCTTCTCTGCTAAAACTCTCATTCTAAGAGAAACCTTGAGTGCTTGTGCCTCCCTCCCCAACCTTGCCTGCCCTGCCTCCTCCCCCACCACCTCATCTGCCTCCTTTCCTCCCCCACCCCACCCCACCAGATATCCCTTCCTTCCTCACCTAGCTGCCTCTTCCTGCAATTTCAGGATTCAAATGAAAAGATCCAGGTATCCTAACGTCCCCCATCGGGCTCACCACCTCCACTTATTTTTCCCCTTTTCTTAAACACAGATTTTTTTCTCCCATATAATATAATCTTAATACCCTTTCCCCTCCCCCTCCCATTCTTTCCCACTACCTCTCCCACCCAGATTCACTCTCTTTCTGTCTCTCATTAGAAAAGAACCAGCTTCTAGGAGATAACAACCAAACATGACAAAATATTGTAAGATGAAACAAAAACCGGGGTATCAAAATTGGAAAAACACACAGTAAAAAAAAAAACCCCAAGAACAGACACAAGAATCAGAGACTTTCACATTCACACATTCAAGAGTCCCATCAATGCACTAAACTGGAAGCTATAATACGTGTGCAGAGGGCGTGGTACAGACCTGTGTAGCCCTGTGCATGTTGCTTCAGTCTCTGTGAACCCATATGACTTTTGCTTGGTTGTTTTAGATGACCTTGCTCCCCTGGAATCCTCTGTCCCCTCTGTCTCCCCAGCTCCTTCCACAGAGTTCCTTGAGCTATAAGGGAGGGATTTGATTTAGAGCTGTGTGTTCCAAGGCTTGCCTCTCTCTCCTTCTCTCCCTCTCCCTCTCCCT
>JANHMN010000002.1:186463201-186487627 GCA_030674055.1 Rhabdomys pumilio | reverse complement strand
TATAAGTACACCTGTAACCATCACAGAAAACCATATTCCAAGAAAATTTTATTTACTTTTAAAAATAGGTAGTAGGCTGTGTGTGTCTCACAGGTTATAATTTCACATCTGCCGTAGTATTTATGTTTTCTGCTTACACTTGCCATACAGTGGTTTCTGCAGTCCTGCTCATAGGACTTCTAGACCAAGTATGTGTGAGCTGTGAACACCCCTACTTGTCTGGTGACATGACCTTAGTTAGCTCAAGCCCTAGTTATCTTAAAGTTAGTTGGCCCTCGCACGCGTGTGCGCTCTCTCTCTCTCTCTCTCTCTCTCTCTCTCTCTCTCTCTCTCTGTGTGTGTGTGTGTCTGTGTCTCTGAGTGTGTGTCTGTGTGTCTGTATGTGTATCTGTGTGTCTTTGTGTCTGTTTCTGTTTCTCTCTGTCTCTGTCCCCCTCCCTCCCACTCTCTCTCTCATTCTCTCTGTGTCTCTCTCTCTATTTCTCTTTCTCCCACTTTCTGTCTGTGTGTCTCTCTCTGTCTCTCTATGTGTGTCTCTCTGTATCCCCACTCTCTCATTCTCTCCATCTAAATCCACCTTGTCTCTCTCTGTCTCTATGTCTCTATGTCTCTGTGTCTCTGTGTCTCTGCCTCTCTCTCTCTCTCTCTCTCTCTCTCTCTCTCTCTCTCTCTCTCTCTTCTACTCTCTCATCCTCTCCAACTTCATCTCAGCTTCCCTCTAGTGCACAGTCATTGTGGCTTCACAATCTCCAGTCACCCCTCCATATATTTTTCACAGCATCACTGCCTGGCTTTCGGTTTTCCTAATGACAGCTGGGTCCCAATAAGGAGGAGACAAGGAGTCTAACTGGAACAGTTCAAGATGGCCAATGCACCATCGCAGAAGCCAAATGGAGGAGACGCAGGCATGGGCTCAATGCTGTCACTCGCGGTTTGCAATTATGCATTGTTTATAGTAGCCAGCCCATCAGAAGGCAGAGATCGGGTACCAGGACCCACAGCAGGCCTTGGCCAACAATTAATGCTGAAAGATCAGGTTTGTGGGTTTTCTGTTCACTAATCAACAATAAGTTGATTCAAAAAATGAGATTGAAAAACATACATTATATGCAAGCTCAATTTCTTTAAATTATTGGATTCAACAGGTGAAAATCTTTGTAAAATTGCTATAAAATGTCATGAATTTATAGTCTGAATTTTCATTTTTAACCTCATTGTGGGGTCAAGACAAGGGTGGAATCAGAGGAAAAAAGAACCAACTGACTCCTTGTCCTTTCTCATCCCACCATCTTCTCTCAACATCACCCAGCAGTCAAACCCAACCAGAAAATAGGCACCAGAAGAGACCATTGATACAGGTCACACTCGTTGGGTTCCTGGGGCAGAGGGTGGAAAGAGAGTAAGAGCACACACTACACACGGGAGCAAGCATGCGTGCATGTGTACCATAGCATGTGCACATGTGTGCCACAGCATATGTGTACAGGTCAGAACAGTTTAGTGAGTACACTAGTAAGATGGCTCAGTGGATAAAGATGCTTGCTGCCACTCTTACCCACCTGAATGTGATCTCCAGGCCCCACGTGGCAAAAAGAGAAAACTGATTCCTGTAAGTTGTCCTCTGACCTCCATGTATGTTCCATGGCACTCATACCCCCACGCACAGAAACATGTTAATAAATGTTTAAAAAAAGAATCAACATTGGGATAGAAAATAGTCTCCCTCTTCCATTTTCTCAACCTCATGGGATATTTCTACTACATGATACTAACCTTAAATTCTCCCATCATGTGGACAAGCACCTTAGCTACTTGGCAGTTAAGCAAACAAGACAGATCTAATTTTTATTAACCTAATCAGAGTGCCTCATCTTACCCAAACATTTTTCTTGTTTCTTCCTTCCCTGACATAATCAAAGTAAGTCTATATTGGATGAAAGCCCTATGGTTTTAAGGCATGAAGGAGAAAATCAGATCAGGGAGCTGGGGATGTAGCTTACTGTGGTAGAGTGTTTACTTGACATGCACAAGGCCCTGGTTTCAATTCCCAGAACTACAGGAAAAAAAAATAATTAAATTAGATCAGAGCTCTCCAATACATTTTTAATAACATGAACTGCTTTTACATATTGCATTACAAAAGCCACTTTCCTCAAAAAGAGGAATAATTTGTTTTGAAATTTATTTTGAGATTATAATTTAATTACATCATTTCTCCCTTCCCTTGGCTCCCTCCAAAGCCTCCCATGTACCCCTCCCTGCTTGCTCTCTTTCTAATTCATGGCCTCTTTTATCACTAATTGCTATTGCATGTGCAAATGTTATATTTTTAAATATAACCTGTACAGTCTGAACATTATTTGTAATATTAAGCTGAAAAAGAGACGCCTACTTGCTGTTTGCTGTCATTACTTGATGTTGGATAAAGTGATCACTTTTGTCTCTGCTCTCTGCGTTTTCTAAAAAATTTAAATAGAAGAAAAACTTTCTCATACATTATACAAAGGAAAACAGCTAAATCTCAAACCTTGGCAGTCCCTAGCAGACTTAAGCCCAGCACCCCATCCCAGTGCTCCCTACACTGTGACCTAGATGCATCACTTTCCACATCAGGGCGGGCAGGATCCGGGTTCTATTCCCAGCATCCACATCGTGGGTCATAACCATCTGTTCTAGGAAATCAAAAGGAAACTTCCGAAGGTAAAGGTAATTGCAGGAACAAGAGACCCTCCAGTCCTGCAGTCCCAGCCTGTCACTTCTGGATTCTGAGGGAGTGTATCTGAGGCATATGTCTCCCAGCAGAACCTGTGACTCAGTCCTGCCCAAAGACACTGCCCTGAGAGAAATCTGTACCCTGTCCCATGCCAAACCTCACTCTCCTCTTCCTGCACCCGACTCCTGATCCAAAGATAACTCCAAAAGTGCCCTCTCCTTTGACCAGCCCCATACTAGTGAATAAGAAGTGAATAGTGAAGTGAGAAGGTTTCAAAGGCTAAGCGTTTCTAGAATTGAGTACACTTGTTATCTTCTCCAGCTGGAGAAACTGAGATCTGAAAATGTCACACCAGTAGGGTCTCCCATGACAATGGCAATAAGTCACACTCCTATACATGATCTCTGAAGCAGTTGTCTGCCTGGAGGTTTTATTCAGAATGCACTAGCATAAGCAGACCCAGGAGGTTGTGTTAAGTTGACAAAGGATTTCAGATTTCCTCCACCAAGAGGCTCAGCTGCCCCATTCTTTCTAGCATTTCTTTCCACACCCAGGGAAATTATCCTTCTGGATAATTCCCAGGTCTTCCTGGAGCCTGTAGAGAAGGATCACATAGAATGAACTCACAATCCTATAGGAGTGCAGAGGCAGGCTGCAGGAATTCCAGGAGGGCATGAGGCTTCTCTGACCTCAGCTAATTGTTTTGTGTGTACCACCTGAAGGTGAGTGGCCAGCCCAATATGAGCACCATGTGTAGCATTGGCTTTGCCATACTGAGAGCAGGATGAGGGAGAAGTCATGGGCAATTGTCCAAACAGGGGCATCCTGAAAACCAAAAGGATTGCTACTGATTCCTGGGCAGGAACAGGTGTTAAGCAAATAAGTCTCTGATAAGTCTCAGCTGAAGTCTTCCACTTCCCTCAGCATGGTGCCTCCTGCTGCGGTGGTACTCAACTCTCTCCCATAGCTGAAAGGAAAGTATCCTCCCAAATCAAGTCATGTCCAACTCAGCAAACTCCCTGACACCCCAGAAAAGAAGCTACATGAGGGCCACCAAAATAAATAAATAAATAAATAAATAAATAAATAAATAAATAAATAAATAAACAGGAACAGAGTCCTTATTCTAGTTCCTCGCTGCATCCCCCAGGATGAAAATAGCAGTTAGTAGGTGTCTGGTAAATAGTTGTTGAATGAATATATGTCTGAATAGGGTTTCTAGAGTCATAAGAAGAATTCCAGGAACCCAGAGAGACTTGGTAACACATTAAAGGGTTTGAATTCTAAAATGTTATAGAATCAAAGTCATTTATGAATATGAAATATGCATGCCTTTAAACTTCTAGAATGCCTGAAACTAAACTTCTGCAATCAACTAACTGGGAGTAAATTATTTTGGCACTACTATTGAGCTTCCAACAAACTAGAGCTGTTTCCAGTCCAAAGTCACTCAACACTTTATTGACCAAACTGGGGATGACTCGAGACAATACTTACCTCAGCCACTGGAATTCTTCAGATCCAACATCACTGTGTTTGTGTAAGTTCTCTGGGAAACTCAGGTGCCATGATCGAATTAGGTTAACACAGAAATTGAATAGAGGAAATGCCCTGTAGGATAGAGACTGAAGGTGTAGTGGGTAAGACGGAACTTGAGGGTGGTATCCCTGTTGGAATATAGAGAAAAGGAAAATCTTAGGTTCAGCCAAAACTGCCCAGCAGAGGACGTGGAACTGGAAGAAATTAGTAACTCATAGTGCTTGTCACTGTCTCCAAAGCACAGGCTCAGCTCAGTGTCGAGTCATCCAAGGGGAGGCACCTGAACTGTAGAATCTCCACGCTGTCTCCTGCAGCAGGAGTTCTAAGCAGCCGTGTGTAGGTTTGCAACACACTCTGATATCACAATATAATATCATTGGACTGCTCTGTTCAGTGACTCCGTCTCTAGAAAGTAGTGCCAGCTGTAAGTTGAACACACCAGTAGACAACAAGAGAGCAATCGCCCCAACACCAGCTTCTTCTCCCAGTGCTACTACTTCCCATCATTCACTGCTAGTCAAGATATGTCCTCAAATAAGTAAATCAATGACAAAGTTTTATTTATAAATAGAGTTTTATTGTTGCATTTGGATGTCTCCAAAGACTCATTCTGGGTTGTCCACATGATAGCTATTCAGAGGTCTAAAAAGGTATCACCATGTCCAGTAAGAAACTCCTTAAAGGGTGAGATTCCGAGTCCTTCGTATCTGTCATGTCAATCAGTAACTGCAATTTTGGTCCAGAAGCCATCCAAGAAGAGCAAGCTCTGAGCCATCTTTAACTCATGCCCAGATGAAACAGCTTTCGAAAGAAGGCTGGGCCTCCCCAGTAGCCTCTGTAAGAAATAACACAGAAAGGCCATGGAGATGAGGTGACATCATGTAATAAGAAGTCACTAGGGATGCCTATCAGCACATAAGGCAAGATGTTTCTATGAGGTAGAAAGGATCTCATGACTGGAACAACCTACGATGAGTCCTAGCTTTGACACTGAACTTGCTGTGTGAGCCCAGCATGCTGACTAAACTCAGCGTACATCCACAAAGCTGCTGCTACATGCATACTGCTACCTTCTCAGGAATTCAAAGGAGGGTAGTCTCTCAACCTTACTGACAGGACCCAGCAGTTCCTTATCATGGGGATGCCCTGAGCATTGCAGTATCCCACACCTCTGCTCACTAGATGTCAACAGCATCCTTCCAGTGATAACAGCCAAAAATGTTTCCAAATATTGCCAAATGTCCCCCATATCATCCTGGATTAAGGATTGCTGGTGTGGATATCCTAACTTATCAATCTCATATGTGTCTGGAAAACTCAAACTAGTGTTTTTTAAGCATAGAGGAGTTATTAATGTGTGGTAGTCTACTTATTGAATCCCTACCATTGTCTGACTCTGTATTGTCTCCTTAATGCTATTTTCAATTTTTGAATAATAAACTAAACATAGTCTGATCAACTTGCTCAGCTACTAAATGATAGAAACATTATTCAAATTTAGGTCAGAGCTTGAGTCTATCTCTGTTCTCTTAATTACTTTTAATGCTTCTCAAACATAGTAAAACCAAAGGAAGGCAGCAGATGAGAAAGTACTTGGCATATAAACGAATTTTTATTATAGTATTATTAGTAGTATTCGTATTATTTATCTAATTCATCTAGGAACAAAAAAAAAAGAAATGAAGAATGGAAAACAGAAGACTTGGTTCCTCCCAAGAATAAAGAGAAGAGTGGGCACCCCACCACAAGATGGAAATATTGCAAACCTTCCCCTTACCTAAGACAGCCCTCTCTCAAGTATGGCTGAGGCTCGGGAGTTCTTCAAAGGCTACCATTAATTCTTGAGAAATGGTGCAGTAGAGTAGGTCTCATTAGCAAGTCCTGCTTTGAGTGGAAGCTAGAAGGACCCTCTGAAGCAGCCCACCCCTAAACAAGTCAGTGCCCTCTGCACAGGCACCAGATGAGACACCCACCTCAGCATCATATTCCAATACAGGAATGGCATTATGTCAGCCTTCATGAGATACATAGAAATTCGCTCTTTGCTCTGATCGAAAGGGAAGGTTTCCAGGGGCTGAGCAGTGTAGTCAAACTCAGCAAGAATCACACGGTTGTAGCCAGTCACCAGTGGGCAAGAGGTATAGCCATCATACTGAAATTGTGAGAATAAACAAGAAAGAACTTTCTGTCATGGAATTTCATAATTTATTATTTGCTGAGTGACTGAAATTGGTGTGTGTGTGTGTGTGTGTGTGTGTGTATGTGTGTGTGTGTGTGTGTGTGTTTGTCCATGTCCTAGTTTCTGGATTTTTGGACTATGAAAATTGAAAATTATGTAATAATACTACAGACAAATTAAATTCTTCAGACAGTATAAGCTATAAGAAAGTACCAGAATTATGGAGAAACACTACCTTCATACAGAGGGGGAGGTGATAAACTAGGCAGTAACTCCTATAGGCATGCAAACCTTTTTTTTGGGTGTTTGATTCTTCATAATCAGAGAAATTGTTCTATCAAGGATTCCGGACTGGGCAGCTAAAAGAGAACAGAAAGTCTGAGCATCAGGTTTTCCAAGAAAGCTCATTTGCATATAACATTAATATAAACAAGATAATGGTGATTCCATCCACACCCCCTCTAGATTGTGAGTAGATCGTGACTTTTCCTTTTGCTTGAAGTTCTATCAGAAGGAGCCCTCAATTCATCAAAGACCACACAGCTCTCACTCTTACTTTGAAATTAAGAACCCAGCTCTCTCTCACAGGATGATAAGGGTGGCCCTACCCAAATCCCATTCCCCCCACTCCTGGTTTAGTCTGGGTGCCATGCTGTATGGCACCTTGTATTCCTACTCATAGACAGTCTAGATTGGTAGCCCCCGTCATACCCACTAAGGCAAATTACTGGGCTTTCTTTCTATGGTATTGTCTGACTGAGACCAAACCAGATAGATAGGTAGATAGATAGATAGATAGATAGATAGATAGATAGATAGATAGATAGATGATAGATAGATAACGGTCTTTATAGATGTATTTGTGTGAGGGGGTGTATGGCAAGAGTAGAGAAAAGAACATTCCACAAAAGCCTTATTGATACAATTCAAGGAATATTTATAATGTGAGTCTACTCATTCTCATTAGTAGAACGATGAAATATTTGGGGGATTGAGCAAAACAGTGGGGAACTACCATTGAACTCAACAAATGTTCCCCTGCAGAAAATGTTCTTAACCAGTTGTTCAAAAACAGTCCACAGACTTATTTTGCCTGAAAACTATAGTTTACTGGCACTCAAATAAAAATGACGATTTCATTGGCTCTAGAAGTGAACAGGAGAATTGAATAAAACTACTGAGTGGACGTCCTCACTGATGACAAAGTAATATCTGCAAAGATCCTGCCCCACTTTGGGGAATTAGATATCACAGAGGACACAGAGAGTTTGGAAACTGGACTGAAAATATATAAGGAGTCCCCTGGCACAGGGTGCCAACATCAATGTCAAAGGAGAAAAGCTGTCTCTAGATGCCACTGTTGAGAGACTGGACCTGGAAGCAGTCACACCCAACAGCAAGGTGGGAAGAGTGTGTGGGTGTGGCCACACCCTAGCTGGGTTCCTTCCCCCTATTACAATATCCTGTTTTGCCCAAGATTCTCTTGGCAGAGAAGCAAGGAAAGAGGTCTAAGCCTGTTAAGCTTGTTAAGACATGGCCTTGCTCGCAGTGATCTGGACAGAGGCTGGGAGGCAAGCAGAGCCAAGGAGGAATGGACATGTGCTGGTATTGCATAGGAGATTCAGAGAGCTTGGGGTAGGAAGGCTAGTGAGAAATGCTTGGGGAATGCTGGAGTCACTGTCACTTAGACACTAGCAGCACAAGCAAATATCCATGTGGAGTGACACAGTGGAACATTCACGGCAGTGCTGTGAGATAAAATGGGAGAAAACAACTCAAATACAAGTAAGACTTTCTAGTAAGATTTGAAGCAATCACATAATAAGACATGGTTTGTAAAATGGCGAATGTGATAACAATGGCGACGCTGTTTACATGGCTGAGGAATGTAGACGCCGCCGGCCAGATGGCAGAGCCGGAAGGAAGGCTTCACTTGATAAGTTTTGTTCAGTCACACTTAAAACTGTATCTGAAGCATTGGATTAATATTTCTTTGTCTGGTATAAGCTAAAAGCCAGGCAATCTGACCTCTCATATTAGGTCTTTCTACCACAGAAATGCATATAATTTGGATATAAATTAAAGGTGCTGTCTCACATGCTATCCATTAGTTACCAAGAGAAAACAGGCTAAGGACTCAGCAGGCAAAGGTGCTTGCCACCAAAAATGAGGAGTTGAGTTTAATTCCCGGGACCCACCAGATGGACTGAAAGAACCAACTCCAAGCTGTCCTCTAACCTCCGTGAGTTCATGCCCATAAACAAATAAATAAATATAATTACATAAATGCAGCAGGCCTGACCCACGTTAACCAAGTAATGAACTCCAGGCTTGCCAAATACAATGCAAACTCATCTCACAGTTACAAGAATGTTTTTAGAAAATATGAGTTGGGCTGCATGTGAAACAGTTTTACTATATAGTATTAAGTTTCTAGGTCATAATAAAGGTGCTGTAAATATGGAGGAATGTGTACTTTCTAGGAGAGACAGGTTAAGTTACTTAAGGCAAAGATGCATCATGATGTCTCAACTACTTTCAAATGACTCATTAAAAGCATATAAAAGTATAAAGAGTAGTAAATCAAATATGTGCCTTTTTCAAATTTTTCATTGGTTGAGATTTTTGAAATTAAAGAAACAGGAGATTAATATCATTAATAATGAAAAAGACATTTGGTAAGTCTCATAGAAAGGTCTCCAAATTCACATAAAATGCTATCTGGTCATCAGCAGAGAGGTCCATGTTTTATGGCATCCACAGAAGACAGCTCCTGTCTGTAGAGGACAGAATGTAAAAGGCAATTCTCCCCATCACTGCTAGTGCAGAATATCTAGGTAAAGAATTTAGTCTTCCAGGCTGAGGCCTTAATCATGTACCACCAATCAGGGCATGCTCCACTGTGCTTGTCTATACAGAACAATTTTCTGGTCTGCAAGCTTTCATTGACTTGTATGTGTTTTCTAGAGAAACAAATGCTTCCCTAGCTCTGCAGTGTTTCAGGCAGAAGAAAAATAGCCAAGCTGCCTGGTATCAAGAACCAAGCGTACCAGAGACGTAAACATGGCAGTCACAAAACTTACTACTGAGAGAGCTGGGAGAGGTCACCCCCTTTATTGCCCTGAAAACAGTCTCTGTGACAGGTAAGGACACACTCTTTTGGTATTTTGGTAAAGCCTTTAAAAGCTATTTTCTTCTCCATAAAACTCCAGGATCGTTGAGAACTTGATTCTGCCTGTCTTGGGGAAGCCAAAGTCATTTTTAGATCACAAAAAGTTTTACCCATTATAAACAGAATAGTATTAAAATCTATTTAATAAATATTTTATTTATTAAAATATTTTATTTATTAAAATAGTATTAAATAGTAGTAAAATAGTATTGAATTATGAAAGTCTATGATAAACTTTTGTTTTTCTGGTTTTTCTGGGACATTGAGGAGAGTCAGAGCTGGTAACCTACCTACTGCAGCAGCAGTCTTTGAAGTTGGGAGGTTGGTGCAGTCTCCGATGCCAAACACATTTGGGTACTTCTTATGCTGCAGAGTCTCTTTATCCACGTCCACCCAGCCAGCAGAATCAGCCACAGGACTCTTCTTGAGGACATCTGGTGAGCTCATAGGTGGTGTGACATGAAGCATTTCATACTACAGAAAACAAGAGCACCCACATTTGCATCTTTTCAGAGCCACAAGCCTCTCTTCTGTCTTCCTCATTTTGAGTATCATAATGGCCGCGGGGAGTATTATGCATTAGTGAATGTATCAATCCATATGTTCTTCAAGACTTTAGGGGCTATGGTGGAGGATAATGAGAAACTAAACATCTGTCCTCGCAGGTTGCTATGATCTCACTATACTGAGCCCAAATACCTTCAATAGGAGAAGTGGGGAACCCAGTATTTTGAAGTATAATTCACTAATGTTCTGAAATACTCCATCGATGCTACCATTCTTGCTAAAACTCAAAGAGTGGCAAATATTGTTTATAACTCTTTGGCCCTCAACTGTCAACTTAGCGTTGAATGGATTTGGTTCTTCAGTTGTATTCTGTAAAGAGATGTTTAGAGCCTTGAAACTTGTAAAGATAATGTTCAAACATCAGCCCTCCAAAGGATTCAACTCTAAAAGTACATAAAGAAAAGTTCTAAGTCACCATTATGAGAGGACAAACTGAGGGATAAAGTTCTCTAGCATCCTGGAGAAGTAAAGAGGGATCTTGTCTAGCATTCGGTGTATTGAGTAGTGTTGAGTGCAGAGACGGGTTCCTTTCTCCAAACACATAAATAAAGACTGTCCCAGATGATCCCTGCTGAGGCCTCATCCATTCGTTCAATGTTTTAGTTGTGTAATTTTCTTCCTCTTTTTGTAGGTAGTGCCTTTTATTCATTTTATTTTACAATCTCATGTAGCAACTTAAAGGTCTTGTCGGGTCTACTTCAAGATACATTTACACAATTATTCATGTTTCACTAGGGTGAAAATGTTTATCTGCTAAGGCCATCTCAACCTTGTGTAAATCTCTCTATAAAGGAAATGTCAATGCCTCTAGTGTCCCATGGGACTCAACAACCACTGAGAGGCTAGAAATCAAAAAGCTGAATTGCATTTATTCAAAGTTGCAGGGTTATTTAACCTCAGGAAACGTTTGCAAACGCTTAATGCTCTTGAACATCATACCCTTTAAGGGGCCTGGTGAGGGTATGAGTGCAGAAACTAACCCTTATCTGGACTAGAGCCCAGAACAGGCCTCCTGTATGCTTGAAATGACCTCCTTGGAGTACAGGTTACTTATGAAATGCTCATAAGGAAAACTCATCGCCAGAAATGAGGAAGAGTCCACTTCTGAGAAAGTGCAGACAGGAAAGCTATGTAGTTCCAAAATATCAGAGTCACAGAAGATAAAGGAAAGCTGTGGAAATGCCCCAGATTGGAGGAGACTAAAAAGACATCAGACTAACTACTAGACACAGAAGAGTGTTATAGAGCTACTGGGTCAGTCAACAAAATTGCATACGTATAGTAGATAAAAATATCATATATGTGCCAAATTTAGTAAGCACATAGTAACTAGCAATTTAACTATTGTGGTTACATAAGAAAGTACCCTTATCTTAGAAAGTTTATCTAGAAATTTATCTAGATAAGGAGAATAATGCATGATAATTATCACCTGTATCTAGGGAAATTAACAGAAATTGAGATTGAGGGGAAATCAAATAATAAAGCTAAAGCAACTGCTGTTAGAATCTGTATATGAATCTAGCTAAAAACATGCACGATTTTATTTCTGCTATTTTTGTTTTTATAACTTCTCTGAGTTTGAGGATATTTTCAAATAAAAGACTTTTAAAGTATGCCCCTGAGCCATCAGTAACACTTTAATGATATTTAATATATTCTATTTAAGAATAAAAAAATGGATGCAGTGAGTTTTAGAAAGAGCTTAAGCTGAAAGGGTTCTTAATTTTTTGATGTTTAGAAAACTAATCTTCGGTTCATTCAAAATTCCTTTTTATGGAACTCATCGTCATTAAATACAGAGTACAATGTGAGCCGGCCATGCATTCCCACTGCTGATAGTTTCTGCCAGAATGGTATGAACCAATATTCTCCAGTACCATTGCATCTTGTGCTTAATCTCCACAATTCTTCCATAAACGTAGTATTCCCACTCTGTGGGGAAAGACACAGATGCCCAAGACCCAGAGCCCACAGCACAGGCTGAAATCTTTCCAAGGAAGGTGGTGGCTCTGCTTAAGAAGTCCCTTAAGAAGGAAGTTAAGGGTTGGGTGTTTGCACAGGTGAAAGATGTGCAAAGACAGCTTCTTCCATGGATGGAAAACAAACACTCCTGTCTGTCATGAGCAACCCACAGTTCCCTCCCAGTTCACAAGCAGAGCTATGTCTCATACACCAAAGGTTTAGACATTCACAGGGCATTTGAAGAAGCACTCCCTAAACTCTCCAGGCAATAAAATGACATGAAATAGTTTGAGTGTCAGGGAGGAGTTAAAGAGGACTTAAAGAATAAGACCAATAAATAAATAAATAAATAAATAAATAAATAAATAAATAAATAAATAAATCACATAGCACCACAGATCAGCCCTCCGCGCTCCCTGCTGACACAGTCTCTCCCATCTTGCCCTCTTCAGTTCCCTTTTCTGCTCTAGCAGCAGCAGCCTTCCCCAGCAAGTAGCAATGCTGGTCCAGGGGGAGGTGCTCTCCTGTCTCGAATCTGCTGCTCGGAGCAGCAGATAAGGCTCCAGGCAGCCAGAGGAACCCGCCACTCACTTGAATCACGTGAGTCTCCCCAGGCTTGTCCAGGATCTCAAAAACAGCCTCCTGTTTGTCAGCTCGGACCTCAATAAGGTTGTACTTATAGTTGACAGAGAGGTTCCTCTCCCGAATGATCTCCTGCAAGGCATCTGCATACTTCTTAACTCCAAATATAGTTCCAAGAGCTGTATTGAAGATGACATTAGCCTTGGGTCGCTTTCCAGTCTAAGAAAAAGCAAAGAGGAAAGCCAGACAATTACTCCAGCCATCATTTTGTTCCTCATTTCTTTTTTTCACCCAGACCAGAATTAAAACTTTCTGTAGAGATTTTCTTGCAAGTAGAGCTGTTAGAACTTCAAAAGCTTGTACCAACCCCTATGATCTTTCATAAGAAACAGTCACTAGAGCTGTCTCTTAGCTCTATACCTCACAGGACCCACAAAGCATAGGGAGGACAGAATCAGCCCCCACTACCTGATGCCAGGTATATGCCACAAGCAACCATCTGCTCTCACACAGGTGTTTGGGCAAACCTCCCTGACCCTCATTACAAAAAAACAAAACCTCATTACAGAAGCTCTGAAATTCCATATGAATATTTTTTACCTTTAAAATTGGCATTTTGCCTATTTGCAAATACATGTATCAAGAGCCAGAAAATACTCATAACCTTGAGCCTGAGTGAAAGCAATTAACAGTAACTATATACATATATATACATATACATACATATATACATATATACATATATAAGTATATATACACATATACATATATGTGTGTAATTTATATATGCAATTTTTATGTATATATGTGTAATTTATAATTAATTGCCTAGCTACAAATACTAAAGTATTTAGACAATTATTAACATAGTTTGCCAATGGGCTTTTACACAGTTTTAAATGGAATACTTTATTTATATGTACAGTATTATTGTCACCATATTTTTAAGCCTGCAGAAAAACCTCCTCTAATTTGTGAGAACAACTTTGTGAAAGAGAGAGAATGTGCGTGGTGAGTGGTCTCCACATCCAGCTGTGTAACTGTGTTCAAATGGAACAAAACTTTGAGTAACAGAAAGGTCGTATGTCAGAGATCAAAGTGGACTTGTGGCAGGTGCTCGATAGGTGGCGCCTGCCCTTGTCAACTGTCCTGCAGAGGAGCCGCACCTTCCTGAAGTAGGCTTCCGATAGGTACATGATCTTTTGGGGGGCACCAGCACACTTCACCGGAGTGTTTGGGAAGGTGAACAGGGCATTGCCTTCCTTGAAGTCCTGCAGGGCCTTCCACGTCTTCTCCACTGTATTCACTGAGTAATTGGACCCTATTTTGGGATAAGCAAAGCCTTCAGGTAGTCCTTTAATCTGCAACCAAACACAAGAAAATTTTTAAAAAGACAGATAAAAAAGTATGAGACATGTAGATAATAAAATTTTACTCAGCCATGAATTAAATCATTAATTTGTAGAAAATTAATATAATGTAGATCATTGTATTGAGCAAAATACACCAAACTCAGAGAAACAAATAACATATTTTTCTCATATGCCGACTTAAACTTATGTGTGCATGTGTGTGCATGTGCGCACGAGTACATCAAGGAAGTGGCAAATTAACTATAAAGGGAAAGGAAGAGGCCGTAAGAAAAGGAAAGGAAGGAAAGGGAAATAATGTAGTCTACCAGACGAAAACCTAAGGAAGAAATATTTAAGGGAAGGAAGGGGCCTACTTAATGTAGGTCAAGATATCAAAAACACATGAAGATCTCCTTATGAAAACCATTATGATGCATGCTAATTCACAAAATTAAAAAGAAGTAAATACATTTCTTTTTTGGTATACACATAAATTTACCATTTATCAGAGATTAAAACAAATCTACATATTTAAAAAAACAAAACTGTGCCAATGCTTTTTGGAGCCCTTGTTCTTTTCCATTTCTAGAGCCATTCAGACATGACAGTAGCATCAGCATTCAGCATTCACACACAGAACAGACAAATGAGAGGCTCAGACCACAGCAGTGGCCCCTGAAGTCACCTGTCAAGCTGCAGAATGAGCTCGACCCTGAAGAACCTACCCACCACCACCACCTCCCTGGACAAGAAGCTGCAGTTGGGATACAGCTCTTCCCACCTCCAGAGTGAGGACAGGATGCCAGCCAGAACTGCCTTCAGGAGAACCACTTGCTTTTCTGAGGAGAGGCAGGAAGGACCAAGAGCTGTTCATCCATGATACCAGTAACAGAAGACTGAAATTGCCCTCTTGGGTTGTGCAGATCAAACTCTTGGTGAGATAGTAAAGTAGGCAATGAGGGCATGTACTTTGGAATATTTAAGTCCTGGGCTCTGCTCCACCTTTCCTACTTAACAGTGTTGTAACTGAGTAAGTTACCTTGTGCTTAAAAGCCACTGTTAAGAAAAAGGGTGCTGTAACCTGGCAGTCAGACTCCTTCCTGGAAGTTCTGTGTGGTAGTGAGGTCTGTTTTATGCTCCCACATGCACTAGTGTTGCTTTCAGGGGTAAAGAGATGGGAGCAGAGAAGTCACATGAGCATCAGGGAAGAGAGTAGATTAATTGCCGTTTGAGAGTACAGAGGGAGGCTGTGTGCTGGGAGGGCTGAGGACTAGCCTGTCTGTCCCTCAAGACAGGGCAGTGAGCAGCACACCATGCTGAAGACACTCAGTGGAGCTGGCATGAGAAAGATCAGGGACAGATGGTCTGCGTCAAGCATGAGAACACCATACATCCAACAGACTTAGTGGAGATCCAGCCTGACAAAAGTCATTACATTCCTGCCTGGGGATCCACAGGGATCTTGTGTCTGCAGATAACTGCCTTCTTTTTTGCTCTACATTCACTTAGAAATTTTTCTAGAATTTTCAACCAGTGGATACCCAGTCGTGGGCTAGCCACAGTTAAGTTATATTCTCTCAGCCTCAGTTTCTTCATCTGTGAGATGGAGGAAAAAGACCTTCCTCACCAGAAGCTGTAAAGGATCAACCCTCTGCATCTTTTTTTCTCATCAATATATTTATGCATACTTTCACACTCTCTATTCCTTAGACTTAAATACAGCCAGAGAAACGCAGGAAACTTGAGGTTACTTACAACTACGTACATGGCTTCATATACATGGCTTATAAAAGCTGACTAGGGAGTGTAGAGATGTACAGTTGCTAAAGGGTAAATTTGGAGCAGTGCAAAACAAGAAAGCACATGAGCAGTAGCACGGATATGATTAGAACTCATTGTTAATATCTAGCAATGATTCCATAGTAATGGCTGCCTTTAAAAAACTGAGAGAGAAGATAAAGTAGCTCTATATTGGGATTATTGTATACTTATATACACTGTATAACAGAGTCAGCTTCAGCCGGGCGGGGGTGGCGCACGCCTTTAATCCCAGCACTTGGGAGGCAGAGGCAGGCGGATTTCTGAGTTCGAGGCCAGCCTGGTCTACAGAGTGAGTTCCAGGACAGCCAGGGCTACACAGAGAAACCCTGTCTCAAAAAATACCAAAAAAACAAAAACAAACAAACAAAACAAAAAAGAAAAAAAACAAAAACAAAAAACCCAAAAAAAAACAAAACAAAAAAAAGAAAAAACAAAACCAGAGTCAGCTTCCTATATGCATCAAGTATCTGAAATATGTAACAGTTCTGCTATTCCAATATTTGAAAAAAACAAAAAGACTGTTGTTTCTTAGCTCACTACAAGAGGGCACTATAAAACTCTCAATCCTGGCTTTTTCCTCCCTCCTAATAAGGCACAGAAACCTCTAGAGAACCTTCATATAACATATCCCAACACATCTCCACTACCTTCCCCACACCCCAGGCATGTCATAAATCTTCACATATAAACACAACCCAAAGACCTTCCATGAGCCACCTCTACAAGCTGGGATGGCAGATCTGCAACCTGTGTCAGCACCAGGCTTTGTGTGCTGTGACTATTTGCCTACAGTCCCCAAAGTGCTCCTGGGAGTCACAAAAACAAATGAATTATTCTAAAGTGTTTTCAGAAAATCAACTTGATTCTCTCGGGGAACAGCTCTCTCTCGGGGAACTTGTAGCTCCTTTGCCTGCTGAAAACACATCTAAGAAACTTCTAGGTATCATTTTTACAGTGTTAGTCACTTCCTACCCAAGACACTCAAGTCTCTATACAGTAAAACCTAAGCATGCTTTCAGAGTCTGATGAACTAATAGCTATGTTCTGCTGTTACAGTCCGCTTAAGAATTCACAAGGTAGATCTGATTTGCAAAGGAAAGCCAATTCTTTTATGTGTCCAGCTCAGCTCTACTTAACAAGGCCGGCTTCCTGTGAGTACAGAAGGAGCTTGTTTCTGCCAGAAACATGATTAGGGCACAGACATGCTGAACTGTACTTAAACTTTGAAGCTAAAACACATCGTTATCGATGACAGAATCTTAGAGAAGACCTTTTTTGAATCATAAAGAAAAGACTATGAGAAATAAGCTAGCCTTGGGGTGGGGGGGGTATCTTAGAACCATTTCTCTGTCATTTCCCAATTGCTGATGAATGCAAGGAAAGAATACTGTGCCTTAGTTTTGTCTTAGCATAGATTGGAGGGTATAACAAACAACTAAAGACTGTACCTTCTTATAGTCCAGCTGGATTCCAAGAGCAATGATGAGATATCTGTAGGAGATCTATAACACAAACAAAAAATATATATGGTGTTAGACAATACTCAAAAATCAGCACCATGCCTCCATCTGTCAATGCAAGTGTCTCCAGGTAGATGGTGGTGGGCAGGGTGGGCAGGGTGGGCAAGGGTGGATACGCCCCACAGTTGACCACCCTTCTTTCCTTTCTGTTGCCTCACATCTCACTGTTTCAAAAATCTTAGGCTTTGGAGCCTAAGAACAAACATATCCTAATCTCAAAAGACAAGCAATCATCTTTAGAATATGATTGATTTTATGATATATCATAATTTTATGAATCTGATCCAACTGAACCAATACCACAATTGGGAAGCTTCTTTCAAAGGGCACTGGAAAGTATGTCACACAATTGTTTATGTTTAATGATTCAAAGAGGGATTGTGATTGTTCATGCTGAAGACAATGATATCCATAAATATGGTAATGGACACTCATGTTTAGGATCAAGGGGAAGATAGAGAGGGAGAAAGTGTAAGAGGGAGTGTAAGAACATCCCTTTTAAAAGCTAAACAAAGAAAGCAATTAGATAAAAGGGGATATGGATGGGAATCTCCGTGATCTTAGATTAAACTAAAAAGGACAGACAGCAAGCTGAGCAAACCCCAGTTGAACAGAGTAGGCTCCAAGGCCTAAGAATGCCCCACTCTATCCAGGAGAGACTGTTGAAGAGGACCCACTTTGCCATAAAGGAGACTTGACTCCAGTGTGTCCAGGCTTCCCTGTGCCTCTTACTTTTACAAGAGACCCCTTAGCACAGAGCCCATGATGCTTTTTTGCAGTGAGCATGTTGAACAGAGGCCATGCCCTCCCTTACTTCACAGAATACTCCCAGGGGATAAAGGTTGTTTCTTCTCCTTGCAGTCCTAGAACCTAGAGAGGAACTCAGCAATGCTGGTTGTATGAACAAATATATGAAGGAATAACTTTAGTTGCATTTTTAGAAAAGTTTATCAAGGTTAACAGGGGAAAAAAGAACCATCCAGACCTGTACATGCTGTCCACAGAGTCAACAGCTTGATGTTCTTGGTTCTAGAGGGAAGACAGCCATTGAAGGGCATAGGGAATGCCAGGAGTCTGGGATTTTTGCCTGAGCTGGAAGACCATTTGGGTTATTGATGCTATTATGAACAAAATACCCAGGAAGAAGGCATGAGGACACAATAGAATGGCCTAGAAACAGCAGGACTGCTCTCTCCCACGGTCAGGCGCTGTGTTTGCCTTTTTCAGTGACATCAGCACAGTGCTGATTCATGTTGAGTTCAAGGTCAATTCACTAGTCTTTGTCCTTTCCACATGACGCCCTGCTAAGTCAGGCGTCCCTGTCCTGGAAGCTTGTAAAGCCGCTCTTCATCTTACCTCAACACAGAAAGGCTTATATCCAAGCCCATAGAAGTAAATATATGTGCATATGTTTTTCTAAGAAATTAAAGGCTTATATATTATTATTCCTCTGCTGATAGCTCAGAACTTCCTTCGTTTCCTCGATAGCTCCAGGAGACCAGATTAAATTGCATATTATTACTCATAAGACTGAGCATCATGGCTTGTTTACCTGGAAGTCTTTTGCTCATAGGTCAGCAGGCCTCTCCCTGATAATGCACACAGTCCCCTGCCGCAACCATGCCTGCCTCATTGAGTGGGCCTCTTGGGGAATCCAGGGATTCCTCAGTGTCTCTATAATAGGGTTTCTTATCTTGAGGATTATAAATTTTTTTACATCTCTGAAGGATAAGAGCCCCAGTAGGTGTTCTAACGACGCATCATTTGTGACTTCTAAGGCTCAGAAACTTGGGGTTGTTTTGAAGTTAGGGAAGAAGCAGGAATCTGTGTAGGGTTCTTCTAGGACTTCACTGAGCATAGCACTGCACAGGCTGATGGCATCAGAAATCAGTACATAACGTCTCTCGGGAGATATCTTGTTGGTTTTAATTGATCCTCCCACTCTGTCTGAGTCTTTCGGATTTATGATTCTTGTCACCCACTTAGCAATTTTCACCACAGATGGGAGCCTTTAAGTTCAAGTTTTAATTTTGTAGCATGTCCCTAGAGAGCCTTCTTCAGACTGCATAAATTAATCAGTGTTCTTTAGCAAACATGATTCAATTTACCAAATTCTTCTATTCTTAGTATAGTGTCTCCTGTCACAGACACCAGATGAGAAGTAGACTTGTGGGCACCGATGTGACCTAGACTATGTCTCTGATGCTCCTACCTCGGGAGTCTGTGTTCTAGACCACAAAGCTTATTTCTTCTCTGAACTTAAGTGTTTTCCTTCTTACCCCTCCTGTTCTAGCCACACTGGCTTGTTTTCTCCAATGCCTCTGCTTCCTCCCCCAAGTGTTTGCATGTAGCTCCTACCTCTAACCCTAACTAATGCCTACTCACCCTTTAACAAGAAAGAACTCCTATAGGCAAGCCTTCCTTGACCTAACAAACTGATTGGTTCTTGCCATTCTGTGGCTTAGTAATTTCCTGTGTTATTATCTGAAACCCTTATCTTTCCCATCAGACTGGGTTCTTGGAGGAGATAAACTCTCTTGTTGTAAGTTCAGTCTCCAGACTAGCATCTAGGACATAGAGGTGTGTAGTAAATACTTTTAGGGAAGCCATGTCTCGGTTTCTTCATTTGTGAAATGGAAATGGTGCCTACCTTGGTGAGTTGCTTTAAGCACTCAGTGAGCAGAAAGCTGTAAAGCACTTGGAGTGGTGTTTTGCACAGGTACAAGCTCAGAAGTATTGTTACTGTTTTCTGAAGAACATTTAAACAGGGAAATATGGACTGTGTGTTCAGTATGAGTCAATATGGCTTAGTCACTGGCTGAGGGCGGGTTTGTCGTCTTTGAACCTTTTGTTGGCACCCTTCTATTTCTAAATTACTATGTGACAGTTATTACTTGGTGAGCCTGGAGTTTTGCAAGGGTTTAGCTGCTGATTTACTAGGTTCTTAGCGTCAGGATCCCTCTCCCTGTCCCCACCTCCACCTTGTGTATGCAATGAGAATATTTGCCCATATTAGGCCTTTTGGCAAGTTGTCCGTTGTTCTCTGGAATTGCTCAAAAGTCATGTCTACAAGCTTTGCTGTTCCTTGGAGTTTTGGTCAGCAGACTTGGAAGTCTGTTCAAAAGCCTTTGTTTTATTTTATGGGGTTTTTTTGGGGGGGGTGGGTTTTTTGGGTTTGGTTTGGTTGTTGTTTTTGTTGTGGTTTTGTTCTTTCTAGCTGGGCTTTATTCTTTCTTGATGACCTCTCTCCCATAAGCTTGCCGGTGCCCAGTCCTTACAAATAATCGATACTACACTTTGGTAAAACCACCAAGGTCTGCGTAGAGCAGAGAATCTTTCCGTTACAGTGTACCTGTGTTTTCTCTTTAGGACATTGCCACAGATCCCATGCCTTCTATTGCTTTCCATGCCCTTTAGTGGATGGCTTCCCTACAGAACCAAGACAGTCAAGGTATCGACTCTCTGGATGACACAGAGTACAGATCAGGATGGATTTTATTATCTGTTTACTTGAATAAAACTCTGCTTTTCACAAGGAAGTGAAAGTGTAGATTCACTCATCCGACAAGCATAGCTGAGGTCCTCGATAGTTCTAGGACTGCAAGGAGAAAATGGAACCTTCATCCTCTACGGGTGACCTGTGACGTGAGGGACGGTATGGCTTCTGTACAATATGCTTCACCATAAAGCATCATGGACCCTGTGCTGAGTGAGCTCTAGGAGGGGCCTGTGGCAAGGGTGAGTTCCCTGAAGAACTGACTGGGAGCTGCAGTTTTGGGCTCAGCAGCAGATAGAAAACATGAAACTGCAGCTTGACACTGAGCCTGTGGTCTCACCATTGTACTTCAACGGATCCATCAAATATGGAGGAAACAGCTATTGAAAAGCCTATGGGTCTCATGTAGAAGGTAACCTCTAACTAGTGCTAAGCACTGTCTAAACCTCACCTCCAGCAGCATCGTTTCCCTGTAGTGCTGAGATAAACCTTAGTCACATAACTGTCTAAAGGATGCCTGGACTGTGACTGGGGTAGATATTTCCCAATACTCACCTCCTATGGAAAACCAGATGTCAGTTATAAAAACGCAGCTGCTATTTCAATACATAGAAATAGACTTTGTTCAACAAAAATGCAGTCTCAAGACGCTGTACTAATCAACAAGGCCCACTGTATCACACAGTGAATGTTCAAAACCACTTAATCCTTCCACCTACTCCGTATACTATGCATATACATGTCATGCAGTTTTTAACAGAGCTGTAAACACAAACACGGGCAATGTGCCATCTTCCATCCCGGAGGTGTGCAGCTTGGAAATGGCTATGCTGCCCCCAGACAACAAGGAAGCCCAGCAGCCCCGACAGTTACCTCCTTGCCATTTTCTGTGCGGATACAGTTCTTGTCTGGGTTCAGCTCCGCCACTCTATCTTGAATCCACTGCACACCGGATGGAATCACACTCGCTGTAGAACGGTCTGATAAGGACAACTCTTTGGCACCAGCACCCACTAGTGTCCAGATTGGCTGGTAGAAATGCCTCTAAGAAACAAAATATTAGGGGAACTTGTTTCCATTTGAGCCTTATTCAAAGCATCTTAGTTAAAGTTCTTTCAACTAGACTCTCCTGACCCTTAGAGCACTGCATAGAAAAGTCAGCAGATGGTTAATCCCCAACTCTTGTGTCTTTTAATGCATTAATTCTGGGAGATTGTCACCAACCAAGAATAATTCTAAGACCAACAAAACAAAATGATAAGCTGTCTTTAATGATTACTGAGTTAGCCACAACTGTTTATTACTAAAAGCTGACTTGATGTTTACTATGTATTGTTACATATATGCAATATAGATAGAATATGTATATACACTTATGTGCATAATCTAGATAGATAGATAGATAGATAGATAGATAGATAGATAGATAGATAGATAGATAGATAGTAAGGAAAATTCAATCTAAAAGCAATATGTGGTTCCTTGAAAGAATGTGAAGATTATGGAAAGTCTGGAAGCTCACTGGCATTTCTAGGGGTTATCAAAACTTCATTATCTTCAAACTATGATCCCACAAAGGACTGAAGATGCTTCTGGTTCGTCTGTCCTTTCTTTCTCAGAAGTTCTACACCCAAAGCCAATAGGACAAAACACAAATTCTCATGATCCTCTTCTACAATGATCTTGCTTCAAATGGTCTATTTTTTCATTAATTTATTTATTCACTTTACATCCTGAATGCTGCCCCAATCTACGTTAATTGTGATTAATTGTTCTGGGCTCAGAGCAAAGTGTAGTTAAATTTAACAGCTTGGGAGAATTCACTCATTGGGTGGACCGAGAAATCAAAACTCCCCATATTGCCAAAATGTTTCTGGCACTTGGTTAGGTTGGCTAGCCAGAGCAGCCTAGAACTCAGGGAGTGGTACAGGAGACACAAGAATAGTCTGTAATCTTCCTAAGGTCAATAATGGCTGTGATCCTGAAAGAAAAGGGCAGAGGTCTCCAGCTGTGGGAACTCATCAATTTTGAGTCCATCTTGAACAGAAAATGAAATAAAACCACCAGCTCAAGAGTTTCTTTGGTCTTCAAACATCTCCAGCCATCAAGCAACCATAGCAGGCATCCACAGCCTTAACATAACCAGCTCCTGGAAGAAAGGTTCCATGGGGTCTTCCTTATAGGGCAGGACAGAGAAGATTGCCCAGCCTACAACCATAACGCCCGAAAGGTGCCTGATCTTGTCTAGTCTTGAAAACTAAGCAGGGTTAGGCCTGGTAAGAATCTGAAGGAGAGACATCATTACTCCATTCCCAAAAGAGCAATGCATATGAGAGAAAAGCACCAGTGGGAGATCCACTGTGGGTCAGCCATGATACAGCATCTGCCACTCCACCCAACTAGTTGTACACGACTCTGCCCCAATTCCACGTGGCCATGGAGATCTCAGGGAGGGGTTAGAGTACACACGTGTGTAAATACTAGAAAGAGAGCTCTGTAATACACAGGGAATTCTCATCTATGCTGAATGCAGACCTTCCAGTGACGCTGCTTCAGGATTACCTATGCTCCTTCTCAAAGTCCCTCCCCAGTGATCTGTTAGCAACCCTACTAAACTCATTGGTTTCTGCAGTCAAACTTCAGTCTATTGTTGGGACTTTATGGGGGTGGAACACACTTTTCCTAACCATGGTCCTCCCCAAGGTAAAAATTTCCACAACACAGAGACACCTAGAGGGTGCCACTCAAAGACAAGAACCATGCATGTGGATGGTGTTGCAAACCTAGGTCGACAAGGATTGCTCTGTGAGCAGTCTTTGCTAGAGCTTAGGAGGGAGGCAGAGCAAACCCTTTGCTCTTATACAACCAACCTTCAATCGGAGCTTGACTCTTTCAGTAGTTTGGGACTGGTAGCCTCAAAAAACTGTGAGAGAATATGTGTTTGTTGTCTTAAACTACTTATATTGTAGTAATTTGTGTGGTATTTCTACTGAGCTATAAATACAAGAAACAAAAAGCTTAAAGCTCTGGGGATGCTCCATTCTCCCCCAGTACTTTTTATAAATACTTATTTTTAAAGAATTTTTTCATGCAATATATTTTCATCATATTCTTTCCCCTCCCCAAACTCCTCCCAGATCCTTGCCACCTCCTCTTTTTTATGCCCATGAAAAGCATTAAACACAAGACACAAAAACCTTGTGCCCACACAGCCTAACACATGCACATACATGCTCTCATGCAAGCCAAGGGACACTTACCTCACTGGGTTCAACAATGGCCACATTCTCTGCTCCAACTCTCCTCTTCATGCGAGTGGCCATGGTGATCCCCCCACTTCCCCCACCGAGTACCAGCACCTCATAGTGGTTCTTGGCTGTGCAGCAGGCTCCTGTGTGCAATTGGAGAGGTCCAGCCTGCTGAGTGCCCAGCCTAAGGAAACAAGCAAAGAGCCGGGCACGTGGACTGGATACAACAGCGACCAGTGGAGCCATCACCAGGGTAGATCAGGCTAAAAAAA
>JANHMN010000002.1:186432246-186456597 GCA_030674055.1 Rhabdomys pumilio | reverse complement strand
TTTTGTTTTGTTTTGTTTTGTTTTGTTTTGTTTTGTTTTGTTTTGTTTTGTTTTGAACAGGATCTCTTTTATGTTGCCCTAGCTGGCCTAGAACTCACAAAATAGACCAGACTGGCCCTGAACTCATAGAAACCCACCCACCTCTGCCTCCAGAGTACTGGGACTAAAGGCATGCACCGCCACACCTGGCAAGAGGCAAGCTTTTAGAAAGGGCAGATTATGTATTTGTGGGCTTGAAATTGAAATAATTTAGGAATCTAAAACTTAGAATATAAATTTAGACTCAACATTTAATATTTACATTAAATGAGAAAATAAATTCTAACAAATGCACAGATCCCTGGAAATCCAGCACTCTTTCTTTGGAGATCTCTGTTAGGTGATTCATCAGAAATACGTATATACAGAACCATCTTTCCCTCTCTGGCTCCCTGGCTTGGCCTGCATAGGATGGAGGCCCTGAAACAGATTTCATTCACTTCTCAGCAAAGCTGTCTCTAGGGACCACAGTCTCCTCTAGTACACTCTACTCTGCCTCTGCTCAGAGGCTCCCTGAAGCTGCCCCCTCTTCATGTCAGTCTTGACCTTTGCCCTTCCTACCCCCTCCATCAGCATGCAGATATATAGCATGCTTTTCCTGAACAATCTGAAACTAGGTCACAATCCTTAACATAAAACTGCTCATTACTGCCCTAGACACAACTCCTTTGTACCAGATACAATGCTGGGTGCTCAAGTGGGCATTATGCCCATTTTCTAGCTGGGAGAATTGAGGCTGAAGAAAAGTAGTTCTATCCTCAAGATTACACAGCCAATTCAGAACCAGACCAACATTCATAGGGAGGAGATTTTAAAACTAGGGAGGAATTCAAAGCAAACTGTCCCACACACCCTACTACCTGGAGGTGCTTCTGGGAAATAGTTCATATGACTGTGTTAATTGCTTTTCTGTTACTCTGATAAAGCTATGACCAAGAAAGTTTACAGAAAGGAGTTTGTCTGGACTTATAATTCCAGAGGGATAAGAGCCCAACATGGCAGGAGGCATGGCAGCAAGCAGGTATGGTAGCCTAAGCAGAAAGCTGAGAACTCAAATCTTCAACCACCAGCATGAAGCAGAGAAAGCAGACTTGAAGTAGGGAAGGCTATATACTCTCAAAGCCTGCCCCCCAGTGATACATTTCCACCACCAAATCCACACTTCCTAAACCCCACAATGGCACCACCACCTGTGAACTGAGGGTTCATATACCTGAGTTTATGGGAGACATTCTCATTCAAACCACTACATGGGACCTAACAGGTCCCAGGCTCTTTAGCCAGCAAGCCAAAGACCTAGTCCACCTCTGGCCTGTGATAAAGTTCTGATCCAAAGACCCATCCAGGAAGGAAGAAAAGGCCATGTTTCAAATGGTCTCGCAGGGAGAACAATGTTCCACTGTATAACACTCAGACAGCCCTTGTCACACAGGGAAGGGCAATCTGAGTTGTCTAGTTACATTAACTTTAGTTTCATCCATAAATACCTTAACAGCCACACTCAGAATAGTTTGACCAAACGTCTAGGCACTGCATGGCCCAGTAAAGTTGACAAATACGAGTAACACCACCAAATGTGATGGAAAAGAAGGCAGCCCAATCCAACACTCTCAAAAAAGAAATGCCACTGTCCCGATGTTAGCACTGCAGGCATGCTAAGGACATGCCCGGCATTGCTTCCCTTGGACAGTCCCATCTTCCCCTGAAGTACTGTAAAGCATGCACTGCTATTCATAGCAAGAGACATGATTCAAACAAGACAGCGGGCTGCTTCCCCTTCCTGAAGATATACTGAATCCTACTGTATTAGCTACAGTATTTTTTTCCTGTGCTTATGATAAAGTGACATTTGAGACCTGGCTAGTTCCTACAGAGACTGTCTGTCTCAGGCCCAGCTAACTTCAGACGGTGAAGGTCTGGCCTGCCTTCATACCTTTGACTTCTAAGCCTATAAGCCACCTTGTCTGCCTGGCTTTTACATTCATATAGTCATTATACAATATTCATATAATAATCATTATATAATACTCATATAATCATATTGGTACTAGACACCAGACAACCAGAAGCAGTCTCTACACTCAGGGTGCACAGAGTCCCAACTGCTCAGTCCTGACCTGAGTCAGCTTTTCTGCCTGCCTCATGATACAGGCTTTTGCTTCTGCTTTCTCTTCCCATTTCTGCCTCCCAACAAGCCCTAGTGCTTCTCACGGGGCCTGACATGGATACTGTGCCTCTGGTCTCTTGAGATCCACAAGTAAAAAAAAAAAAACTTCTCGGCAGTTCCCTCGCAATCCATGGTGCATGCCATACTTGATAAAAACAAATTCTGGGTGTGTTTTAATATACCTACATTAAAATGCATGTGCCAGCTGCTCCGCCAGATGAAAAGTTTGCACTTTGAAGAAAGTTTGTTAGGTTTCTTCTCCTTGTATATGTGCAGAACTGTCAGGTGGCACTTAAAAGGCAATTTAATGTAAAAGGTTGTAATGACCTGGGTGATTGGGCCAAATTTTTGCAGTGCCATAATATAAACTACAGTTTGAGTTTTTAATGCAATAATTAATCTCAAAAAATATGCACCTAGCATTGCCTTCCCTCGACACACTCCAGCTCCACTCTACTGAATGTAACTTAGCAGTGTCTCCTCTAAGGAAATTCTTCATATTCCTTTGATCCATTTAACTTCGACAACTAAGTGGCACTAGCCAGAAGTGTTTATTACAGGGCTTTAAGGACTCAGATCTCTGCAAGGTGGAAGATGATGTGTGAGGTCCACTTCTTGCCTATCCTGGGCTCATCTTAATCATGTAGCAGCTGAATTTTCAAATGTGGAAGACAGGAAACATAATCAATATTCTAACTTACAGGATCCATTCTCTGCATAAAAGTATATGCACTAAGTAACTTTTTACTTGGCTGAATGTATAAGGTTATCCTGGTGAAACAGAGACTTAGGTGAAATATGCACAGTCATGCTTACTCCACTAAGCAAGAATGTTGCCCTAGTATCCATTAGGGTTAGTGAGAATTTGGGCTGAGCGGCAGAATGGTTGCTCATTCTAGTCCTGGCCCCACACCCAGTTTATCAACTTCAGGAGTTAAAGAATAGTAGAGCTTGGACCCAACCCTGGGAAAGGCTTTCTTTTATTAATGTTAGGTAGTTTAAGTATTGAAAGTATCCTAGAAGAAAACTAAAGTAAACATTTATGTCATTCTTAGCAAGATGGAAACTTGCTTAACAAACACCAAAAGACACGAGTCAGATAAAATATCAATGATTTTACTACTTTTTTCATCTACTTTTTTTGCTAGTTATTCTATACACACATACACACATACACCACCACCACCACCGAAACCTCTCTAACGTTCAGCTCTTATCCTCCTACTTCATGACCCATCCTTTGGTCTCTCTTCTTCTCTGACTTAGGATTGGATCAAGCTAATGGGGGGATACTGACAAGATCTCAAAAGAAATAAAGCAAAATTGAGATAGGATTACCTTCCCTGGTTTGTTCCTTCTCTGGGCCATATTTTAAATTGGACAACGGATAGAGGTTAGAAGACTCTCTTGAAGCGTGATAGAAATGTCATACATTGTCTTGAAAATCCAGATAGTGAAAACTCAGAAAACGACAGAGAACACAGTTTGCCTTAGAAAATATCTAAATCATCACCAAGAGACTGCCCTGAATTAACCACATGAGCATGATTTGACTGCCTAAATTCTTTAAAAATGGAGAGGCTTTCCCGATACTGAGGGAGCTATGATTATGGGATATTGGTCATAAAGATGAAAAGTCGCTGCCTTCGAAGATGGAGGGCAGGATAATGAACCAAGGAGTCAGACAATTTAAGGCAGCTGGAAAAGACAAGGAAACACAACCTCCTTTAGAATTCTCAGAAAGCACATGGCCCTACCAGAACCTTGATTTTAGCCGAGTGAGATCTGCACTGAACCTTTGAAGTAGATTATTTTAAGATAATAAATTCTGTTGCTGGAGTTAACACCATAGCTGATTGGCACAGGAATTACCTAGCATGCACAGTGCCACAAAACAGGGGGGAGATTATGTGCCTGTATTAGTGTGGGTTCTCTAGTCACAGAACTTATGGAATGTCTCTACATACTAAGGGAATTTATTGAAATGAGTTAGTCTGTAGTCAAACAATGGGCAGTTGAGAATGGAAAGTCCAAGAAGCTAGTAGTTGCTCAGTCCCACAAGGTTGGGTATTTCAGCTGGTCTTCTGTATAAGCTGAAATCTTGAAGAAGTGGGTTCCAACAGATATGTTGGCAATTAAGTGCAAGCAGAAAAAGAAGAGTGAGCCTTCCTTCTCTCAATGTCCTTATGCCGGCCTCCAGAAGATGTGACTCAAATTAAAGGTGTGTACCATTCTGCTTGGACTTAAAATTTGCTTTGTCCCAGGCTGGCCTTGAACTCAGAGACCTGCTTGCCTCAGTCTTCTAGGATTAAAGGTTTGTACAACCTTGCCTGGACCAAAGCTTTTCATGGCCACTATGCTTCAAGATCTCCATGTCAAGATCCAGGTCAAAAACTTGTGTCTTTCATCCTCAAGATCTAGACCACAGGTGTGCCTTCCATTTCTGGATTGTAGTTCATTCCAGATGTAGGCAAGTTGACAACCAGGAATAGCCATCACAGTACCATTAAACCACAACGTCTGTGGTTTGTTACAGCAGCTTCAGGAAACTAATACATACATCATTTTGTCTCCACAACAAATCAACAAGAGATAAGTGCTGTTATTTCCATTTACAGATATTGATGCTATGCTTCAAGAGAAGCCAAATGACTCCCTAGTTAAGTCTACAATAGGATATGAACCTAGATTCTTTTGGAAGCTAATCTCATTACTCTTTCCACTAGTCTAGAGAAGATGTGCTTGAAGGTAAAGATACAGCATTTCCTAACAACTATCCCTAAAAACAGTTGAAAAGCTTGATGTTACTCTCTTAGTAGAAAGCACAGATTCTGTGCCTGTCTACCTAAGCATCCAGAGTGTTTCAGGGATTGGCAAGAAGAGCCCAGATACTCCATAATATCAGTGCTGACAGACTGGAACATAAAGCTGGAATCTGAACTCACAAAGAAAATTCACTCTCTCTGGAGAAAATAGATACATCAAAATGTCAACAACAAAAAATGCAAGTCCCAAGGAGGCTGGGGGAAGTAAGACTCCAGTCAAAGGAAAGTGGAACAGTCTTGAGGGAGAGAGGGGGAAGCCGATGCATACGCTGTTCCACTTCCATAAGCTCTGTTAGGCCTGATGTGGTATACCCATGGTTTTAGTTCCAGTAACTGGCAATCTCTGTGACAAATGAAGGAGCTCAGAAGAAATGAGTTCACTGGTGAGTAGTTTTACTAAGTATATCTCTACATCAGACAAGAAGGGGTAAATTAATCAGGGGGGGCAATAAACCCAGTTACAGTCTTGTAAACCTGTGAGGAGTCTACTGCATTCAATGAATGTGTGTAATAAGGGCCTGAGATGCTAATAAATACAGATAAAAGAGAGAATAAGCAGGTGAGAAGTGGAAAGGGCCTCTGGAGGTAAATAAGGAAGCCAAGGAAATGATTATATAAATGGAATAAAGAGGTTATATCAAGGGCCTCCTGGAGCTAGTTTTGGACAGTTAAGGTTGAGAGTCACAAAGAAGACTCTCTTGGAATGGGAATCACCTAGATGTATATGAAATGGAGGGCACCCTGGGGAGGTGTGCATTGGACAGGAGAGAGAGAGAGAGAGAGAGAGAGAGAGAGAGAGAGAGACAGAGACAGAGACAGAGACAGACAGAGACAGAGACAGAGACAGAGACAGAGACAGAGACACAGAGAGAGAGACTGGGTAGACCTACATTTCTGACTCTGAGGATCGAAAGCTGTGGTGGCTATTATTCTTGTTTGTCAACTTGACTACATCCTAAATAAACTAATCCAGAAATGGGGGTCACACCTGTGAGAGTTTTTTTTGTTTGGTTTAGAGTGAATCCACTTCTAGTCTGGACCTTTGAGGCAGGAAGTCACCCACCTTTGGCCCGGATCTTGAGGTAGGAAGACACACCTTTAATCTGGGCCATACCTTCTGCTAGACAGAAAAGAAAGAAGCTTTTCCTCTTTGCCTGCTTGCTCTTGCCTAGCTGGCAAGTACATTCCTCCACTCCCATTAAACCCTACTTCTTTGGGTTTCCAGCATCTACTAAAGGCCAGCTGAGACAGCCAGCCTTGTAGACTGAGCAGCTACTGGACTCCTACACTTTCCATTCCTAGCCAGCCATTGTTGGATTAGTTGGACTTTAGCCTGGAAGTGATTCTATTAAAGACCATATATATAAAGAGGGATCCATTCTGTAAGTTCTGCTACTCTAGAGAACCCTGGCTAATACAAAACTCAATCCAGGACCACTGGCAACTATCCAGTGTTCATACAGCAGTAACCAAAGCCCACACCTATAGACTACATTGTTTTGTTTGGTTTACAGTATCTTCTTAAATTCTGATTTACTTGCCAATGTGAACATTTTTGAAGGTATCTCCTAAATAAAAAACTATCCTATGATTTTACTGACAACAGCAAACCCACATTCACACATGGAAACACTCGGTTAGAGCTGTGTAGTCAGGGTCATCTCCACCCTACAAAAACGTTCTAATTCACTGCTCCACCCAGCCTGAGTGAGTCATGTAAGTTACCTGTTGTGCCATGGCTTGGATTTCAGCTTCTGTGCCCTACTCACGGAAGTTAGAGCCTTAGAAGGGCTTAATGGAATGGAATTTAGACAGAGAATCTGGGAGAATGGATTGGAATACCTAACTTGGGCATTTTCAAGTGTGTTCTCTCTGCCAGGCATTGTGCTAGGCACAGAAATGATAAAACAAAAGAAAGCCTCTACCTTCACAGCAGAGGCAGGAATATGATGATCCTTTGGGTGGTTCTTCAGAGCTGCAGGCAGGAAGGAACTAACGTGAATGAGAGACACATGTGAGAGGAAAACACCTAGATGTGATGGATAAAGAAGGACACATTCAAACACTGACATTATATCCACGTCTTCAGTTGGTGTAACGAAGACAAAAGCAGCCCTATGAGATTACTCAGAGAGAAACAACGGTCCAAAGTATGGTGTGAGAAGAAAACTATGCCCCTTGAAAACAGAAGGGATCACACAGGCCTCGCCCCTGCTTTTGGCTCAACTCCTCTTGAGTAATGTGCAGCTGGCCCCACCTGCCCGCATATTCAGGAACTGGATTACTATATTGTTAACAAATAAAGGAAATGAGGCAATCTTCACTCAGGGCTGCAAGTCATGATAGGAACTCTCTATTTGGAATCCAATCAACCCAAACATTTGCTTGAACATTAAGCTATGAAGCAAGAGCTCCAATTGTGGACTAAAACTAAGCTGCCAAGAACCAGGGTTGAATTCATATAACTTTATTAAGGCCTGCAGTCACATTGTGTCTTTGATTTCTTCAGGGAGCCCTGTAAAAATTATCTTTTAATAAGTGCAAAGAGTCCTACCCAGATATGATACTTATGATCCAGAACAACAATCAACATGGCATAATAACCGTAAGGGTGCAGTAGTGGCACACATATGTTGGTCATTGTCATCAGCTCTTTAGTTGAACTTAAGACCTACTCAACAAGACAGAGACCATGCCTGGTAGTGGAAACTTAGCCAACTATTCTAGGGTAGTGAAGTCATGAATCTTGAAGGAGAACCTACAACCATTACTTTACTAAAACAACATAATCCCTAATAGTCTAAACACTGTCCTTATACGCACAGATAAGTGTAGTCTTCAGCCCTCATCAAGGAATCTTTTCTTTGCAACAGATGGAGACCACTGCAGAAAAATCACAACTAATCAAAATGCAGAGTTATGGAGCCCAGTCCCAAAGGAAACAGCTACAAAACACTCAGAAACAAAGGCTCAGAGAACATTTCCAAAGAGGGGTGAAAAGATTTTAAGAGCCAGAGGAGCAGGGAGTTTGCTCTTAGATGGTGTCTCCTAGTAATATCAAAAGCTATACCCATAAAAGACTCACTAACCTGACTGCCCAAACGTGAGTTGAACAAAATATATATATATGGAATCACATATATATGTATATATACACAGACACACACACATACATACACACACATGTAACAAAAAAAAAAAGAGAGAGAGGCCCTGAGGTGTATATGGGAGGGCTTGATGGAAGAAAGAGAAGGGAAGTGTAATATAATTAAAATTTCAAAAATAAACAGAAAAAAATTGAAAAAAATACTAATGAGGACTTTGCAAAGAAGCAGTGACTCCCTTTGCTACAAGAAAGTCCCTCCAAGCTTAAGTACTTAATAATCTTTTATAATCAAAACAAACATTGCAATGATAAAACTGGTTATCTCACCAAGCAGAAGACAGAAATTATATTTACATAAGGAAAGATTTTTTTGCCTTTAATAAAGGATACTGAACACCCGTGAATTGAATTGTTTTAACTGAAAAGTAAGGGTTTTGGCTGGCTCACACAAAAAAATCAATAAGCCTTGTTTAAGTTTTCTCCCATTCTCTAATTGCCAGGGGAACCTGACCCCACAGCCTAGTGAATGATAAATAAAAACAAGTGACTCCCCTCACTACCACCTGCACAGCAGGCTTCTAATCAGCTTTTCTGTCAAGGTCTCTACAAACCTGTGTTGGCTGAGCTACAGACTCCCTGGAAATGGAGGTTTCCAGTGAAGTAACTGGGTCACAGAGCAAGGGTCAGCTTAGGCCCAGATTTCCTGATTCTTGTATTTGTTTCTTTGGATAGATGGATGGATGGATGGATGGATGGATGGATGGATGGATGGATGGACAGTTTGGACAGACAAGTGGACAGATGGTTGAGGAGGCAGGCTGTCATGTAGCCCAGGAAAGTCTCTAACATATAATCAAATAAGATAACACTGAACTCCAAATCCTCCAACTTCCATCTCCCAAATGCTGGGATTATAGATCTTCAAGCCACCACACCTGGCTTCCTGAATCATTAAAATGATCACTATAAAATTACTCATCAGACCAAAGTACACTGGGATTCAAAGGTACATGAAAGAAAGTTACGAAGGGCGGAGTGTCACTATAAACAAACTGGTCAATTACTTTGGCTTGCCATTGTCTGGAATCCAGCCCATAACGTCTCAATGAGAAAAGACTCTTTGCTTACAAATTATATATCTGTGGTTTGAACCTAGATGTTGAATTCAGTCCTTTGATGGTTAGGACACAAGGGGACACACACAGGTAGCAGGTACATCAGGCTCCCTAACAACTCTTTTTTGTTGTTGTTTTAATGTCTGACCAAATGGCACAGTTACCCATCCATAAGGAAGTTTTGTCTGAAATTTTTGCTGCATTCCAGGTAGTACCAAATGGGGTTCATCTTTAACCATATGGGCCATGCTTTCTTCTACTTCCTGAAACTGCATTCACTTCTCATTGAATAGGAAGGAGAGGTGGGGGTTCACAGTAGACAGCCAATAGGGACATTTGTCTACTGACTCCTCAGAATTTCTGTGGCCAAGAGCAGCAAGATCAAATGCTTAGGCCTGTGACCTAATCAGAATAGAAACCAGATGCCCCATTTCCTGTACCAATATGCACTATGATTCTTTGGAAAGGAGCTATGGTTACGTGCATGCTCCAAACATGGCAGGGAGGGGTCATTTGTGGGAGTTATTGTAATGTGTACTCTATGTAATTTCTCAGGACAATCACTGAAGAGGGAATTGTTGGGCCCCTCTCATAAGCAAGAAAATGAAACCTATAGGATCATGGGTAGGTCACTTTGAAGGTAGAAGTTTGATTTGAATAGAAGGGGATGGGGTGATAGTTCTCTTGAACTCGGAGGTGTTTTTCTCCCTGTCGTTTGGAATAAGCTTAGATCTGAGGAGTTGAGAAAATCTCATGATAATCATCCAAACTTAGACAGGGGAAGAAGGAGCTGAGCTTCATCTAGCTCGACTGTCATATGAAGATGCACAGAAGTACAGACCAGTTACAAGACCAACACTTCCATGGAAAATTCTCACCATCTATAACGGAGGCTTTGTTGGCTTTAGGCCTAGTATGGGCAGCTTTTAGTAAATTACTCACTGTTCTCCGGTTTACCAACTCTCCAGAATCAAAGTGTTTGTGATGGGTGAGGGACAGGGAGGAGAGAGAGGAGGGAAGCGGGGAGAAATGTGCATCTAGAAAATGCTTCCTCTTAACTTCTGTCTCCATTCTTTACAAGACATTTCCTGCATTACAACACATCTTATTAACAAGCCCACACATGGGCAAAAGAGACTGCTGGAGTTCTGCTTTCCCATCAAGACAGTTTCTTCTCTATAGTGGGGCACCAGACTCACAACAGACCCAAGGGCCCTCACCAGGATTCACATTCCCAAGTCCCAGCATGTTTATGGATTTGCTCTGACCGATTCAAAAGAAGCCATTTATTTTAAGCAGCCATTTCCCCAGCATCCAGCTGTCTCCTAGATGCCTTCACAAGCAACCACCTCTAAGTCATCCAGCAAACCTTTTATGGACCAGATTTGGGAATGTGATGGCCAGTATCTGACAAGGTTTAAAAGAAGCGGGTGGGGCGGTACCTACTGCATCCCTCTGCATCAAGCACAGTCAGGGTGCTTTTCACCGGTGAGAAGGTATTGGGCTTGTTTGGTTTGGGGGAAGAGTGTTGGGCTTTTCTTTTTCTCCTCCTTAAGAGAAGCAGATGCTCAAAGAAGCTCAGAATAGAGGGCACAGTGGCAGTTTGAGAAAGTGTTAAACCCCAGAAGCTAAGTTGCCCAACAAGTAAGGCAGCCCCCTTCTGCTGGCAGGGTATCTATCTAAATTGAGGCCCATTCATCTGAATGAAAGAAAATCTTTACCTTCCACTGACGTCTACTTGAGATTTAATATTCTCTTCTAGTACTGTGTAGGCTGCCGGCCACAGCAATATTAGCAGTATTTATGACTTTTTAGAAACATGTTTACAGGTAGTGCCTATATATTGAATTCTAAATTCTCTGGTATTTCAAAATTATAATAGTTATTTGCTTTTTAAAATTACATGATATTCTTTTAATACTTTAGCAGCTGTTTTCTTTCAGCATAGTCTACGTTTAATTTTATGATCTTTTGAGAGGGGCTGGAGAGATGGCTCCAGAGTTAAGAGGTCTTGCAGAGGACTTTCTTCCAGAGGAACAGAGTTCCGTTCCCAGCACCCAGATGAATGCTTGTAACTCCAGTTCCAAGGTATTAGGCACACAAACGAAACAACCACACACATGAAATAAAATAATAAAGTGTAAAGCAAAAAGGAAAACCTTCTGAGAAAGAGTCCTTAGTTTTCCTCCAAACTCAGAACTGCCAGACCTGCAGGCAAAAACGGGACAGAACTCTGTGTTTACAGAGGTTTACAGCCTGTGCAAACTCTCTGGCTCAGCTTGAGTCTGTGAGCTGGGGTGGCTCTCGGATAAGTAAAAGAAAGGTGAAAAAGTTTCACCAAAGAGCCTTTTCTCCCTTGTACCAATTGCCAATCAGCCCGGCCTGTGCTCCTCCACTGACCCCAAAGCGCCTTGGGCACCTCCCCAGACCAATGCCAGTCTCAACCCTGCAGGCAGGGCAAGGTGCTGAGTGACAGCCAACAAGTGGAACTAATGCTTCTGAAATTCCCACGCACCGAGACCGCAGGTCCAAGCGGTGTGGGTGGGGAAGGTAACAGGGTCATTCTCTCCGCATTGCTGAGGCTCAGCCACTCCGGAGAAAGCTCTGAAGTCCACCAAGTCCCAGACCAAAGCAGCGTGTGTCAGGGGTTGGAAAGGAAGAGGGGCGGTCGGGAGCGCGGAGACAGAACGGGGGACAGCGAGCGGCTATGGGAGGGTGACAGCGTCGTGGGATGCGTCTTACCGGGCTGAGCGACACCGTGGGCCCCAGCGCTGGCGCAGCAGAAACTACAGTGGCGCTGGAGCGCTGGCCTCGCAGAGCCCCGCCCGGCTGCCAGGGGCGGAGGAGCAGAGGCCAGGGGCGGGGACAGACACCACCACCTCCCGCCCAGGAAAGGCCGCCCTGGGCGCTGCCCAACACTGAACCCAGCGGGGAACGAGGAGCAGGCACGGGCACCGGAGGCATGGGTGGCCCTTGCTCCCTGGTTTCAACTATTCCCCATGCCCCGCGACTGTTCCCACGCCGGGGTGCAGACAGTGCCACCTCTACGCAGAACGGTGCGGTACCTTCCCCTGGAACCTGCTAGCTCCTGAAAGTCGGTTCTTTTGGTGCCTGACAAGTCACCCTTCCGACCCTTCTACGGTGGACTGTTTGAAGACACAAGCCAGAGACCCAGAGACTGCTGTCCCATGTGTTAAAACAAATATGGTCCTAAAAGTTGCTAAGATCTCAACTTTAAAAAAAAAAAAAAAAAAAAAAAAAAACTCGGAGAACACACAAATGCCACCAGCTTTAAAAAAAAAAAAAAAAAGAATAACTAAGTTTCTTTTGCACTTGTTTGATTCTGTGCGTTTTAACAGTTTTGAGTCTATTTCAAACTTTCTGTCTTCATTCTGAAGAATCTATGGTAAAATCGTTTGGTCACATAGCTACAAACAGGGACCATGGGATTGATAGTAACCCTGGTGGCACTTGCTCGCACCTGCAGCACTGCCTCCACTGACTTTCTGTGACTTTGTGCAGCAACAGGTAAGTCTAGCAAAGAACCTAGAAACAAAACCAAATGTAGTCTGTATTTTACTGAAGGAGCTATTGCTGGAAACAGTGTATTAAGTAAGACTATGTAAAAAAGAAATCCTTAATGTTTGTCATACTCTTACCCAAAAATTTATTTTATCAATAAAATGTTTCACATACTTGAAAGTTGAGGCAAGGGGCGGGGCACGAGAAAAATTGTTTAGGCCTCAGGACAGTTAACTATTGTATGATACCGAACATAACCCTGATTTCCACCCTCTAGATGCCAACAATTGTAGCCCAAATTTTTGACAAAAACAAAACTCCACACTCACACATATTTCCAAACCAATTCACATTATTCTTCATCTCTCCTCCCTCTCCATCCTCACTAAGAAGCCCTGGTTCCTGTGAAGGACTCAAGGGCGGTCTGCTTGCAGAGTGTTTGGAGGTCTGTGGCTGGAGAACCACATTAATAGCGGTGTCTTGAATAGTTCTCACATGCTGGGGCATCTGTGGATCATTCTATGACCCCACTGAAATCCCTTCTTCATCAGTGAGAGCTGGGGTTGTGAGTTGCCCATCAGACGTCAAGGCTGAGAATTTACTCCAGTGCCGTTCCCTTTTTCTTTTAATATTTCATTTACTTATTATGTGTACATGTGTGCATGTGTGCATATGTGTCATGAAGCACATGTGGAAGTTAGAGGTCAACTTCCCAAAGTCAATTCTGTCCTCCAACAGATGGATCACAGGCTGTCAGGCTTAGAACCAGGGAGGCATCTTTACCTGCTGGACCATCTTACCAGCCCAGTCATTCTTTCATCAGATGGTTATTCTCCATCTTGTCTGCTGAGTGTCAGGTGAGCCCTGTGGCTGCTGCTGTCTGGACCTACACTTAGATCCTCATCCATATGAGGTTTCCAGAGTAGTGAACGTGCAGACAGGGAAATAAGAAACTAAGAGAAATATCAAAGGGTGGCAAAGGGACATTGTGGGGGAGGGGGCATGGTGGGGGAGAGAGTTTGGTGGGGGTCATGGTGGGAGAGGGAGCTTGGTGGAGGAGGTGGCATGGTGGGGAAGGGGGCATGGTAGGGGAGGTGTCATGGTGGGGGAAAGGGCATAATGAGGAGGGGGCATGATGGGGGAGGGGACATGGTGGAGGAGGAGGCATGATGGGAGAGGGAGTGTGGGGAGGGGCATGGTGGGGGAGGGAGTTTGGCTGGGAAGGGATATAGTGGGGGAGGGGGGATAGTGAGGAGGGGTTATAGTGGGGGAGGGGGCAAAGTGGAGGAGGAGGCACGGCAGGGAAGAACAAATTCCTATCCAAGAAGATCCAGGGATAAGGAAATATAGACTGGGAGGCCCTGGGAAGCCATGTAGACCCATGCTAGGAAGGGTACCAGCAGGAGTGAGCAGCAATACAGAGTGGAAAGGAAAAAGGAAGACTGTCAAAAGCAAAGACACTGGAGTAAAGGCAAGGCAGAGGGATTCTGCAGGTATGCCGCTTTAAATGCACCTGCCTGGAGTCCATTAAACAAGCCCCACCCTCATCCCTGAAGCAAGCTTTCTTGGGTGAATGTGTAGCTAGAGAGGTGGCTTATTCTGCCCCAGCCAACCTTCCTGCCTGTGATAGCCACTCATCCAAAGAGACTAATCCTCACTAGCTACTGTGGGACTCATTGGGAAGTTGGGGGTGGAGATTTCTGGAGCAAGCAGCACACACTGTCCCTCCTGGCAGACCAACAGGAAGTCTCCTAACCAGAAGGGAAGTGAGCACAAATACTGAAAATATATTATCTTTTCATATGTGGCCTTTGAAAGGCAATTCCACTCTACCCCAGATTGCTGCTTTCCTCGCAGCCAAACAGCTTGTAAAATAACCAAAATTCTATCAAGCTGCAGCGCAGTTAGAGTTTCTTCGGCTGTATCACAGGAGATCAGTTTTCTAGTTGGAAAGCACTAAAGTAAACACAGGTACTTCAAATACAAAGAGCCCTATCCCATTCAGCATTGGTTGCAAGCAAGAAGCCAGTTAGGACACCTTAACTTAAGAGAGATTAGTAGGAGGCTTCCATCAAATGCTGGAGTGATGGTGGCCAGGGACAGGAACCTGACTTAGGAAAGTGCTGAGGAGTCAAAGAGCCCAAACATCTGCCTTTTGCTGGTATTTTTCTTCTCCTTAAAAAATCAAAATTTTTTTGAGATTTTTGTGTCATATTTACCTCATTTCCGCACTACCTTCTCCTCACTCCAACCCCTTCAATATCTCCCTCAAATTCATGACTTCTTCTCTTTATTAGTGATAATACACACACACACACACACACACACACACACACACACACACACGTGTGTATATATATGGCTGAGTCCATTTAGTGTTGATCATATATATATGCATTTAGAGCTGACCTCTTGGGATCACAGGGGGCTCATCCCGGGAGAACACTGTTTTTCCCCTCTCTCAGCAACCATTCATTGCCTGCAGCTCTTCATCTATGGTAAGATCTATGGAATTTCCTCCATCCACATTGGGATGTCAGTTGGTGCTTCCACTGTATGAGTCTTGTTTAGGTAACCAACCGTATTGTTAAAATTTTATGAGTCCCTGTCATACATGAAGGACACTATCTCACAGCAGACATCCTGGTCCTCTGACTCACAGTCTTTCCACCCCCTCTGCTATGATGTGTCCTGAGCCTTAGGTGGCTTTCTGTGGTGGTCTCCACCTGCTGCAAAAGGAAGCTTCTTTGGTGAGGGGTAAGAACTACACTATCTGTGAATATAAAGATAAGTATTTAGAATTGAGTTGGAAATATTACTCTTCCAGGAAAGTGTCAGTAATAGGTTTTCCTCTAGGGTTCATGATCTCACTAGCCATTGGTAGTTGGCTAGGTTTGCAGGACCAATCATGTATTCTATCCGATTGAGTGATTCTTAAGTCTGATTAGACAACAATTGGTTACCCCTAAGATATAACTGCCACTATTGCATCTTTGGGTATATCTTACCATGTTGATCATTACCAGAAGGAGGCTGGCCACTCCCAGGATACTCCCAACACCACCATGAATGATTGTGTGCCACAAATATAAAAGCAAGAATTCAAGTCTTCAGAGAAAGTGTTCACTTGGCTGACTGTACATGAGTGACTAGCATTATAGCTGCCAGAACAGTAAGAGAGCATGCTTGGTCCTACTGCCAGAGCAGGAAGAGGGCCTGCTTAGTCTCACTGCCAGAGCAGGAAGAGAGCATGCTTGGTCCTTCTGCTCACATCAGTACTACCATGATGGGTGTTCTGTTTCAAATGTGGAAGGGGTTGCATACTAGATCATGGGGATAGAGAACAATTATAGGCTTTGTAAATACAATGTCTTTGTCCACACATAAGTTACCATCTGTCTAAGCCCTTCATCCACAATGGGTTCTGCAGGGTACCCACATTTTAGAATGATGCAGAGCAGGGGTGTGACCCAGGCACATCACCTTTCTCAAGGAGAACGTACTAATTGGCCTCAGTTAACTGCATTAGCAGATAGATTGTTTCTAAAGTTCCTCTCTCACATGATCCTTGTAAAATGTTAACGAGTTAATATTTAAAACTGACTGGTGCTCTACCTGGCATCGAGAAAGTATTCAGTTGGTGATTACTGCTTGGTTTTTATAGTTCCTGTGTTATTATGTTATTACTGTGATTTGAATGTTTGTCCCCTCCAAAGCCCATGTTGAAATTTTATTGCCATTGTAACAGTGTTAAGAGGTGAGACCTTTGAGGTGATGGTGATATGAGGACTACACTGTCATAGGTGGGGCTGAAGGCATTATATAAGACTAAGTTCTAGACGCTGTGGGTAAAAGCACATGTTGGGTGCACAAGCCTGGCCACTTGAGTTCACCAGCAAGACTGAAGTGACTCACCACATACAAGGGGTCCACAGTAAGGTCATGAGGTTTCTCACCAGAAATTAGAGATTATAACTCAGTTAGCCAATATGTTCAAAGTATGCATCAAGAATCCTATGTCCATCAAAACTTCCATTCAATGCTGATCGAGGCAGGTTGTCTCTGGCCTACTTAGACTTCAGTATCTGATCCAATATCTAGATACTGAAGAATCCCATAATACTATTGCTTCTGTGGCTCTTCCCTGAGTGACTCTTCCATTTCAGCCCCAAGTACTCAAATTGACAAGTTACCTTTATAGCTCAAGTAATTAGGAAAAGGATAACAAGATAACTCCTAAATTACCAGAAGAAAAACAACAAAAATTAAAACAAAGGTAAACATAATCTAAAAGGAACACAGAAAAATAATAAAATGTAAAAAATAGTGAAACTGACAAATCTTTCTCTAGATATTAAGAGAACACAGCACAATGATGCACACCTATGAAACTAAGGCAGAACACCTGTGATCCAAGTTCCTTGGGAAACTGAGGCAGAATTGAAATTTTGAGGCTAGTTTGAACATCGAAGTGGCTTCCCCATCTCCTAAGAAGATATACAGGAAGAACACTGAAATTATTACAATAAAAGTATAAATGTGGGTTATTGTAGTTTGACTGTGAGATGTTAACACTTGGTCCCCAGATGGTGGCACTGTTTCAGAAGGTCATCAAATCTGCTCACCCTTGGCTTCTTGATTGAGGTTGCAGGGTGACCAGCAGCCCCCCACATCTGCCACCTGCCTTGCTTGCCCTGCTGTAATGGATTGTGTCTTCTAGAACAGAACAGTAAGACAAAATAAACCCTGCATTAAGTTGCTTCTTGCCGGATCTTTTGCGACAGCAATGAGAAAACTAATATAGCGAGACATAACTACCAACTCTACAGAAATAGAAAAGATTGGAAGAATGAATAATTATAAAGTAATAAGTTTGATATATATTATATATATGTCTTACTGTTTTGTAAGTTCATATATATTACTGATTCAACATGATTACTATTATATATACATACATATACATATACATATACATATACATATACATATACATATACATATACACATACATGCAAAAGAAGGCCCTGGGCTTGAAGCCTTCCCAGATGAAGTCTATCAAACATTTGAAGAACTAACTCTAACTTTTCCAAACTTTTTCCCAAAAAGCAAATAGGAAGGAAGGACTAGCTTCTTAACTCATTCTAAAAGTATAAGAAAAAATTATACTGTTTATAATTGACACAAAATTCTCAACAAAATAGTAGCAAACTAAACTCAGCAGCATAGTCAACAGGAGTATACACCATGACTATCAAGTAAGGTTTATTCCTGAAATGCGAGGAGGAGTTTACTTACAAAAGCTGATCCATGTAATATACAATATTAACAAATGAAGAGGAGAAACACTATCATCCCAACTAACGCAGAAAAGCCAAAAATAGATGCATATTTTCCAAGTAAACGCAGATTAATGGGAATGTAACCTGTCAAGCCACACAGGGCCTCCACTTGACTAGTGCACTGGGGTGGCCATTTTGAAATTCTTAATAATATCTGAACCAGAGGTCTTGCTCTGGTTCTTCCTCATCTGCTAAAAATACAGTAGCTAACACTGCTCTCAGGGCTGAACCTGCTTCAGCATCCCTACTGAACTCAGAAGTCAGTAACCACACCTCAACACAAATGCAGTACAGAGTCTCAGAGCAAAGGCACTAGGCTATGTGGTCAGGTAGGCACCCTGTTGTTGAAGGTCTATAAGGTGTATTCTCATGACCGCTATATTACACCTTTTGGGCCACAAAAATCTACTTCTCACAGGGACAGGGAATAATAACACCTCCGTAGCTCTTGTAGCCTACTCCTTCCTGGAGTGCCACTCAAAAAGGAAGCTGAGTTGTGGTCCTTTATGATCACATTTGGTCCTAGGACCTTAATGAGCACTCACCTTCTCCTCTATCCACTTTGCTCTCAAATATCAGCATAGCAGGTGCTGGTGACCTTCCCAGTGTTATAACGCAAACCATCATTCTGGGTAGGCCTCTGCTATGGGTCCTATGGAATGAGAGTAAGAGAGTAACTGAAAGTGGTGGTGATGGTAAGGCCAACCCTTGTATCTTTCCTTCTGGAGACACATCACCAACATAATAAATACAGTGTGTCCTGAAAACTGGCACTATCCTTTCAGATCTCCTCAGAGCTAGTGTTTCAACTGTGACCGTGCACACTGGCTCGTTACCTCTGGAAGGTGGTGTAATTTGTGACAACCAGGAGTTCCCATGATCCACACCTCCTTCACTTGGAGTTGATGCCCTAATTTGCTGCTTTGCTATGTGGAGTTCTGCAGCATTCCCTAAGCTAATAAAGGTGCCATATAAGGCTCTCTGGGAAGACAAAAAGGACAGTGTTTATTTGCCTTTTACGTTACAGCTATATTAACCCTTTCACATTCCCATTGCATTAGAGAAATCAGAACCTCTTAGAAATCCAAAAGATACCAATCCTTCCCACCAAGACAACACAAGGTTGATGGAACAGAACAGGCCAGAGGAGGCTTGTGTTGGAGGCCTTGGAAAGCTACATGCCCTTAGCAAATGAATCCTGCTGGCTCCCCATCTTATACCCATGGATGTTCACAAACTCCAGTACTTCAATCAGTCATGGTCTACAGACCTCCTTGGTGCTGTGGGGATCCTCCTAATCAGCTCATTTCAATGGTTTGGTAAGTGGTAGCCTATGTGCCAAGGATATACTTTCTGTCTTTTGGCCACAAAAGATAAAGCGTTCAGAGAAAAAAGCATCGAGATGTAACCCCAACACCTCCTCTTAATTACCTTCCAATCACCTTTCCCACCCCTAGGACAGAGAACTAAACACCCCCAAATCCTCCCTCAGGGAGGTGAATTTGAGACATGCTCTCCCAGCTCTACATGTGGCCACCTGATATTATTTCTCTTCTGCAGAACTGGTTGTTTCAGATGACAGGCATACCACACAATGGGCAAAATGGGCCAGGCTGAGTCACATTATAATCTCAAAGGAAGGCTCCAGAGCCAGTGCTTGTCTGGTTGTTGCCTGTCTACAGGGGGCTGTTGTCCAAGATTAAAGCAGCCTTGCTGTTGAGCTCTCTGCTGAAGGGAAGCTCACACCTTCTCCACCCTTGTTCTTCCTTAGTGCCAGACTGAGTCTATAAAATTAGCAGATGGGATTCATATTCATATATTTCCTCACCTTGTACATATTTCAAGAAATTTAAGGGAAAACTGGAGGTTGATTTTTGTCCCTGCCCTTAAGGCTCCCACTTAAGAAAATTCTGCTGCGGTGCAGTAGTTTTGGGCTTTTCCCAAAATTGGCTCCTAGCCCCACCGCTTCCACATGTGTGCTTCAACTTATGAACCTTGTTTCTATTTCTATGTCTTCCTGTTGCTGTTAGAAAGTAATTTGTGTCAAACAACGCTGGCATGGGGCAGATCTTCAAAATGGCTAGAAGTAGATCTAAGAAATCCAGATCTTCCCAGAGATGCAAATAAAATTAGATACAGGCAGAGAAACACCATACAAATAATAAAGACGGAAGGACTGACTCTAGATCCTGGTTTCTTGCGTTTGTTTCTATGAATTCCTGAATCTGAGAGTGTAGAGATGCACCATTCCCTGGGTAGCCCCTTTATTATTAAACAATACAAGTACAATTCTTTGAAAACTATAACATGCTTGCCTTAGGATTTTACTGCTGTGAACAGATACCATGACCAAGGCGACTCTTATAAGAACAATATTTAATTGGAGCTGGCTTACAGGTTCAGAGATTCAGTCCATTATCATCAAAGTGAGATGGCAGCATCCAGGCAGGCATGGTGCAAGAGGAGCTGAGAGTTCTACATCTTCATCTGAAGGCTGCTAGCAGAACACTGACTTCCAGGCAACTAGGATGAGGGTCTTAAAGCCCACACCCACAGTGACACACAACAGGGTCACACCTCCTAAGAGTGTCACTCCGTAGGCTAAGCATATACAAACCATCATATTCCATTCCCTGGCCCCCATAGGCTTGTTCAAACACATGAGTCTATGGGGCCCATAACCAACCATAGCATAATAAAAAATACATTTAGTTCAACTTCCAAAGTCCCCATAGTGTATAGCAGTCTTGACAAAGTTAAAAGTCCGAAGTTCAAAGTCTCTTCTGAGATTCACCCAAGTACTAAACTGTAATCCCCAAATCAAGACAGAAAGCCAGCTGGGCAAACTCCAAACTCTGCATCTCCATGTCTGATGTCAAAGCGGCCTTCAGGCCTCCAACTCCTTTTTCATCTTTGTTGACTAAAACAAATTTCTTTCTCTTGGGCTGGTTCCACTCTCTTTTAGCAGCTTTTCTCAGCAGATAGCCCAAGGTTCTGGCATTTCGAACATCTTGGGGTCTCTAAGACAACTTCAGTGTTACAGCTGTTTGTTCCAATATCTGGGAGCCACACATGATCTTCTGGCTCCTCCAAAGAGCCAGCATCACTTCTCCAGCTCTGCCCTCTGTAGCACTCTAAGCTCAGATGGATCCACTCCACAGCCGCTGCTGTTCTTGGCAGTTGATGTTCTTGTGAACATCCCATGGTACTGACATCTCCAATACATTCTTCCATTGAGGGGCATCTGGGTTGTTCCCAGTTTCTAATATTATAAATAAGGTTGCTATGAACATAGTGGAGTGTGTGTTCTTGTTATATGTTGGAGCATCTTTTGAGTATATGCCCAGGAGTGGTATAGCTGGGTCTTCAGGTAGAACTATCTCCAATTTTCTGAGGAACAGCCAGATTGATTTCCAGAGTGGTTGTACCAGCTTTCAATCCCCCAACAATGGAGGAGTGTTCCTCTTTCTCCACACCCTTGCCAGCATCTGCTATCACCTGAGTTTTTGATCTTATCTATTCTGACTGGTGTGAGGTGGAATCTCAGGGTCGTTTTGATTTGCACTTCCCTGATGACTAAGAATGTTAAACATTTCTTTAGGTGCTGCTCAGCAATTTAAGATTCCTCAGTTGAGAATTCTTTGTTTAGCTCTGTACCCCATTTTTTAATTGGGTTATTTGGTTTTCTGAAGTCTAACTTCTTGAGTTATTTGTATATTTTGGATATTAGCCCTCATCAGATGTGCTGTTTTGTCCTATTGACAGAGTCCTTTGCCTTACAGAAGCTTTTCAGTTTCTTGAGGTCCCACTTGTCAGTTGTTGATCTTAGAGCCTGAGCCGTTGGTGTTGTGTTGAGGAAATCTTCCTTTGTGCTCATGTGTTTGAGGTTCTTCTCCACTTTCTCTTCAGTGTGTCTGGTTTTATATGGAGGTCCTTGATCCACTTGGACTTGAGCTTTGTACAAGGAGAGAAAAATGGATCAATTTGCATTCTTCTACAATAGAATACTACTCAGTTCTTAAAAACAACAACTTCACAAATTTTGCAGGCAAATGGATGGAACTAGAAAGTATCTTGAATGAGATAACCCAGACCCAAAAGGACACACACATGGTATGTACTCACTGATAAGTGGATATTAGCCCAAAAGCTCAGAATACCCACAATACAACTCACAGACCATATGAAGCTTAACAAGAAGGGAGGGGAAAGTGTGGGTAGGATGCTTCAATCCCACTTAGAAGTGGGGACAAAATAATCATGGAAGCCAGAGGGAGGGAGGAATCTGGGTGGGAGAGGGGAAGGAGGGAGGATAAAAAGGGAGCAGGGTCAGGTATGGGAAGAGGCAGGAGAGAAGTCCAGAGGGCCAGGAGAATGAACAGAAATATGTAGCAGTAGAGGGGTGTGGAATAGGGGACAGGAGGCAATAGAAAGTCCCAGATACCAGGGATGCAAGAGGCTTTCAGGACCCAACAGCAGGAAGATAGAACCAGAAGGGACCACCTTCAGTAGATAGACAAGCCCACCCCCAGAAGGGATGGGGCCACCCACCCATCTCAAAATCTTTAACCCAGAACTGTTTCTGTCTAAAGGAAATATAGGGACAAAAAATGAAGCAGAGACTGAAAGAAAGGCCATCCAGAGATTGCCCCACCTTGGAATCTATCCTATTTGCAGACACCAAACCCCAACACTATTGCTGATGCCAAAAAGTGCTTGCCAAAAAGTGCTTGCAGACAGCCTGGGGTAGCTGTCCTCTGAGAGGCTCTGCCAGCACCTGACTAAGACAGATACAGATACTAACAGCCAACCACTGGCCTGAGCCTGGGAACCTCCATGGAAGAGTTAGGTGAAGGACTGAAGGAGATGAACGGAATTGCAACCCCGTAGGAAGAACAATATCAACTAACCAGACCCCACAGAGCTCCCAGGGACTAAACCACCAACCACATGGAAGGGCCCATGGCTCCAGCTGCATATGTAGCAGAGGACGGCCTTATCTGACATCAGTGGGAGGAGAGGTGCTTGGTCCTGTAGAGGCTGTTGCCCCAGTGAAGGAGGATGCTAGAGAGATGAAGCAGGAGTGGGTGGGTGGGTGGAAGAGTACTCTCTTAGAGGCAAAGGGGAGGGGGATGGGTGGGGACTTTCAGAGGGGAGACCTGGAAGGGGGACAACATTTGAAATATAAATAAAATAATTAATAAAAAATAGCTTTCAAAAATTCTTAGCCAAATGTCATCAAAGCAAGTGAAGAATCTGTTCTAGGGGAGCAGAGAGCTGCAAGGTACCGCAAGGTACCACAAGATGGCAGCATTGCTCCACGTGTGGTCTATTCGGTTGTTAGAAAAACGTTTCACCTGAGCTTATAGTCTAATTGCCGACCCATCTTCAAGCTAATTCTTGAGAGACCGAAGAAGCCTTCGGTTGATGGAAAGATATAAATCTAAACAATACGCATGACATCTGTTTTTCTACTTTCTGATTCATTTATTGTCTTTGAATTTATTTGATACCCAAGATCTTGGAACCAGATATTAAAGTTGACTTAATTATATATGTAATTAGTCATGAAAACAGTAGCTTCAGTTATCCAAGGATTAGAAACCTCCTAGATATCTCCTAGTTGGAATAATTATATTGTAATAATCTTTGTTTTATATGTATGTAATCCAGTTTTTATTACAGACATGAGTTGACAGACAGACAGACAGACAGAAGTTAGAGTCAATTATACATACTCAAATATACAACAAAGGCCAACTGTTTTACATGATAGCCTGGTTAGGTCGTGGTACCAAGATATTTGGTCACATACTAGTCTAGATTGTGCTCTGAAAGTGTTTTTTAAATGAGACTAAAATGCACAAGTACACTTTTAAAGATATATTAACTATTATCAGAGTAAGCCTGTAGATATTTCTATGGGAACACATCATAATAGAAACTCATCAGTCATGCTCCTGGCTTGCTGGTCTGGAATATAGAGGCCCCAGAGTGGCTGTCCTCGGTCCCTCATCTGTTCCCAGAGCTACAGATCTTTATAGACCTGTCTGTCCATAGCACTGGTCAGAACCTACATGTCCTTTCCATTCTTTTCTCCCTTCTGTTATTAGAGAACCAGTCTGAGGGACCAGAGGTGTAGTGTAGTGGTGACTTTGGCTAGCATAGATGAAGCCGGGCTCAGTCTTCACACACACACACACACACACACACACACACACACACACACACACAC
>JANHMN010000002.1:186404383-186432236 GCA_030674055.1 Rhabdomys pumilio | reverse complement strand
TGAATACACGCAAAACTTGTCAGTCTCAGCAATCACAAGAAACCTCCCAGCCCTGTTCAGATGTCACCCAGTCGATTCCCTCAGTAGCAGAGCATACCATTTGCAGGAAGCAGGTCACCCTCCAGAATGCACGGTGAGGTGAAGAAGGACTTATCCAACCAAGGGTTTTTTTTTTTCCTCCTGAGAGAGATCCTAAAGAAAAGGGACTTCTGCCCATCTTTGAACTCGGATGCTTTCAGCAGCTATCAAATACCAATGGTCCTTCAGCTAGTGGTGGGATTAGCAAACCTACCTTCTGTCCTCTGTGCAGAGATTTTTTTTTTCTGGCTGAAGCATGTGCAAGTCTTGTGCATTCTATCATGATTGCTGTGAGTACAGCTGCCTCGTTGTGCCTGAAAAACACTCTTTCTTTGATGCTATTAACCACCTTTGGTTCTTACAACCTTTTTGCCCTTTCTTCCACAAAGATTCCAGAGTACTGGTGAGGAAGGATTTGATATATGTGCCCCCATTGGTGCCATACATGCCAGTCTCTTGTTCTCTGCATATTGACTTTTTTTTTTTTTTTTTTTGGTGGGGAGGGCATCTATGTGTTAATTGCCGTCTACTGCAAGAAGCTCCTCTGATGAAGGTAGAGAGACGCTCGCATCCATGTAAATGATTAGGAATCATTTTAATACTATGTTGACTTAGCAGGATAATAGTTCCAGAAGAGAAGAAGGAGGCGGGGGGGGGGGGGGGGGCAGCTGTTCCTCCTGCTGGTTTCTGCTCCTGCTGCTGCTGTTGCTGGTGGTCAAGAGAAAAGAGGCAAACTCAGGATAGCTAAAACAATCCCATACAATAAAAGAACTTCTAGAGGTATGACCATCCCTGAGTTAAAGCTGTACTACAGAGCAATAGTAATAGAAAATAAACTGCATAGTATCAACATGGAAACAGACAGGTGGATCAACTGGCATAGAATTGAAGACCCAGAAACAAACCCACACACCATGGACACTTGATTTTTTGACAAAGAAGCCAAAACCATACAATGAGGGGAAAAAGCATCTTCAACAAATAGTGCTGGTCTGACTGAATGTCTTCATGTGGAGGAATGAAAATAGATCCAATGTTGAAGAAACAACATCCTGAACAGAACACCAATGGCTCAGGCTCTAAGATCAACAATTAATAAATGGGACTTCATGAAACTGAAAAGCTTCTGTAAGTCAAGGGACACCATCAATAGACAAAATGACGGCTTACAGAATGGGAAAAGATCTTTATCAACCCTACCTCTGACAGAGGACTAATATCCAAAATATATAAGGAACTCAAGAAGTTAGACACCAACAACACAAATAACTCAATTTAAAAATGGGGTACAGAGCTAATCAGTGACTTCTCAACAGAGGAATCTCTAATGGCTGAGAAACACTTAAGGAAATGTTCAATCTCCTTAATCACCAGGGAAACGAGAAAATCAAAATGACCCTGAGATTCCACCTTACACCCTCAAAATGGCTAAAATCAAAAACTCAAGTGACAGCAGATGCTGACGAGGATGTAGAGAAAGAGCTTTCTCCTTTGCTTGTGGGAGTGCAACCTTGTACAATCACTCTGGAAATCAATCTGGTGGCTTCCCAGAAAAACTGGCAATAGTTCTACCTCAAGGCCCATCTATACCACTCCTGGGCATATACCCAAAAGATGCCCCACTATACCACAGGGACATTTGTTCTATTATATTCATACCAGCTTTATTCGTGATAGCCAGAAACTGGAAACAACCCAAATGTCCTTCAAACGAAGAACAGATAAAGAAAACATGGCCCATTTACACAATGAGATACTACTCAGCTATTAAAAACAAGAACATCATGAAATTTGCAGGCAAATGAATGAAGATAGAAAATATCATCCTGAGTGAGGTAACACAGACCTAAAAGAACATGCATGGTACGTACTCACTCATAAATGGATATTAGCCATGAAGTACTGGATACCCATCCTACTACAATCCACAGACATGAAATAGATACCCATCCTACTACAATCCACAGACATGAAGAAGCTAAAATAACAAGGGAAGTCCACGGGAAGATGGTAGCATCTCACTTAGAAGGGGAAACAGTCATCAGAGGGAGAGGGAGGGAGGAAGCAGGGTGGAAGAAGGGATGGGGAGAGGAATGGAGTAGTGACCAGATGTGGGGAGACCTGGGGAGAGAGGAGAGAATGAATGGAAATAGAGGAGGGGTGTTTCTAAGACACACCAGAGGCCTGAAATGGGAGAGGCTCCAGGGAGTCTATGAGGGTGACTTCTAGCTGAGACTCCTAGCGGTGGGGGATATGGAACCTGAAATAGATACCTCCTATAGCCAGGCAAGACTTCCAACCCACCCACAAAACTGTTGACCCAAAATTCGACCTGCCTACAAGAAGTGCAGGGACAAAGATGGAGAAGAGACTGAGGAAATGGCCAACCAATTATGGCCCCAATTTGAAACCCATCCCATGGGCAAAAAGGAATCCCTGACACTATTAATGATACTCTTATGCTTACAAACAGGAGCCTAGCATAACCAGCCTCTGAGAGGCTCCACCCAACAGCTAACTGAAACAGATGCAGACATTAGATGGAGCTTGGAGAGTCTTGTGGAAGGGTTTGGGGGAGGATTGAGGGACCTGGAGAGGATAGGGATTCCACAGGAGACCAACAGAGTCAACTAACCTGGGCCCTTGGGGGGCTCCCAGAGACTGAACCAACAACCAAAGAGCATATATGGAGTCCCCAACTCCCCCCACCCCACACACACATATTTAGCAGATGAGCAGCTTGGTCTTTATTCTGTCCCCAAATAACAAGAGTGGAGGCTGTCCCTGACTGTTGCCTGCCTGTGGATTCTGTTCCCCTAACTGCACTGCCTTGTCGGCCTCAGTGGATGAGAATGTGCCAAGGAGGACTGGTACCCTGGGGAGTATCGCCCTTCTCAGAGGAGAGGGGGCTATTGGGAGGGTGGGAGATTTAATTGGGATGTAAAGTAAATGAATAAATAAATAGATAAATAAATGGATGGATGGAAGAAAAAGACGTTGGCAATATCTTGATGAGATGAAGATTAGACTTGCCTCAAGACTCAGCATCCAGAATAAGCAGGCAGTAGTTTAAAGAGACCTGCATCCCCTCTCCCGGCTAACCTTCTTTCTCTCCTCCCTGGTGTTGGAAGGAATAAGGATGGTTGTGGACCACAGTCACAGGTTCCTCTTCCTCAGTTTACAGGAAAGCAACCGTAGAGCAGCCTTTTACAATTTTATCTTTAGATGAATTTTCATTTCTTTACATATCTATAAGCCATCCTTATTCAGAGACTACACTTAGATTTCCCCTCAACCCGACTCCCCTTTACACTCCAGCTCTCTCCACAGTGCACCCATCCCCATGACTGCCATTCCTGTGCCTCACTTGTGTGGAGTTTCTGCCTTGCCTGCTAGATGGAATCTGGTCACACACACTCAGGCAGAGCATGAGTAAACTAACAGAAATGCTACCCATCTGCTTGATCTGAATAACAGAAGACACAGGAACTCTCTTCATCCATTCATCATCATTCATTCATTCAAGAAAACGTAGAACCTGAGCAACTTTTAAAATACGAATAGTTATGTTTGGAGGCTCAATTTTAAAATTCATGGCTTTGGAATAAAGTATATATGCTATGGTGAAATATGGTATTAAGTATATAGTGAATTTGATGAGATCTATAGAGCCAACACTACAGACATACATAGAGTTCTCAGAGAAAGTTCCAAGTTCTGACCTCCAAAGACAATCCATTACCCTTGAATGCAGCCTACAATACTCTACTGCTGGAACTCTCCTATTTAGAGGCAGCATCTACACAGGCAGTTATGGTTTAAAGCACTTCACACCAAACGATAAAGTGATGGCTTTGGGGGTTTTTGACAGGGCCTCAGGCTGTGGCCCAGGGTAGCTTCAAGTTTTTAACTTTCCAGCCATTACCCGTGGTGCTCTCATGTCCAGCTTATTTATTTACTCTCAAAGAAAAACTAACTTTGTGAAGTTGGATACTCCAACCAGCCTTGGATGGCACTTCCATCACCTGTCTGGATGGGATTTCATGAGTGGACCGGTAATTACTTTAAAAAAAAAAAAAAAAAAAAAACCAAGTATTTGTTTTTATGTGTATGCCCGTGTCCTTGAGTGTATGCATGTGTACCACAGGCCTGCAAGAGGCCACAGACCTCAGAGGAGGTGTCAGATCCTCAGGAACTGGAGTTATGGGTGACTGTGAGCTACCTGATGAGGGTGCTGGGAACTAAACCTGGGTCCTCTGCACGGCAGTTGAGAACTCTCCAGCCCCTGGACTGGCCTTGTTCTGACATGAAACATAAAGAACATTCAATACATGGAGGACATTGAGAGCAACAAAACAGGAGAGGTAGTAAAGCAAATGTCTGAAGAAATGTACAGAAAGAGGAATATACACTGCTATGGACAGAATTGTACCTGATAAGCAATATTGGGTGACTCTGACATTTTTATTAAGTTCATAAAAGTAGCTTTCACATATAAAATCAAAATCAGACAAAGGTGTTTGGGCACACAATTGGTACTGGTGAACTGAATCCACACCAAAATTCACTGTGGTCACGTCTATTACATTCAATGTCTGCACATTTACGTGATATTCATGACAAAGTCAGCTCAAAATGAACACCCTATGTGTCAGCACCATATATAGCTGATATTATTTCAAAACAAAGGCAACTTTTCTTTCGACCAATTTCTATTTGTTGAAAAACACAGCAAGACTATTATAAGGGTACATGTTTGGTTATTATGTTTCCATGTTACTGAAATATAGCTAAAACTTTAGGGTTTCATCACCTATGGTGTTTCTGATTGACCTCTGACCTTAAAGTGGTGGGTATTTATTTCTCTATTATGTGGGTGAGCGCTTTGTCTACGTGTGAGTAGGTGCACCACATATGTGTCTACACATATGATGCTACAGAGGCCAGATGAGGGGACTGGATCCCCTGGAACTGGAGGTACAGATGGTTGTGAGCCACCATATGGGTGCTGGGAATAGAACCCTGGTCCTCTGTAAGAATAGTAAGTGTTCTTAACTGCTGAGTCATCTCCCCAGCCCATCTTTTTGATATGTTAAAGTCTTTAAAACTTAATATAATTCTCAGAACATATGTGCCACATTGCCATCCATTCATTAAACATGAATTATTTTAATACAGGTCAAAAAGTCCAATTAATGAACTAGAACTCTTAATTTCCTGCCAGCTAAGGTTCAGTTTTAAATCTGATCCTATCAAAAGCAGTAGTGAATAATTTATTTCTTAAGATTAATTCCACATATTACTGGGTAGCTTTGAAACTATTCCACTGCTTAGGAATATAAATCACTGGACAGTCTACACCACCAGTTCCTTGTATCATAATAATCTGGAGCACTCTAAATCTTCTATGGCCCCGCATCAGAACTAGTGAGTAAGAACTGAGGATGTCTGCATTTTCTTAAAGGTTCCAGGTGAAAAGGACATGCTATTTAGTGTGGGAAACCCTGCCAGTGGCAACCAGACCCAGACGTGTCTCATCCTTTAAGGTACACCAGAATCACTGGCAGAAACTTTAAGCAAAACAAAGAATAGATTCTCTTTAAGAGACTGAAAGGTGTCCAGAAGTGTCTAGGGAGAGTACTTGAAACAACCAACACCACTGGTCTAAAGTCAGCATGAAAAGCAATCTCCAGCCTTCGTCAGATATCAGATATTTTATTGTAACAAATACATTCTGCAATGTAATGGCATTGTCCTGCAAGTCCTAGTGACTTGTGCTCTGGGATTGCCAGCAAGTGACTAAGGATAACAGCCTTTCAAGTAGACTTGTTTGTATTCTTGAACAGAAGTCAGGATCAATGACTGTGGGACCACAATTCATTAAGAAGGAAAGGGGTCCTTCAAAGACGCAGTTAGGCTTTTAGGGTGACAATTCTTAGCACTGGTCATCTTCAATGGTCTCTATCACTCTATCTATCGCCCAGTATGTGATCAGAGGTAGTAATTCCAGCTTACTAACAGTGTAGTTATAAAAGATGCACACTCTACTCAGACTCTACCTTTGTAGCTTACACTGCTAACTCATAGTAGGGGCTAGAAACGAGCTTCCTTTTCAACAGTAAGACGGGAACTGTACCGCTGTACTCTTGATTTCCAACAACGAGACCTCATCTTGCCCTACAGAGTAAGTTCCTACACACAACAAGAGGAAAAAGTCCTAGCAAACAGTAAAGGTGTCACGCCCTCTCTTCTACACACTATTTACATATGATGTGAGCAGCAGCAGACTTTGTTCTACTTAAAAACCAGAGCAAGGCATGGCGGTGCACACCTTTAATCCCAGCACTTAGGAATAAGAGACAGGTGGATTGTTAAGTTTGAGGCCAGCCTGGTCTCCACAGTGAAAACCAGGACAGCCAGGGCTTTACAGAGAGCCTGTCTCTAGAAAAAAAAGAGAGGAAGAGAAACGAAAAAAAAGGCACAGAAACAATGTTATATTGTGACGACTTAGCATGCACATGCAAACACACACACACACACACACACACACACACACACACACACACACACACACACAGAGAGAGAGAGAGAAAGAGAGAAAGAGAGAGAAAAAGACCTTTGAGTACCTGGCAGGTCCACCACTGCTGCACAGCTTTAGGAATGGATAGAATCCTGCCCTGAACCCAAAATCTCCATCAGCAGCAACCCTGAAAACAGAGGAGCATCCACTCCCAGTCTCCGTCTAAGGTGCCGGTATCTCCAGTGTGCACACAGTTCCTATGTTCTTCACAGAAGCTTGGCAGCTCTCCTTCTGGGAGATTTGTGATCAGACAATTGGTATTTCTCTTTAAACAATAAAAAGCAATTGCCAAAAACCAGTGTGGCCGTGCAGGAAAGACCTGTCCTCAGAAAAGGAGAAAGTGTGCAGGAAAGGCCTGTCCTCAGAAAAGGAGAAACTGTGCAGGAAAGGCCTATCCTCAGAAAAGGAGAAACTGAAACTACAACAAATTCTCAAGAAGTGCAGACCTTCTACTCATTTTGAACTAGTATCCAGACTCTTGTAATACCAACGTGTTTTCAGATTACAAATGATTTAAGATCAAAACAAGAAACGTTAAGGTTAAGCAAGAGTTGAAAACTTAAGTATCAATAAGGCTTCTTGAGTGAAGTCTTGGAGACACAGCAGCCCTGGGAAAGATTTCAGGACATGCCACGGCATAAGGCACCGTCCACACCTCGCTCTCTGAGTACAGCACTGGAGATCCAGGAAGCATGGCGGCACAGGAACCTGAAAGCAGGCTCCTCACGTCCTCTTGGCTGGCTTGGCTGTCAGCTGCTTTTCTCTTTCAAACTCCCTCTCGCGCTGCTGCTCCCTTTCCAGCTCTTCTCTCTGCCTCTTCTGCTGCAGCTTCAGTGCTCTCTTCTGAGGAGAGATGGCAGCAGGGCACATTTATGGCATAACTTAAAAAATGTTTGACTTGAGTTATTCAACACAAATTAATACATTCCATGTTTAATTTTAAAATTTATTTGGGGTAATTTAAGGTCCTCCCCTTAATTTAAAACAAAAGAAAAATTCAAACAAACCTTACTCCAAGCTCACATTCAGTGTGAACTACAATTTCATATGCAGAGATGAGGCCACTAGCCCAGTGACTGAAGGAGCCAAGGGACTTTATTTTTAAAGGGGAATAATGTAGCATGAGTTCATATCTTACTGTACAGACAAGTACAAACAGTCAAAACAGATACTGAAGGAAAACAAGCCTGTGGCTTTAAGCAGGATGAGGAGGGTTTCCCACTCACCTTCAGCTTGGAGGTTCTCTCATGGAGCGTCAGCATCTCTCTCCTTATACTTACCAGCTTGGCATGGTAGTGCTTCGCTTCTGTGAACTGAACAGTCGGAGGAGACAAAATGACGTGCCGAGAATGCGAGTATGTCAACACCTAAACTAGAGTTCCTCCTTCCTGAGCTGGAAATTTATAGCCTCAATTATGGCCATATTTTAAATTCTACAATACAGATTTCATTCAACCATTAGCAGAATTTTGAAAACATCTGATTCAATTCAGTTGACAAAAAATAATTCCAGCACTTAGGAGCAAGAGACAGGTAGATCTGTGTGAGTCTAAAGCCAGCTTGGTTTGTATATTAAGTTCCAGGCCAGCTAGGGCTACACACACACACACACACACACACACACACACACATACACACACACACACACACACACACACACACGGAGAGAGGGGGGAGGGAGACAGACAGACAGAGACAGAGAGTCTGTCTCTCATTGACTATCTCTCAAAAAAGGCTTATTAAACATAAAGCAGACATTTATACTAAATAGGTTATAAACAACATTTTGCTTCAAAAACATGCCACATAATCTAAAAATTGTAACAGTCATTTCTGCCTTTTTCAGAGAACAAGCCAGCACATAGAACATTGAGTGCTATCTTTCTGTCAGGGAAACCCAGCCAGTGTCCAAACTCAGAGAGAGCAAACTGAGTCATATCTCTTGAGGTCAGAATGACAACACAGCCACTAAAGGACATGCACTGCTTTCCCAGAGTTTACATTCTGCGTCTCAGCCAGAAGCCAAAAGGGAAGTCTCCTGTTGGGAGAAGCTGAAGGGTGATGGAGGCCTAGACAGGTGGGAGAGAGAATGGGAACGGAACTTTACTCTCCAACAACCTGGAGAGAAGGAATGAGAGGCGGGCCCGCAGAGAGTAGCTACCTCTCACAGAGCTGCAAGTCAAGTCAGTTCACAGACTCTATGTGAATCTCTCAAGGCCCTCCTGTTCCCATTACTACATGAGAATTAAGACCACTCTTGGGCAAAGGGAAGAAATAGGTAAACAGCTCAGTTCTGTCCTTCCAGGCCGATGTGATGAAACTCTGCTCATTTATTCAATCTCACTAGTAACAAACACCCATCCAATCACAGCGTCAAGTCAGGGGAAAGACAAGGGAGTCAGTGTGGCCGTGCTCACTCCTCACAGGGAGTCAGTGTGGCCGTGCTCACTCCTCCACAGGGAGTCAGTGTGGCCATGCTCACTCCTCCACAGGGAGTCAGTGAGCCACTGAGAAGGCTACACTCTACAGCAGTAAGGGAGACAGTCCTAACCCACCACTGTCCAGTAAGAGTCTACTTCTGAGGTATGTAGTTGCTAATGTCCAGGGAGGGAAAGGAGCAACATGGCGTTGCTTATGCTAAGTCTGTTTTCTTAAAGACTATCTGTTCTTTTATCAGCTTCTAGTGAAATTCAACTTCCAACTAACCACTCATCCTCAGGGTGCCTATCTTATCACAGTGCCATGAATACTGATAATTAAATATTAACTAAGAGACCACATAATTGGCCCTTCAAAAGGGCCTGCACTTTCCTTGGTGACAGAAACAGTGCCTCAAATATCCCTTACTTTCTGCTTTCCTCTTATGTCATCATTTCATGAGATCTTCTCCACAATGCAAGTAAGCTGAATTTCCTAATACATGTTCAGCATATGAAAGACAGCAACCACCAGGAAGTCTAATAAAGCAATCAGGATTTGTTAAAAAGACAAATTCTACACATAAAAGTTAGAGGATAAGATCATCAAAATACAGAAGTACAAAGCTTTTCTAAACTCAGAGCTCATTAAGTTAGATAAGCAAAATCATACTTACCAAAGCATTGATGTCCAACATGGAGTGGCATTCTTTAAATTTTGAAATCTCTTGTTCCAGTGTATCTAGTAACACAACTTGGTTCTGTCTGAAACAAAAGCACACAGCCAAAGCAAAATTTACATGTTCTCAGTACGGGGTCTTTTCACAGAATCACACTCATTCTGGCTACTGGAAATCCAGCTGCCAATACAGTGCCTCTCCAAGACTTCCCTGCCTTAAAATAATCTTTTCAATATCATATTCCAAAGATGTATTCTGGCAACTAAATGTATACATTATTCTTGACACAATTTCAGACTTTAATAACTAAAACAATCAGATTATTGCAGAGTATTTTCTGTTTTAGCAACATTCTGCGTTATCACACCAAAAGCTCTTTTATAGTGTTTTATAATGAAATTCATTTTTCTCATGAAACTCAATTGTCTATGCATCTCCAAAAGTAAACTAGACACCAAGAGTTGTCTGATTTAGACTTGGAAAAGATGCTGTGCTGAGGGACAGCATTTCCGCAAGGATCCATGAGCAGCTCAGTAAGAGTTGTCACTGTGAACCATGTGCAGCCTTTCCCTCATAGCTGTGTGGTCTCAGACACTCAAGTTGTTTCTCCTGACCTAGATGTCATTTACACAGGCAGAAGATCAGAGCAGACAACCTCAAGGATTTGTTAACCTTTAGACTCAAATCCAATGGAAGGAGAGAAGCCAACTTCCTTCCTGTTCCTCCCCAGATCAATGTGGTCACAGGGTTAAGTGACCACTTAGGGAAGGGTCACCTAAATGAACACTTTTAAGAAAAATATAACATGGTTTGTTGCAAACTAGAGAGCTATGATGAAAAATGAATTAGCAATCACATGTCCACCATCAGGCCTAGGTTTGCAGACCAACAGGTCACTCACTAGCCTGTCCCTTCGTGTCAGACTAGGGATCACAGAAGAGGAAGTACAGAGTGCAGAACAAAATACCCAGCAACTTCCAAACACAAGACAGCAAAATCCAGGGGGTCACAACATGAAAACAACAGCTTCTGTATCAATAAAACTGAAAAGTCACTGGTCAGATCAAACAAGGAAAAAAGGCATAAATTCTAAGTATTGTTCACGAAGGCGTCAGCCATCAATGCTGATATGATGGTATTATAAGGACATACAACTCCATCAACTCTGAACACTTCAGAGGTCACAGACCAATTCATTCAAACACACGAATGATCCAAACTCATACAAGGACCACTCACTCTCAAAATCTACAAAGAAACTAGACTCTCTAGGACTATTACTTCACTTTCGACATTTAGGCTACAGGATAGTTACTCCATGATTTCCATTCTGTGTTCCATACAGACATGCTCAATAATTCAATATTCCAGAAGACTTTCATACTATATGAGATTACCAGGTGATGTCTGACTACACAGAAGAAACTGACAAGCTGCTGGCTTTCTTTTGGCTTACGTGAGTTCCTGGAGCGCTCGCTTGGACCTCTGCAGATCTGGTAAGTAGTGGGACAGCAGGCCTCCCACTAGGTGTTCTACAGCTCTGTCCTCCACAGCAAAGTCCTCTATCAGTCCTTCATCTGGAGACGTGTCACTTAAGCCTGTGCTCAAGAGAAAAACACATTTAGGAAATGCTATGCTGCTGCATGGTAGGAAGCCTTGGGAAGCTCAGGCAGGGAGGAGGGAAGAAGTCCACAGGGAGCCAAGAGCCCAAACCTTCTCCTAACTACATAGTCACTTCTTTTAAATGTGTACCTTCTAAGCGTTCTCTAAAACATGGGGGAAAAAAAAGCATTTGTGTGTTGTTTTGAGTACTTCTTATTCTAAGGCAAGGTTTCCTTGTATAGCCCATGCTGGCCTACAACTCTCAATCCCACTGCCTCAGCCTCCTGAGACATGCATAACCAAATCTGGGAAAAAGGTATTTTTAAGCTGCAAATATATAACAAAGTCTAAGTAAATGTACATTAGTGTATTCAAATTTTACATGTTCATGTATTTTATTAAGTGAGCCAGGCTGAAGGATGAGTTTACAGTTATGAATTAAGAAATTCTTAATACATTAATACTTTTAAAAGCATGCATAATTACACAGACAGAGGCTGGTTAAGCAGCTCGGTGGGTAAACGTCCTCGCTATGGAAGCCTGACTTCCTGACATCCATCCCTGAAAGCCGCAGGACAGAACAGACTCCTGAAAACTGTTCTCTGAGCTTCATAGGAACATAGTGATATGATCTCTTACGCCGTTCTCTCTCCTCTCTCTCTCTCTCTCTCTCTCTCTCTCTCTCTCTCACACACACACACACAAATACTAACAAAGAAAATAAAAATTTACAGGGAGGACTAGAGAGATGGCTTAACCAATAAAGGCTTGTTAAAGAAATTATATAAACAAAGATGTAATACCTAAAACCCTGTTTTAAACTCAAAAGAAAGCCTTTTTGCTTAATATAGTTACACATAAAGGGGGTTGTTTTGTCATTTATTAATTAAGACACAGCACTTTCTGCGAACCAGGGCCAAAGCTAGGAAAGGCAGCTGGAAAATGGGGCCCCAGGACGGGGCCAATTAACACAAGTTCAGTGATTTGATGACTCAATTCAAAGAGGGGGAAAACATTCCATACCTAAATCTGCTATAGGAAATAGTGTGCTCTGATTGTGTCACAGCCTAGTCTAGACCTGCTGCCAGGAATGACGTTGCAACCTTTTCCAGGCATTCAAACATCTAAGGTAAACACCCATTGATTACTATTCCCAGAAAAATAGTACACAACAGTTTCAAAGTGGGGTCAATGAATTGTTATAAAGTTTTTATAATCATGTGACTGAACAAGTCATGAAAGGGGTGCATCATTAAAGAAAAGCACGGGCAGGAAATGCTGAGTGATTTGTAACTTCCTACTTCTGGAACGCAGAGATTATTTTTAGAAGGCCCATCTAGCGTCCTTCATATGAACCAATGAGCACAGAAAACGGTTAGTGGTGTTCTCAATCTCACAAAGACGATGGCATACATAAACAGTGTACATCTAACCGTTTCGTTCAACGGACTCCTTTGAGCATTAATGTTTAAATCTCTTCTGGAACTGTGAAGAAGACTGCTGGGGTATCGAATTAAGTAATATCACCAAGTAAGTCAGAAAACTTCATGAGTAGCCAATACTAACTAGTTCACCAACCACTAACCCTGTAAACCTCAAAAGGCAACACAAACTCAAACCTTCAACACAAACCGCACCCAACAATGCGCTTCCTGGCAGGACCAAGGTTGCCTTGCCAGGGTGCTCTAGGCAGGAGGTAGCCTGCACTGGACTCCCACCCACTCGGTCCCGGCCCCTGTGGGCAGTCGCCCCGCAAAACAGCCGTACCCGGCGTGGGCTCGCCGGCCTCCAGGCGGTCGGAGAGCCCCGTAAGGACCCCGTCCGGAGGCGGTGGCTCAGGAACACTCATGTCCCCGCACTGGGCACTGCGTGGAGCGAGGGGTATGGAGAAGTCAGAAGCAAGAAGTAGGAACTTAACGGAGTCCAGCGTCCGGTCGGACAAAAGCCGCCGAGGCGCACGGAAGTGACGAAAGCAAAACGTCGCTTTCCGCCACAGCACGTGACTGCCAATCAGGAAAGCCCGCCCCTGCGTCAGCGCTGTTGGTACGCGTGCGGGTCAGGTTTCACCGAGGGTGGCCGGTGGAAAACGGAGAAAACGGTTAGAGGACCAGATGACGCCCTAACCTTGTGAATCTTTCCAGTGCTGTGTTCGATTTAAGCGAGAGCATAATAACACGGGCCGCTAAGTTAGTATGAACTCTGAGCTCGAGCGTTGCTTTGGCTCTCTTCCAGTGCTTGGAAATGACGTAAAGGCTTTCTTGGAGCATCATTTGAACAAATTAAGTCAAACTACCAAAAGCACCTGCTGAGATCCTGTAAGATGACATCATGAGTTCTAAAGAAAACTTATGTGGACTTAGACAGACTCAGCTCCACAGCAAATGTAACGATCCTTTTGTAAACTGACCTCTAGGAGCATCTAATGTTGCTCCTCAGATTACCTGTTCAGTTTTCCTTACTGTAGCCAAAGCTGTCTCCAAAAATAAATAAATAAATAAAAATATGCCATGCCTCTGGGTTGCACTGATTCCCTATTGTTCTGATCAGTATGTTCAGTTTCTCTTTAGCCACTTTTCAAGAGTAACTTCTCAACTGTCCACGGTAGAATGTCCACAGCCTAATCCCTGAGACCTCTAAATATATTAAGGAGCATGGCAACGAATAGAAGCGACTAGTTAACACAACCTTAAAACAGGAAGGCTACTCCATGGGCCCAAGGTAACAGTCTTTAAAACTGATGGGGGGGGGCGTCTCAAAAAATTATAAAGGATGATTATAAAGGATGATTAAACGAATACAACACTGATGGGTTTGAAGACAGAGGAAGGGAGTCATCAGTGGGTGGTGGGTGACCTCCAGAAAAACGTAAGAAAACCAATTCCTCCCCTAAAGCTTTTGTAATGGAACTCAACCCTGTGAGTTATCAAGATTTTTATCTCTGAGAGGTTGCTGAACTATAGAATTTGTAATGATTAGTGTTGCCATACAAATAGGAAAACAATGTGTTACTCTCCAGACATCTTACGCAGTTTGGGCATTGTAAGCTGGCCATGTGTGCAGTGTGCTTGTTCCTGCTTCAAACTTGAGTAGCCTTTTCAAAGGCCTATTCATCTTTTAAGTGCTCTAGAATATCTTTTATTGTTGTTTTGTTTCACAAGGTGAAGTGTTATGTAGCATAAACTGGCCTTAGACTCAATATGTAATGAAGGCTGGCCTTGAATTCCTCCTGGTCCTGCTGCCTCTGCCTGCCAGGAAAGTATTATGATTATAGACACAAGCCAGCACATTCAAACATACTTTTACTGAGGAAGCCATTCTGAGCCACCACACTCAAACATAACTTTACTGTGGACACCATTCATTACCTCACACCCTCCTTTCAGAAGTTACAGTGATGACATTTCATAAGGACAAACATCCTCCTGCCATTTAGCAGAGATCCTCCTCGAACTCTTTATTTCATGTTTTCTTCTTTTGGATTATAAATGCCAAATAGAAACTCTTATGCACAGAGAATCAAAATAATCCTCAATAAATTGACTCATGGGTGAACTATTGATACCCTAGCCCCTAATTCAAAATATCTATAGTTTCCAACGTCTGAGTTATGTAACATGGTAAACCTAATAAAACACCTGACACCCTGGCTTGATTATGAGTTTTATGTACCAACAGTGTAGTGGAACCCTTTGGAATAGAGCCATAGCCTATGAGTTGTCACTAGCTGCTTCCATCTCTTAGCCAGTATTAAGTATATTTCATGAATTTTTAAATACTGGATATTTAAATTTAATGGATGAAATAAACTGTTATTTCCTGCCTGTCTTTATGATTTGTTTTGCTATAAGGGGAATTCTTGTTAGGAATTTTAATATTTTCAACATTTTAACTTACTGTAACAAAAATCACCTAAATAAACAAGGAGTTTGTACCAGATTCATCTTCCTTTTCTCTCTGATCTATTCCTTCTTTTTCTATTACAGATTGCAATTCAATGTGCCACTTTGAGGGTTTGTTAAGTACCCTCTGTATGTGACACAGAGCTCAATAGCAGCTCCTAGAATTTGATTGCAAAGAACAAAATAGTTTATTGAGTTGTATTATGTCTTTCAAAGGGTCTTCAGTTTTCACATTTCCTTTTATATATCAAAGTTATACCCTCCAAATACTTTAATGTAATACCTATTAAGATTGAACTAGGCACCTTGGATGGTTATGCTCAAAATAGAGTTCTGGTTCCTGTCCCCCAGAAACATTGCTATGTACCAAATTCCATAGTTTGTTAGAGTTTGTTCTTGATGTTACATATTATACACTGATAAATGTATAACATTGTCCAGACAATGATCTACAATAGCCAAAGTTTAGGTTTTGCGTGAATGTTTAAGTACATAGGAAGCCAAAGTAAAAGAATAAATTTATAAATAAATAGCAGATTGGTGGGTGGATGAGGGAATGATGGATATATAAATAGCACAAACATCCTCAAATTAGTAGCTCAAAAATTTCAGCAGAAATTGACAATGGAAGCCCCATTATGGTGGCCAGCTGAAGTTCCCCACCGAGAGTCCCAGGCATAGTAGAGTGTCCCCTTAGATAAAGTGAGCTCCCCAAATAAAAGAAAAACTAGCCATAGATAGAGGTAACATCATCAAATTAGGAGGTCCAGCCGAAATCTACTTGGGGGAAGTTAAGGCAGTCAGCTGAAGCAGTTCTCCATTGCTTTCTCTCTGTGGATGAGGGTCACATGGCTGAATACCTGCCTTCTCTTTCACATTTGCAAGTACTTTTATATCATGGGTTAAACAATAGTAACCTCTATTGGAAATGGATTATCTTCTCGATGTTCTCAGGACATAGTGTTTTTGTTTTTGGTTTTTGTTTGTTTTTTAGGTTTTTCGAAACAGGGTTTCTCTGTGTAGTCCTGGCTGTCCTGGAACTCACTCTGTAGACCAGGCTGGCCTCAAACTCAGAAATCTGCCTGCCTCTGCCTCCCAAGTGCTGGGATTAAAGGCGTGCGCCACCACTGCCTGGCAGGACTCTTGAGATGTTTGTCTTGCCTGTCACCAAGTTAGAGAGGCCAGCCTATACCCGGACAAAGGGCCTTCAAGGGACACATGTGTGGTTCTGAAATGTGGGGAGATGGGTTGTCCAAGCATGACCTTTGCTTCCAGCGAGTTCTCAGTGAGCTCGGACAGCACATGACACTAATACAATGTGCATCGCACCATCGTCTTATCATCATGACTCCCCTGCCTTGATTCAAACTGTCAACTTGACTGATTCAGAAGCTCCTAGATTGCTCAAGCCCACCTCTGGGTGCGCATGTGAGAGTTTCCAGACCACCTTCACTAGGAAAGTCATAGAAAATGTCCCCTGAATGCAGGCAGTACCGGTCAGTGGGTCAGTAGCCAAGATAAGTTACTAGGAGCACAAGAAAAAGTCTGGCAGCAGAATATTCGATATCTGTTTTCTAGCTATCACTGCAAGGTGTGAGATGCTTTGCTCACCATGCCCTCCCTGCTGTGACAGACCAAAATTTCTGAACCCCTCAATGAGCATGGCAGACCAAAGCCTTTGAAGATGTGAGCCAAAGTAAACCATTCTTTTTTTATATGACTTTTATCAGGTATATTTCAATGAAGAGCTAATGACTACATCTGGCAAATACTGGTATTTTTATTTAGTCTCCATAGTGTGGCCTTTTCAGAATGCCATATAGTTGGAGTGATACAGTATATAGCCTTTTTAGTCTGATTGTTTTCACATACATATGTATTTAGGTTTCTATCAAGTCTTTTCATGATACCTCATCCTTTACTGCTGATTTAATTAATACATAATGAATATGCAAATGTATGCATAATATATACATATGTATAATATATGCTACACATATTATACATATATACATATACAAATATACATATACACATATACATATATACATACATATATATATATACATACATACATACATATACACATACACACATATATTTGTCCACTGAAAAACAAAGATCTTGTTGCTTCCAAGTTCTGGCAATGATGAAAGAATACACATGTGCAGATTTTTGTGTGAACATATGTTTTCTAATTCAGTGCATAAATTTGAAAGGGTGGGATTTCTGTATCTTAGGATAAGATGTGCAATTTTACTAAAAATGACAAATTCTCTTCTAAGAATTTGTGTCTTTTTCCTATTTAAATCAGGTTTTATTCTTCTTTTTATGTATTTTTTAAGATTTATTAATTTTATATATTTGAGTACAGTATCAGTGTCTTCAGACAGAGCAGAAGAGGGCATCAGATCAGATTATAGATGTTTGTGAGCCACCATGTGGTTGCTGGTAATTGAACTCAGGACCACTGGAAGAGCAGTAGTGCTCTTAACTGCAGGGCCATCTATCCAACCCTTTCTGATGTTTTTTTAAAGAGTGCATTTTATATTTTTATGATAGTCCTTTATGAGACATGTGTTTTTAAGTGCTTTTTACTAATTCCCTTCCCATTCCCTTTAAAGAGTTTTTGAAGGAAAGTTTCAAGAGATCCTATAATTGTACCTTCCTGAAAACAGAAGGTTCTCAGATCTCCCACAAAACACCTGATCAGTTTGGACATTATATTTAGGGAAAACATTTTGAAGTATGCAGCTGTAGAAACAACAAAGGACTTAATGTCAAAAGCCTGCATCAAGCCTGGTTTAAATAATCTTAGTAATATGCTTAAGGACTCTTATGGAAGAGTTGGGGGAAGGATTGAGGGCCCCAAAGAGGATAGGAACTCCGCAGGAAGACCAACAGAGTCAACTAACCCAGAGCCCTGGGAGCTCTCAGAGACTGAACCACCAACCAAAGAGCATACACAGGCTGGACTTAGGCCCCCTTGCACGTATGAAGCAGATGTGCAGCTCAGTCTTCATGTGAATCCCCAACAACTGTAGCAGGGGGCTATCCCCAAAGCTGTTGTTGCCTGTCTGTGGAGTATGTTCTACTAGCCGGGCTGCTTAGTCTGGTCTCAGTGGGAGAGGATGTGCCTATCCCTGCAGAAACTTGACGTGCCAGGGTGGGGGGGGGGTACCCATGGGGGACCCCTTCTCAGAGGAGAGGAGAGGGGGAAGGGAGTTGGAGAGAGGGATTGTCAGAGGTGGTGATCAGGAGAGGGGCAGAGATCTGATGTAAAGTGAATAAAAAAATATAATCTTGGTTTATAGTAAAATTGGAGGGGGTAAAAATGGAGAGTCCAAACTTACCTGCACAAAACTTGGAATTCATTGATCCACTGTACTTGATGTGACATCGGGGTTGGAGTCTAGGCATTCCTTTATGTAAAATTGGGAATCCTTTCCTTTCTTTCTCTGCAGTTCTCTAGTCTGCCCTCCATTCTGTGGGCTTCAATTGAAGCAGCTCTCTCAGTAAGGCAGAAAAATAATTCCCAATTTTTCATGTCCTCGCAGCTTCCAGGCAAAACCAACTCATTCCTAATGGTCAACAACATTTTAAAAATCACTAAAATTGGATCCAATATTTATCTATAGACCAATCTTGGCATGCAGAGGGATACAAAAGATGCTGACTGACTGATGTAAGACTATATAACAGGGAAACTCTTCATAAATGGTTCTTCCAGGAGTTTATGAAAGAAATTCTTAAGTTCACTATGCAAAGTTAAAACATCCAGAGATGTTAGAATTATGTCAAATACACTGCAAGTGTCTTTAAACTTTTTCCTAATTATAATGGCTACCACTGTAAAATTTAGAACTAACATGAATCCAATGGTATTTGACATGGCACTCAAGATGGCTCCTTACACTTAAACTCTGAACCTCCTTCCAATAATTTGAATAGGATAAAGAGCATCAGTCCATTCTTCTAAATGCCTATCTAAATCCTCTTGTATACTCAACACATTAGTCACATTTTTTTGCTAAATGGTTAACAAAGTAGCTGTCTTAACTTCTTATGTCAAAGCAATTGCAGAAGCGGTGATGCTAGCCATTAATGTAATTAAAGTTGCTATACCAGCAGTAATCAAGCCCACTACCCTCTTGTTTCTGCTTAAAGCCTGACTCTGCTGAGCATTGATGCAGCAGATACTGCTGATAAAATTACCCATGGCCTGAGATCAGTATTTATGTTTTGGTCAAGCTTCAAGACTGGCATATATAGCTTGATCATGCTAGCCCTTTTTGTCCTGGGAATACTTTTATTCCTGCCCATCATGTTAAAGCTTTTCTTTAACAATATCAACATGTTGGCAGCCAAAGTGCATGGCTTGAACCTGAAAATGGACCCCCAGACAGTGTTATTAAACTAACAGGCTAGTAAGTCAAGGACAGGTAAGATTCTGCACAGAGCCTTACCAACCTAAGACATAAGTGGATTGCTTTTAATAATGCATATTCTACTATGGGTAAGAAAGGCAATAATGCATATTCTACTATAGGTAAGAAAGGCATTCTTGTCAGAACGACCTAAGACAGGCTCAGTCTTGTTTATGAAATTAAAAAGGGGGGAGGCCGAGAGCTTTTAGGGCTGCTTGGCAAGAATTTGACATGGGCCAAGGACAAGGAAGTGGGCTTCAGGTAGGAATCTGACATTAGGCTAGAACAAAGAAGTAATTTCAGGCAGGAATCTAAATTTTAGGCTAGAACAAGAAAGTAGGCTTCAGACATAAAAGTGACTTTGGGCTAGGATAGGGAAGTAGGCTCAGATATTTTGGTCATCTTGATAAGCCCTTAGAAACAGTGATCACAGAAGTGTTCTTGAAATTTTGTTTATTGCCTTGCTTCTTCTTTGACTACTTCTATTTATTGTCTTGCTTGTTTCTTGACTATTTGCATCTAGTGCATTGCTAGTTCCTCAACCTAGAACTGACCTTAATACTTACATGTAATTAAAATGATATAAAAGCATAAAGGAGGAGGAGGATGGGACAGGGAGTTTCTAAGAAGGGAAAGGGGGAAAGAAGATGACATATGAAATGTAAATAAATAAAATATCCAATAAAAAAAAAGAAAAAAGTTACATGCACGTGGGAGGTAATTCTTATTTGTTCTTTAAATGAATGTTTGAATCCTAATATCAAAAGGGAAAATTGCTTTAAACAAAGCAATAGATGTCCATTTTCTCAGTTGTGATATCTTAGTCAAGTTGCTTATTCTCTTTGACCTCCACCATTTTTAAAACATTATATAATGTTTAATTATGAGGGGATATGTGTACATGAGTGCTGGCACCCAGGGAGGCCATAGGTGCTACATTCGCCTGGAGCTGGAGTTCCAGGCAGATGTAAGTCCCTAGATGTGGTGCTGGGAACTGAACTCAAGTCCTCTGAAAGGAAGTTCTCTTAACCTCTTGTAAAAGCCCAAGCTGCCCCACCTTATGGGCCAAACTGTAAAAGACCCGCTCTGGCCCACGTTTGGGGGCCAAATTATAGCAGCATGCTCTATTCCGCAGGTCCAGGTTTAGCAAGAGAGAGAGTGGGAGGAAGAAGGGGAAGAGCCGCGAAGAATAGAGACAAGACAGAGGATCTGTAATAAAGTCTTCTTTACTGTCTCCACCATACACACACCACTACACCTACTACTACTACTACACCCCCATTCAACACTACAACAAGGAAATCCTGGGTATTTATAGGCTTTTGCCACGTGTCTTGTAGGCGCGTGGATACCACGTGCCTTGCAGGTGTGGACAGCACTTGCACCTTACAGGCATATATGGCGTAGATAGCACGTGGACAACACATGCACTGCATGCCTTGTAGGCGTGGATACCACGTGCTCCTTGCAGCTGGGGGCACTAAACAGCAAAACAAGCTATGTAGGATATCAGAGTGTGCTTTAGCTGTTGAAGGCTGTTGAAAACCAAGTCTCATGTCAGGGTATATATATGGCTCAAGATGGCTGCAAAGCTGATAGCTGCTTTCTAGCTGCTTTCTGCTTAAAGTCGGCTCCCAACACCTCTGAGCCATTTTTAAAATTTCCAAGGCCCTTAACCCTTTTTAAAGACAGTAAATGAGGCTTAATAACGTTACTACCAGACATATTCCTTGTTCTTAGGAGAATCAAGTTTTCAAGGAAATGTATGAAATATATGAACTATAAAGCAGCATTGTAAATGACAGTCTCTACCTAAGTATTTTATACACCAGAAGTGTTACTGGTCTGATTAATGCTATGATCACATGATCACAAAAATTAGTGTGATCTCTTAGGTGAGATCTCAGGGTTAATAAAATTTGTTAAATAAATACCTCTGTTTCAATTAGAGAGCCTAAGTGATTTAAATGAGTATTAGAAGATTGGAAATTCTGCTTTTCTGTGAATTAACTTACTTTGTATGAGTCAGTTTCACGAAATCAGCTGGCTTGGGGGATGAAGCACCACAGGCTAAGCTGGCAACTGAACCTCTGGCCCTGAAGGATGAAGGAGACCACAGATGTCATCCTTACGCCAAGCTCACTCTGGTGCTGTTGTTTTACTTTTATGAGTTTGGTACCTTGTCTGCAAGAATAACAAGCATTCTAACTGCTGATCTGTCTCTTCAGCCCCCACTGGGTCCTATTTGAGGGAGCAATATGTCTTGTTTACTTTTTATATTGCTTTTTATCTTTTCTAAAATTATAATTCTGGACTTGAGTTTTGTACAGGGTGATAAATATGGGTCTATTTGGCGTCTACTACATGCAGAAATCCAGTTAGACTAGCACCATTTGTTGAAGATGCTTTCTTTTTTTCCACTGAATAGTTTTGGTTTCTTTGTTAAAGATCAAGTACTCATAGGTGTATGGGTTTATTTCTGGGTCTTCAATTCTATTCCATTGATCAACCTATCTGTTTCTGTACCAATATCATGCAGTTTTTATCACTATTCCTCTGTAGTATAGCTTGAGATCAGACTGAAATTAGACTCCACAGAAACCCCCACATAAGTCCTGGACTTTTTTTTTTTTAAGTTGGGAGACTTTCAATGACTGCTTCTGTTTCCTTAGGGGTTATGGAACTGTTTAGTTTACCTCTTGATAAAGAACTCTAAAGGTTAGAATCCAACAAACTAGATAACCCAATTTAAAAATGGAGTACAAAGCTAAACAAAGAATTCTCAACAGAGGAATCTCAAATGGCACTTAAAAGAAGCACTTAAAGAAATGTTCAACATCCTTAGTCATCAGAGAAATGCGAATTAAAATAACTCTGTCGTTCTACCTTACACCAGTCAGAATGGCTAAGAAAGAGGAACACTCCTCCATTGCTGGTGGGATTACAAACTTGTACCATTCATTACTCTGGAAATAAATCTGGCAGTTTCTCAGAATATTGGAAATAGTCCTACAGTTCCTGGTCAAATACTCAAAAAATGTTCCATCATACCACAAGGACATGTACTCCACTGTGTTCACAGCAGCTTTATTCATAGTAGTCAGAAACTGGAAACAACTCAGATGTTCTTCAATGGAAGAATTGATATAGAAAATGTGGTTCATTTACACAATGGAATACTATTCAGCTATTAGAAACAAGGACTTAATGAATTTTGAAGGGAAATGAATAGAACTAGAAAATATCACCCTGAGTAAGGTAATCATGTGTATAGTATGTACTCATTAATAAATGGATATTAGCCATAATATACAGGATACCCATGATATACTCCCACAAATTCAAAGAAGTTAAACAAGAAGGAAGGCCCAAGAGAGGATATTTAAATCTCACTTAGAAGGGAGAATAAAATAGTCATAGGAGACAGAGGGGTCAGAGGAAGGGAGAGAGTTGAGTGGGAGAGGAGAAGGGAAGAATTCGGAACACGAGCAGGTGTGGGGAGAGACAGGAGAGAGGGCCAAAGGTCCAGGAGAATGAATGGAAATCTACAGCTGCTGGGGGTGGGAGTGGGGGAAATATCTAGGAAGTCCCAGAAAACTGGGATGCAGGAGCCTCACAGTTGTCAATGCAGGCGACCTTATCTGAGATGCCTAACAGTGGGGACCTGGGACCTGAAGAGGCCACTTCCTGTAGCCAGGCAGGACTCCCCAGTGGAGGGATAAGGGCATCAACATATCCACTAAACTATGACCAAAAGTTTGTCCTGTCTAAAATACATGCAGGGACAAAGATGGAGCAGAGTGAAGGAATGGTCAACCAATAACTGGCCCAGCTTGAGACCCAACCCATAGGAAAACACTAATCCCTGGTAATATTAATGATACTATGTTATTCTTGCAGACAGAAGCTTAGCATGACTCTACTCTGTGAGGCTCTACCTGACTGAAACAGATACAGAGACCCACACCCAAACATTGGACGGAGGTCCAGGACTCTTATGGAAGAGTTAGGGGAAGGACTTTGAAGTATGCAGCCTTGGAAACAACGAAGAACTTAATATCAAAAGACCTGCTTCAAGCCTGGTTTAAATAATCTTGGTTATAAGCTTGGCGACTTCTTATGAAAGAGTTGGGGGAAGGATTGAGGGCCCCAAAGATAGGAACTCCACAGGAAGACCAACAAAGTCAATTAACCTGGAGACCTGGAAGCTCTTAGAGACTTATCCACCAACCAAAGAGCTTGCACCAAGGCCCCAGGTGGCACCAAGGACCCAGGCACATATGTAGCAGACATGCAGCTTAGTCTCCATAAAACAGCATGCTGGACTTGAAGCTACCCTTGAAATGGCAGATGTTGAAACTCTCACATTTTATGTAAGCGTATAATCTCAGGAGGTCTGTTAAACTTTATTAAAGAAGGTACTGAAGATAAAGAAGAAGGAGGAAGGGGAGAGCAAAGAAAAGGAGGGAGGGAGGAGCAGGAGGAAGAGAGGGAGGAAGGGGAGCACAGGGAGGTAAGGAGGGAGAAGAAAAGGAGATACAGATGAGAAAGGAAAAGAATTGAATGAGCAAATCCTGAGGCAACGGGTCTGGAGTGACGGAGGATGTTATGGCCTCGATGACACCCCTTGTCGGTCCAAATTTTGGATGAATTTGCATCATTCTGTAAGCTATTTTCAGTTTGCTCCTTGCCCATTTGCTTATCTTTCTTTTAAATCTAATATTAAAATGTCAAATATAAGAAGAAATATTATAATTATGACAGTAAATCAATAATCAAAATATTGAGTGACAGACATTTGAAATATCTGTTTTAAGACTGTCCATGAGAACAGTAGTAAATGTTCCCTCACTCAAACCACTCTGTTTATAAGGTGCTGATTTTTCTGCTGAGAGGTTTTACAAACTCAGCTGTCTTGTGTGTAGATTCCAAAGCATCCAGCTACTCTTATTGACTCGTTCCCCTTCTGTGTTATGTAGAAATATTATTTTAATCACTATATGCATTGGAGAATTATTCCAATGCTCAGCTTTCTTTTAAATACACTTATTTGAAATTAACTATGGAACATCAATCCTACCTCGTTTAAAACTGCTAAAAGAAGTAAGAAACAGCCCTTATTTCCTACTTAGTCTTCAAAGTGTTTTAGTTGACAAGTAGGAAAATTTGCAAATATCTATCAAATCAAAAGGTGAGACTCTAACTGTGGAACATCTCATTCTATTATTGGATGAAGTTGGCAATGGGAGAAAAACAGGGCTTTACTCATGATAAATTGACAGGTGGAAAATGGAGGGCTTTCACCCCATCCCAGCCAGCCACAGGCCTTAGGTATAAAACACTTATGTAGGGGTTTCTGTGGAGTCTAATGTCAGCCACAGTCAGGTGAGCACTGCAATGGTCCTTCAGTTTTGTAATAAATTCCTGAAAGGCAGCTGATTAAGAGGTCACATGATGGATGTTCCTTCCTGTTTGCTTTTATTCTTTTCACTCAAGGATGATGGCAGTAATTCATTATTTTGAGAGTGAGACATAGGGCAGCAAGGAAAAACAAAGAGTGAAAGACAGACTGGCGCTAGGAGACTTAATCCATTCATTCTCTTCCATCCCCCACTACCGGTGTGTTCCATCACATATGGGGTGAAGACAGAGAGGCTCCTCCAGTGGCACAGGGACATAATGGTGGCATCTCAGTGCTAGAACAAAAAGATCTGCCAATCAAAACTGTTTAAAGGACAAAGTTCTACTTTTTCTAATGTCTCCTGACATTGGCCTCCTTGTCTAGCCCTTTGTTTAATTCTTTCCTTAGGCAGGGCATCATCCACTGCAACAATACATCTCACAGCACAACCCAGCCTACGCAAATGATTCAGGACAGGCTCAGTGAGAGCTTCCCCCAGACCATGATTTAAACCTTTCACTTAGACTAAAAGTGGAGTCATTACCCATGTCCTTGACTTAGATGTACATTTCTTACAGGACTAAAGAGACATTTTCCCCTAAGTTGTCTGGAATATACATACAACAGTCAACTTCAATATAATCACTGTGTTAGTCTGGGTTCTCAAGAGTAACAGAATTTATAGAATGAATCTATATCTAAATATAGATTTATAAGTTATAAATTTATCATTTATAAATATATATGGGATTTATTAGAATGACATACAGGCTGCAGTTCAGCTAACTCAACAATAGCTGACTGTGAATGGAAAGTCCAAGAATCTAGAAGTTGCTCAGCCCATGAGGAGGTCTTAGCCGGCCTTTAATATCCACTGGAATCTCGAAGAAGTAGACTCTAATGCCAGTGAAGGAATGGGCTTGCTAGCAAGGTGAGAGCAAGCAGGTGAAGAGCAAAACCTTCCTTCTTCTATGCCCTTATATAAACTTCCAGCAGAAGGTGAGGCCCAGCAGAAGGTGAGGCCCAGATTAGAAGTGGGATTTCCCAGCTTAAATGATCTTGATTAAAAGTGTGTCTTCCCACCTCAAGATTGGGATTAAAGGTGTGTCTCTTCCAGCTCAACTTTTCTCTCCATGTTGGGGTTTTAGTTAACGCCTGATGTGGTCAAGCTGACAACCAAGACTAGCCATCACAGTAATACGCTGCTCCTGGAGATGCTGTTAAAATAACTAATGTCATTCAGTTTGGGAGAAACAGCTCTCCTCATTAAGCTTCCTCTATATTAATTAAAGAAATCCCTTGGACACAGCCATTTTGGGAATTATGGGTGAAATAGAGCTTCCATGTGCCACGTTATGTCTTTAGACCTATCTGAACGACAAATCTTGATGTTAAATGACAATATCAATTTTATACAGATCAAATCCATCTATGTAGGAAATTCTATCTCTGGGTCTTTCTTGCTTTCAAGGGTATCCTATTGTACATCTTCTCAACAAATGTGGGGAAAGCCAGGACTTCAAAGTTGTTCATGTAGCCACAGAGTACCTTAGGGTACTAACCACCTAATTACTGCCATAAGTACCCAGTTTTTCTCAATCCAATCATGGACCTGTGAAATCAGGAATCCATTAAAACCATCAAGTACAACTTGGCCATAAGCCATAGGGGTGGTTAGGTTATCCCACAATAGAGTGGAGCCTTCTGATTTACATATTCCAAGGTAGGTGCAAGCCAGATAAATTGATTCCAAAATTGAAAATATCCTTCTTTGTATCTGTGGTTACTTTCTAGGTCTTTGAGAAGATATTGTGTAGATTTATCTAACTGAAATTTAGTAATAGGCTGTGCCTTGGAATTGGTATCTTCTAAGGAGAAAAGTTCTCTGACCAGGTTGTTTTAGAGTATAATTTGTGTACCATCAGATAACACTAGCACAAACAATGTCTCAAAGCAAGTGCTTATTCTATTTCTGGTGTCATATTAGTGACTATAATGTTATCCATTCATCATGGTAATAATTCACATATCTAACAAGTGTCTTTTACAATGTATTGGCATGATGTTGGACCCAACTGAGAAGTAAATTTAATTCTTTTGACAATAGGCTTCATATCATCATCATAAACAACACTAATGTAAGTTGTTTCATTGATTGAAATAAATCTTATTGTTTGGGTATTTTTTAAAGTAGCTTTCGGGGTTACTGGGTTAGTTCAAAGGGATGGTGGATATTTGTAATTGCCTTTCTCTCTTAAATTCCAGTGCTTGCTTGACTTCAAGAGGTGGTCAGAAGGGACTGGTAGCCTACCTCATCAGGTGTCCGATCAACAGAAGAATGAATGGTTGGTACAATGTCAAAGATCCTACCCACTTAAGAAGTTTACTTTTCTCTTTTCCTTCTAATTCTTCAGAAGTATTTCATCTCTGAGACAATTGTGATGACATGGAATACCTTACAGATATAGTAGACCTGTGAGATGCTCTTTATTCATAAAGGTTTACACACTACCTGAAGTTTGAACATAGGCTTTAATGAGGCTTCTAAAAAAATAGAGCTCTCCCTCTATTGTTGTGGGATTTCCATGTGACCTTGGTGGTAGAGACTGTGTTTTTGCTGCCAAAGTATTGACAGGGACCTTTAGATGAAGTTTATGGACTTTAGAACCAAAAAAAGAAGCATTAACCTTAAAAGCAAAACAAACAGAAAGAGATTCATACCAAAACACTCAAAGTCTGGAAAGGCGATTTTATAATGCCCCCCCCCCC
>JANHMN010000002.1:186390565-186404373 GCA_030674055.1 Rhabdomys pumilio | reverse complement strand
GTGTGTGTGTGTGTGTGTGTGTGTGTGTGTGTGTGTGTGTTCACCACATACATGCAGGTGCCCATCAAAGCTTAGAGAGCACATCAGATCCTCTAGAACTAGTTATAGGTGGTTATGAGCTACCTTATGTGAATGATGGGAACCAAACCTGTATCCTTTGCAAGAGCAGAAAGTGTTCTTAACTCCAGCCCCTTGATTTCTTTCTAATATGATGTGGTCAATAATACAGAGAGTCCAGGTCTCCAGTTCATTTTTGTTTAAAAGAATGCCAGTGGGTCAAATAATTTCAAAATTATTGCCCTAGACCTTGACCTTCCTCTGAGCTTCTTGTCAACATCGTTTGATCTATTTTATGAAAGCACTATCTCTAAAGTGAGCTATTCACTTACCGTCATCTTGGAGGACTTTTTTCTAGACTACACATTTAATTTACTAAGTGAAAAGACATAGTAACAGTCATTAGCTTTATTGACGGCTGAGGACTTCAAAATGTTGTATTTCCTTGGTTTCAGAAAAGTATCTTATTATGTGTGCCAGGGATGAGGAAGTGAATTGTTGGGTCACTAAAGTGTTAACTCAGCACAGTCTGTCATATCTCATGATGACCTTGGTAGACTCAATGGCTACCGAAGGGTGTTGTCAGGCCTGGCTGTCCTTGGCGCCATCTTAATCTCCAACTGCTCTGCTATCACCGAGAGCCACTGTTCTGTGCTCCCTGAGTTAACTGCTTTCCAGTGGGATTTTTGTCAAAGGAAGAACTGGTAGAGACAGAAGGTTGGGAGATGGGAAGGGAAACATAAATGGGAAATCAAGACATCTCTTCCCTTTGCCTCATGAGGCAGCTAGAGTAGTGAGTGGATCTGCATCCAGCCTCAGGTCCCCATGGAGAGTCCTCCTATGATTCCAGCTACAAGTGCATGCGCCAGGTCCCAGTCGGGTGAAGAAACACCAACTGTTGTTTGAAAGCGGAAAGTATAATATGAAAAATCCCCATTCCAGACAATGAGGTGATGCAGGATTATCTGGTAAGGAGTAAAGAGACCTGGCACTACAAGTATTGCTGATATAGGGAACAGCCATAGCCACTGGCTGAGATACTGCCTCCAGTAAGGTCCTGCTCGATCCCACCAAGGCTAAGATCAAGATTTTGTGGGGAAACTAACCAGGGCTCACTGAACAGTAGAAAAGTTTTCTGAGGTGCCATGCCCTAAGAACTCCTAGAATACTGGGAGAAGTCACCTACAAGGACATACCACTGTGACTCATTAAAAGGCTGCACTGAGGAATGTATAGAGAAACTGCCCACGAGGTGGTAGTAGGTCCAGCAACCTAGGAAATATCACAGTGCCCTTCAGGAGCTGAATGCTGAGGAAGCCAGGGAGCTCAAGAGTCAACAGACCTACCCAATCAAATCAAGAAGAGAGATGAGCAAAACCCTTCCTCTTGCAGTGTTTCTGCAGCGCCCCCTGCTGACAAGGTTTAGCATGCTAACTCACTTTTGGATAGTAGTTTATTTTTACCCTGTGACACATTACCACAATCTCTGTGGCTTAACACAAATTTATTTTCTCACAGCGTCTATGGCTTAGGAATCTCAGTCACTGTCATTATCTTCTGCTAAGTATCTCACAAGGATCAAAGGTGGCAGAAGGACCCGTGTCTGTCAGAGGCTCAACTAGAACACGATGTTGCCAAGATGTGATCAGGAGAAATCTTTTCCATCCAGGCCCAGGACTGGAGTCAGCACTTTCTTAACCGGCTGCTGTCTTGCAATGTGAATCCCCACCCCCATCCCCTACCCAGGCCCTTTACACTGTGTGTCACCTCTCCTCAGAAGAGGCCAGTCTAATCAGAGAAGCGTCCATTTAAGCTAGATCCACACAGGAAGATCACCCTAGATGAATTCAGACCTAACTGATTTCACACGTTATCATCACTGAAGTAACTCCTAATCTATCATATTCAGAGACGTGTGCATGCACACACACACACACACACACACACACACACATGGGTGCACATGCGGGTGGCACTACAAGGGTTGCACAGGGTGGGGATGCCAGACACAAGACTCTCCAGAAAGTTGTAGATCATGTCTGCTAGTGATAAAGCATGAACTTGGAGTGAAGAAGCAACAAACTGGCAATGGGCACAGCAAATGCCATCCAGGTCCTGGGCCCCAGATTCTATATTCATGCTACCAAGGAGGTCCTTGACCTCTCCTTAGCATCTCATCTCCAGGTTAATTGCCCTTTGTCTTTTTTTTTCCCCCAACAGTGCTTCAAAAAGCACACAACTTGAGCCATTCATATATTCTGCTCGAAACTGCATCCTCTAAGCATCTCCAAGACCTTTTTCTTCTGTGGATGTTCTGTCCAGCTTACCAGCAGCATATATGCTAACAATTGCACTACTAGTATGCCGCTTGCTACCAGCGATGAGATCCTCATTGCCAGCTTGCCTGAGGGCTGCTAGCATAGCATGAATCCAACCAACCTAGATGGAATTCCCTTAGAAACAGATTCTAAGGCCAGGGTTTCATTCATGAAGGTTTATTGACAGATATTTTCAGGGGCATACCTGTAAGGAACTGAAGAAAGTAGGACTTGGTGGTAGAGAGCTAAGCTCTTAGCAGTTGTATGAGAGACACTGCCTGGTCCTGAGGAAAGTTCTAGATCTGTAAAGACTCTTCACATTGTCTCAAATAAATGCAAGGATCCAGCCTTTGCACGCTTTTGTACTGCATCCCTTTAGTCAGGATCTCAGCTCTGTGAATCAGCAGCAGCCAGAAGGGGCAGCTACAGAAGTTAGTACCTCTGTGTCAATGGGAAGCCTCTAGCAGCACACCTGAGCACACTGACTGGTCACTACTCACCCTAAGATTCTAGATCAGTCAGTAAACAGAGTCACAAGCCAAGGGAAAGAAACTCACCAAAACCATCCAAAAAGAGACCTTCAGCTTTGCAGTAAATAAGTTGACAGTTTAATTGTTATGAAAATTAAATACATTTTAAAAACAAAGACATACTTCAAAACAACTGAATTATTGACCACAAAGGCAACAAACAGACGAACTGAATCTGTTCATGCCATGGAGGGGGCTATAGTGTTGAGAGGACCAGTTGCTGGTTCATAGAACATGGATTATTTTCAAATTTGTGATAATTCACTCTGTTATGCTTCCATTTACAAGATGCTCTAGACCTGGCAAGACCTATCTAGAGTGATAGGAAGCAGGTCAGTACTTGCCTGGGCTGGAGAGAAGGTAGGCTGATTTATCTAAGGTACAAGGAAACATTTTATCTTTATGTTTTTTTTTTGTTTGTTTGTTTGTTTTTTACGAGACAGGATTTCTCTGTGTGTCTCTGGCTGTCCTGGAACTCACTCTGTAGACCAGGCTGGCCTCGAACTCAGAAATCTGCCTGTCTCTGCCTCCCAAGTGCTGGGATTAAAGGCGTGCACCACCACCGCCCGGCTATCTTTATGTTTTAATGTTTTAGATCTTGGTAGTGGATTTATTTCAGTTTAAAACAAAGCCTAGAGGCAGAGATTTAAAGAGGCAGAGATTCATTTGATTGTGGTTCTAAGAAAGAATATCTAAGTAAGGTGATAAGGGTTTTGGATAATGAGTTGAATTCTGATAACCAGAAGAGGATAAATATGGTAAAATACATATAAGATTTACCATCTGTCTTAGTTTGGGGTTTATTGCTGTGAAGACACACCATGACCATGGCAACTCTTATAAAGGAAAGCATTTCACTGGAGCTGGGTGGAAAGTGTGACAGTATGTAGATGACATGGTGCCACCAGAGGAGCCAAGAGTTCTACATCTTGATTCACAAGCAGCAGAAGGCTGTATGCTACACTGGGCATAGCTTGAGCATAGGCAACCTCAAAGCCTGCCTCCACATCTCCAACAAGGCCACACCTACTCTAACAAGGCCACACCTCCAAATAATGTCACTCCCTATGGGCCAAGCATTTAAACACATGAGTCTAGGGGACCATACCTATCCAAACCACCACCACAACAGTTTAGCCACTTTTAAGTGTAACCATTTTGGTTTTAAGTGTAACCAGGTAAGGTACTTACCTGTTTTCTATCTAACCGTCTACCATCTGCATCCTACAATCAAATCCACAAGCCATCTCTGAATTATTTTCCTATCTTCAAGAAACCTTGCATTATTTACTTAGTTTATTTAATGTAAAACTTTCTTTCATCCACGAGGATCCTTCTGAATCTCCAAGTTCCAGATAAAGGGCTCTACACAGCTTTCTTAAATCTGACAATCTGAACACACTGTTCACATCTGCAGTTCACTCCGCTCCCTGATACATTCTGTTCCCTGCTCTAGGAGTCAAAGTCTTTAGATAAAGAACTTAATCTATTTATTTATGTGCACTACTTGTCAGTCCTCTATCTAAATATTTGACAGATGGATAATTTGGTCTTTGAAAGAACCTTTATAGAAGACAGGATAAGCCTGGGAGAAAGGTATCATGTGCACAGGGATGCAGGGATTGAAGAAAGCCCCAAAGAAGGCATGTTAGGTGCAGTTGTCAAGGCACGTGTGTGGAAAGAATCTGGGAGGTACCAGTGGGACAAATGTTGGTACTGCATTTGTAGAGATAAGAATTTGTAGAGATAAGAGTGGTTGATAACACTGGAAAATACGGGGACAGCAGAAGGTAAGAGCATAGCACTAGGCTGTCTTGAACTTTGGATTAGTTAGTGGTTTCAGTCCTTGCCAACCCTACCCTAGCTCTTACAGACCTTAGATGAGTGAGTTTGTTATAGCTTCGTTCTTACTTTTTTTTTCCCTTCATCATACCAGTTAGTTTTTTCTCATCACTGTGACAAAATGCCCAACAGAAGAGGAAAAAAAAAGCTTATTTTGACTCCTGGTTTCAGAAATTTTAGTCCATCATTGTGGGGAAGACATGGCTCTGAAGCATTAGAAGTCTGTGCTGATGTAGAAAAAAGCAGAAAACAGAAGAGAAAGTGGAGCCAGATCCTACCCCTCAAAGACCCACTCCTAACAATCACCCCTCCCAGGTGACTCACCTCCCACAGGTTATATAACTTTCCAAAACAGTGCCACCAACTGGGGACCAGGTGTTTAAACACATGAATCTGTGGGGTTAGGATAGAACATTTAGGTGCAGAGAGTCAAGGGAGAGAGCCCCATAATACACAGCTGTCGGACAGTCATCACCTGTGCTGAGAACAGACCCTCCAGTGTGAATGCTCTAAGGTGACCAATGTTCCTGGCCATAATCCCTTACTCAACCTAAGAAACTCATCACTTTTCCACCTTAAGCAGAGGGAGAAGACATACACCTCTCCCTCTAGGGAAGAATTCCAGCAACAGGGCCACTCCCCTGCAATGTGTCTCCTAGCAGACACTTGGGTTTGTTTCTGATTTCCTGGCTGAAGTCTGACTTGGTTGAGGTTGGGCTATGTGAGGCCTGCACAGAACAATGAGGAAGAGCCTGGGGCAATAAAGGGAGGGGGGTTGTTAATTGACAGTTGGCTAAGACAAATATTATTCAGAGAAGAGAAAAGACTGAGAGTTCAACGTGTAAAGGTGAATAAACTGGTTGTACCACAAACTCAACTGTCCCTCAGCAGCTGTAGTTACTGGCAGGGTGGAGGTTGCGGGGGAGGGGACAGCAGACTTCAGTATCTGCAGACTGCATGAAAGAAAATTATTCTTCAGAAAGCCCAACTTCACATTGGTTTCTTTCCGTATGTCTATTCTTTCTTGTAGGTGGAAAAATAAATGTGTATCTTCACAAACAGTGTCTCCACACTCACCTGCAAAGACAAACATAGCAAGTGAACAGCAGTGCACGGAAGGGACAAGCACTCTCCTCTGTCGAGAATGTTTCCCTAAGATGAATAATCCTGGCAACTTCTCCAGAAACTCACAAGTATCCTATATATTTTAATTACTCAAAGCAAGAATTTAGAGTTTGAATAAATAGGATGTCTGCATGAATATAGATTTAAGTCAGACATAAAACAATGGCAGTATGTATGAGCACAGAAAGAAAAAAAATGCAAGTTAGAGAAATGGTTGCGTGGTTAAGAGCACTTTGCTGATCTTGCAGAGGACCCAGGTTCAATTCCCAGCACATACATTGTGGCCCACGACTGACTGTACCTCCAGTTCTAGGGGATCCAACATCCTCTTCTGGCCTCTTGGTACATTACATACATGCAGGCAAAACACCCACACACATTTAAGTAAAAAAAGACAGAAAAAAATGACTCTTGACTCTTGTATAGCCATCAAGGACTAATAATTTAAAAAGTAATTATATAGAAATGACAAAAACTAGGAATAGGCAAAAAAAATTCTGACATCCATAACCACACAAATAAGCTGGATGAGAAACAGGTTATAATTTTTCACACCACAATTACATAAAAAGGAAATAGAAATATTAATTTTTGTAAAAAGAGATTCTGAAGAAATAATCCATAGTACACAAAACGCATGGATGAGTGTAAAAGACATGCTGATGCCCAACAAAGATGCCCAACAAGTGTGTGGATGCTGTGTCATTACTACTGCATAGAATTCGAAAACAATCAAGACTGATAGAATCATCAATGTGGGATGTGGATGTGGGGTGGAGCGAGAGGTTGACTAGAATAGGCAGGAAGAAACATTCTAAAGCTGCCATTAGTCACCAGGAAAACACAAATTAGAGCCCCAATGAATCACACATAAAAGCTGTGCTCAAGGTTAGGCTACAACGTTACGTGGAGTCATGGAAAATCTAAAAATAAATTCATACATTGTGGTCAGTTGATCTTCTACAAAGTACTTGCAAAGATGACTCAGTGACAAGGCATCTTTTCAACAGTGCTCCGACATTTAGTTGTTCACCTGCAAAAGAACCAGTGTGGTCCATTACCTCACTCCATACTTAGAGTTAATTCAAAGAAGTCCATAGTCCAGAACATAGAAGATGAAGTTATAAAGCTTTTAAAAGGAAATATGGGTGTAGATATTTGTGACCATGATTAAGCAATGATTTCTAAGATACAATACTCAAAAACAACAGCAACAAAAGATAAACAGAACTTCACCAAAATTAAATGGCTTTTCTGAAATTAATATGCCTTCTCAGTGAGAAATCGTTCCACACACTTAGAGATTAATTAAATATCTCTTTAATGTAGCGCATGTCCATCTCTGACTAATGTCCAAAGGAAAGTCAGCCACAAACAGAAGATTTTTCTAATGTATACACACCTCAGGCTTATGAATATCATATGCACTGTTATTCTCAACTCTCTTTCAGGTCCCAGGCCCAGGTTACACTTTGAAGAGTTTGAACAGAGACAGGAGACTGCAAGTCTGGCCACTTGGGCAGATAGGAGAGTCTCACAGCAAAGATATTGCCAGACTTATAAGTACATCAATACTGTTCTTTCCAACTAGGTGTTACCCAGGGTTATCCTGCCTACCTGGCAGCATTATGCTTTTCCTGATAGTCAATGGCAGACCAGGACTCACTGGTGATTGTGACCTGGGTTGACTCCCTTTAGGGACCTATATATACTTTGATACGGAGTTGATGGAATGGCTAGTTGTAAGTCCGGGGGTTGTCTCCTTTTGCTATGAGAATAGAGACTAACTGGAGATCATCCTTGGTGAGTAAACATGAGCAGAACCTTTCTCAGAAACCTAAACTTCAACTGTGCTGCAAACTTGCCTTTCCTACAGTTCCTGATAAAGCAGGCTAGCACGCGAATTGTCTTCCAGGCTTATTGGTGGATCTCTTCCATCTAGATTCCACTGTGTGTAACTTGGCTTTTCCTAAGAAAATGTACTAGTGACTCCTCTCTAGCATCGATTCGTTGTTTTAAGTTTTGCCCACATCACCACAACACCAAAACTCTGACAATCCAAACGACAGTTTGGATGTGGTATCACTGTCACCTACTGGGCTGAAAGCATGGTGCCTACTGGGAGGTGGTCCAAGAGGCAGAGTTATTAACAGGTAGACAGATTATATACTGTAAGATTATTAGATTAATGTATTTATCACCCCCATCCTTGAGAGATGGAGTTTTGTTTATCATGTTAAAGAAAGGAAAGCAAAACATCAGGCCTGGTTCCTGAATCCCTCTGGCTTCTGCCTTGACGTGACCTGTTTTGACACCATGAGTCAAAGAGGCTGGACTGAATAGGCTACCCAACCTGAGACCATCAGTCTCCAGAACTGGGAAGTGTTGATCCTCATTTCTTTGTAAAGTACCCAGCCTCGAGAATTTTGATTCAGCTGCAAACTAACACAAAATCAGCTGGTGAGACGAGGAGTCATCTCTCAAACTTTCCTAATGGGGGCCTAAAACGGCAGTTTCTTAACAAGTTAAACACATCTATCCCATAACACAGGGATTCCAGTCCTGGTTATTAACCTAAGAGAAGTGATAATTAGCTAAGAATATTCTTGTGAAATTATCTTTGAAGAGTGTGGTTAATTCAGTATTCCTAGTACAACAGAAATAAAGGCAGAGAAGCTCAGACACACCCATTTAGAGACAGAATTAGGCTTTCTCTTTGGAAACTGCCATTTTTAACTGGCCTACCAGAATGATTAGTGAGGTTTTTTTTTTTAAGAGACATACTTGTTGAGCAGTATCTGGAAGTCACTTTACCACACAGCTAATCTCACTTAGACCCTGTGGGTACCTTAGCCAGGAGCACACCAGTAGCATTGCCCTTGTTTTTAAGTAAAGTGACTTCACAGATGTCAGCACCCTTTTCATGGTCACCCTGGGAATATATAATTCTATATGTGACAATTAAAAGTTAAATCTGTCTCATTTATCATTTGGTTTCCACTGTCTATCATGTGGTTGTGTGTGTGTGTGTGTGTGTGTGTGTGTGTGTGTGTGTGTGTAAAGAAACTAATGAATGGTGGACACATGACCATGTGGCCTCCAGGGATACATCACTATCAATGCTCTATACTAGCCTTACCTAATAAAGTCCTATGTTTACAATACAAATTTATAATTAAAAGTTTTATTCTATGTTTAATCTTTTAAAAGCTTTTAGCACTAAGAACCCAGTGAACTTTTTTTTTTAAATCTTAAAATAATAGCAGAACCTCCAAGGTAATTTACTAAAAGGAAACAATAAGAATTATAATGATCACTAGAATGGGTCAGTAATAATTCTTGTCCAGTCTCCTAGCTGAGGAACTACGCATGACAGGAGCAGAGGCATTCAAAAATCTCCACAGCAGTTAAGGTAGATGGTAGATGTTGCTGTAACAGATGCACTCTCAAACAAAACACACCCAAAAACCACAATTCTCAACACATCCCCACATAAATCAGAAAGGCCTGGGGACTCAGTTCTGCCCAGCCATTTAGGGACCTGGGCCAGCTATTTTATCTTCAGTTCTTCATTCAACTAGTGGACTAGGGAAAAAAAAAGAAAGACATAATGTGTTGTGGGAAGACTAGAAGTAGCACTGTTAAGGTTTATATGTGACTGTCCCCCAAAGGTTCCTGTGTCTCCAGATGGTGGCACTGTTTTGGAACTTTCAGCAGGTGTGACCTACCTAGAAAAAATGGTCTCTTGAGTCATCCTTTGAAAGTGAAATCCACTTCCGGTTCAAGGCCAAGGTCTCTGGCAAGCTGCCTACAAAGATGTAAACAAGCCACATCAGAAGTTCCCAGAGATGGATCCCCTTCAACCGCCATACCTTCCTGTGAAACTGTCCAATAATGAGTCCCCTTTTCCTTAAATTGTTCTGTTAGGCTTTTGTCACAGCAACAGGAAAAGTGGCTGGTCCAGAAAATGTACCAAGAAGAAGGCCATTGCTGTGGTTAGCCTGACCACATGGCCCGTAGGATGTCAGGGTTGATTTACAAGAGGAATACAGAGGACTTTGGAAATGCAGGTTAAAAAAAAAAAAGTACTATAATGCATGTGCCAGCCATTCTGTTGGGAATGTGGTGTGTCACTGGTAAGGGAACTGAGTCACAGCTACAGTTGGGAGTCAGGCTCTCAGTAACCTCAGGCATTCCCCTAGAATTTTAGGGACCTTGAGTGAAACAGAGTTGGAGGTTTTATTAAACATATTTTAATATAGACTTGAGCAAAGAAGGATGCTTTGAAAGTAAGATGTGTCCAGATAAGGGTGTGTGCTTCCCAATGGACAGTAGAAGGAAATAAGATGCACCTAAATGAGGGTACAGGCTCCTTAAGGGAAAGAAGCTTATTTTCTTAGAAATATATACCATTTTGTCGGCTCTCAGGTTACATCTAAAGACATTGATACAACCTCCTTCCTCTACCTCCTCTTCCTCCTTCTCGTTTTCCTCCTCCTACTTTTTAATCTTTTAATCAAAGAGATGCATTAGTTGGTTCCAGGGATGCCTTGGACGGATTGTGATCTAATCAGATAGAGCCAGAAGCTGCTACAGCTGCACAAGGGTTTAGCACGTGTGCTTTCCTAGAAATGGAGTTTCTGGTAAGAGTCTGTCTTAGTTAGAGGGTTTATCGCCATGATGAAACACCATGACCAAAAAGCAAGTTGAGAAGGAAAGGGTTGATGTAGCTTCCACTTCCACATCGCTGTTCATCATCAAAGGATCAGGACAGGAACTCACACAGGGCAGGAACCTGGAGGCAGGAGCTGATGCAGAGGCCATGGAGGAGTGCTGTTTGCCAGCTTGCTTCTCATGGCTTGCTCAGCCTACTTTCTTATAGAACCCAGGACTACTAGTTCAGGGATGTCCCCACTCACAATGGAATGGTCTCTCCTCCATTGATCACTAATTGGGAAAATGAGATCCTTACAGCTGGATCTCATAGAGGCATTTTCTCAACTGAGGCTCCTTCCTCTGTGATGACTCATGTTTGTGTCAAGTTGACACACAAAACCAGCCAGTACAGAATCCTAGAAAATTGCAGGTTTGTGGCTGAGAAGACCTTACGCGGGTGATAATTGTGCTAGAATTCTTGCTTCTCTGCTGACAAAGAGCTTTGATTGGAGTCTAGGAGTTTTTCTTCTCGTGTCCCTAAAATTTCGCCCTGCTTTCTTAGCGTATTTCATAGGGGACAGAATACCAATAGATGTGCTAACAATGACGACAACAAGCAAGGACTCCAAACAGAATTGGGCTAGAAGGCATTCATGTTACTCTGAGAATCTGGTTATAGTCTGCCGCCATTCTAAACATTTGAGTGAGGCAAAATTCAAAAGTAATATGAAAAATTTGAAATAGTGTAACAGACTACAGCATAGTAGTTGCTTGCAGCTTTCAGTTAGATTTGTGGTGATAATTCAAAGCAAAATGGAGAACAAAAAGATCTGAAATATAGTTAGTTGAAAAAATAAATGTGAATCTGTTTAAAGTTGTGACAGGATGGGTACAAAGCACCTGTAACTGTTAATGAGATCAGTGACATTAAAAAGAAACTTCACATTTTGCTTACGAACAAAAAGAAAAAATGGCCTGAGCAAAGGTCCCTATATCCATTTAACATCCCATAGTACCAAAACTGCAGATCCAAATTAAAATTAAATTAGAAAGAAGAAACCACCAAGTAGGAATGAATCAGACTCTGTAATATATGTGTATATAATTAAAAGAACTAGAATTATTTTTATATCCAACTTTCAGTCCATAGGCCAGTGAGATGGATTAGGGACTAAGGTGCTTGCCACCAAGCTTGATAACCTAAATTTGATTCTTGGAACCTAGATGGTGGAAACTGAGGACATCTTCCCATAAGTTGTCCTCGGATCTTTACAAACATGTGATCACAGACATGCACAAATAGATAGATAAACAAACAAATAAATGGATAAATGGATAGATAAATAGATGGAAAATTCAGTACAAATAGAAAAGGCAGATAAACTGACTCTATGATTTTATTTAATATGTCACAAAAGTTAAACTAACGTGGTGCTGGAAATAGGGATAGATGTCCCCTGTTCTGTTTTCCAATTACTATGAAACAAACACCCCAAACAACTTTGCAAGCATTGGTTTCAGAATTCCATTCATGAGACAGCAATAAAGGGCACACCAGTGGTGATGTTAAGGCACAAGTGTGAGGTGATTCAGAAACTTCCCTTTGCAACAAAACCAGAGAATGTCCTTGGTCCAGGGAGAATTTCAGTGTAAGCTTCTGGGTGAACTGCGAATCCATTTTATTATAGAGATACCTGCATTATTATAGACACCAGCATTATTATAGAGACACCTGTGTCATTATAGAAGCATCTGCATCATTATAGAGACACCTGAGTTATTATAGAGACACATGAGTTATTACAGAGACCCTGAGTTACTATAGAGACACCTGAGTAATTATAAAGACATCTGCATGCATATAGTCACTGTTGGATTTGTCACAATGGCGAAGTCATGGAATTAGTCTAGATGCCCATTAAAGGATAAAGAGATAGTGAAAATGTGGAATATATGCACAATGGAGTTTTATTTGGTCATAAATAACAACATTTTAAAGGAATAAATGCAACTTTCAGGAATATGAGTAGAACTGATTATCACTACAGGTAAAATAAGCCAGGCTCACAAAAGGTACGATCTTTTCTCTCATTTGTGAAAGGGAGATTTTTAGGGATGGAAAGGGGGAAAAGGGGAAGAGAGAATAAGAAAATACAGATGAGTGAATTTGGTCAAAGTGATATATATATATATATATATATATATATATATATATATATGTATATATATATATATATATATATTCTATAACTATATTTAATATAGTTAATATTTTATACTATAATTATATAATATGTACTATATTACATATGTATATAACCATGTAGAAAAAAATGCCATGAAACCCATTACTTTATACAATCAATATGTGTTAAGTAAGTGCAAACTCTCATTTTGCTATCATGCAATGAATAGATTAGGCAAATGAAAAAGTGACAATATAAGGTTCTGACTTCCATACAACATAATGAAATGTATCTGCCTGTCTATCGTTTACAGTTTTCATGTGTTTGTTAGTTCATCACAGTGGATCTACATAAGAAGCTGAGGATCGGCCTCCTGACCAGCAGGTGGATATACAGAGCCTCATATTCAGTGACCTCACTGGCTGGATCATTAAAGGATTCTAGTGAGTATCACAGTCAGTCAAAACTCCAGACAGAGGGTGGATGTCCTACAATGATCCTCAAAGATTGAGTTTGGGGGTTTCAAACTCATTTTATCTTGGTGACATATACTGGAAAAAATGCAAAAGGAAATATGACTCAGACTTCTGGTGAAATTGAGGGGATGCTGAAGAGAGATGGCTATTAAAGAGAAGGGACCGATCAGTTCTGCTTGGCTTTTTGTGACACCTTGGGACAGAGACCTTAAACTCTAAGGCAAGTGGAGCCTTCAAGAGATAATTAGATTCCATGGAGATGGAGACTTTACAAAATTAGAAATTAGTGACAGGAAAGATCCCTAAGGGTTCCCTGTCTCTGTTCCCTGTAGAGGATACGAAAAACGGTTACCCATAACCAGAAAGAGGATCCTTACCAAACAGTGAACGTGCCAGGAGCTTGTTCTCAATTGTGGTCTTCAACTTCTCCAGAACTGCAAAAATAAAGTCTAAGGTGTTCTGAAATCACACCCCACACTGACCGACATGTTTAGTTTACTATGGATCCTCAAGAAATTTACACACACACACACACACACACACACACACACACACACGAGATAGAAAGATAGATAGATAGATAGATAGATAGATAGATAGATAGATAGATAGATAGAT
>JANHMN010000002.1:186370206-186390555 GCA_030674055.1 Rhabdomys pumilio | reverse complement strand
GATAGATAGATAGATAGATAGATAGATAGATAGATAGATAGATAGATGAATGATAGATAGGTAGACAGACCGATAGACAACAGACAGACCCTCACAATATTCTACTTTGTATTTGGCAGGTTAAAGCAAAGTAAATGTACTCTGAGAATAGCAACAAAATCAAGTGCTTTGATCCATGATGAACTCATCTAATGGAAGTCCACACATAAAGGACACTTGGTCACCAAGATTCCTATCTGAACATGGTTTAATGGTTGAGCAACAATAATCCAGATTCCCTTCTCACAAGTTCACACACATACTTGAGGACTCATGCACACACAAACATATACATAACACAAAACTACAGGGGAAAATGAAGTAAACCACTTCTGCATTACAAAAACAGCTTCTTTAAAGTTAACGAAGGTCTGGGGAGATGGCTGTCAGTACAGTGCCTGCCAGACAAGCATAAGGACATAAGTTTGCACCTTCAAAGCCTATGTGGAAACTGGGCCAATACTGCAGCTCCAGCACTGAGGCAGGGGTAGAGAGCAGAGACAGGCAGCTCCCTGGAACTCAGTGGCCAACCAGCCTAGCTGAACCATGAGCTCCAAGTTCAATAAGAGACCATGTCTCAAAAAATATGAAGAGACACCTGCCCACGTACATAGACACACATACTCACAAACATGTGCAAGCATGCGTGTGTGCACACACACACACACACACACACACACACACACACACACACAATGAGCCACTGTAGCAATTCTAGTAGGCTACTGAGATAAATAGGATGCTACTTATACAAAAGACACCAGAAATTTTCTAAAATTGACAATGGAAATGAGAGCATCAGAGAACCAGGAAAACACCAGCTTACAAGAAAGGGAACTGAGAATTATAGTAAACCACAGACCATGTCAGACCAGAAGAGAATGCCACTTCCACCCACCAGACACAGCTTGGTATGCGTAAATCAGAGAGTTCTTGAATTCCCTATCTTAATAGTAGACTCAGGGCAATGTCTTCACAGGAAGTCCTCCCTTTAGCTCTGAGATCTTTCCTACCCACTCTTCCCACCCTCTGTCAATGTCTCTTTCTCTAACTCCCAGTATCTTTCCAGAAACTAGAGATTTAAGCTTTGGCCTATATTCAGTACATAGCACATATCTGGTATAGGACCTCTACAAAATATTGGATGGGTGGGTAGACGGACAAATGATGAGCTTAAACACAAGACAACACCTGAGTTCTTTCTGAAGCCCAGGAAGTCACTGAAGGATCATTAGCCAAAATGTGTAGCTGCTCATTTAAATTTGAGACGAGAAACAAATGATATGCATACCATTTCCACTGACATCACTAACCACCAAAGCTAATATGAGAGGAAAATATAGAAGCAGACACCATGATGGACATTAAAATCATCTGGGAAGTGTGAAACTTAACTGTGGTATTTATGCCATAAAACTAGCATATAGGCAAGTCTGTAGGACAGTTTCTTGGTTAATGATCAATATAGGAGATCCCAACCTAGTATGAGCAGTGTCACCCCTGAACAGGTGCTCCTGGGTTGTAAACGAAAGGAAGCTGAGGAAGCCAGGGAAGTCAGGCCAGTAAGCAGTGCTCCTCTGTGGTCTCTACTTCAGTTCTGGCCTCCAGGTCCCTGCCCTGCTTGAGCTCCTGCCTTGATGGAACTCCCTGATAGAATGTGATCATGCAAACAAATTAACCCCTTTGTCCCCAAGCTGCTGTTGGTTATTTCGGCAATGGAAAGCAGACTAGAACAAGTCCAGCAGATGGTTTTTTATAGTCCTGTGCTTCCTGGTTTTTATTTCTTGTGCTTTGTTTTGCTTGTTATGCTCCGTTCCTTAAATGACAGCAGGATGGGGAAGGGCTTTCAAGTTTCCTCTGCAAACTGGCTTCTTTCACCTTGATGTCATATTTTTCAATCACTACTCTCACAGTGTCTAATTATGATAAGGATTACATGAACTAAATAATATAAGGATTTCTATCATAGTGAGTTTAAAACAGTGAAATATTTACTGCATGACTTCATTATTTAACACCCCCCTCCCCAAAGGGAATAGGGGAAGTCATGGTAGACTTGTAACACAGGCAGACTAAGCACATAGAAAAGAAGGATGTTAAGATGATATGGCTAAGGAAAAATCAGACAGCTTAATTCTTGAGGAATTAATAGTATGTAGATTTAAAACAGTTTAACATAATCCATCTAGAGACCTCACAAAACCTTTGACACATTTCAAGGGACAGGCTGGCATACAAGTTACCTGGGATTGAAATCTTTTGTGGAACCATAAGGAAATAGCTCAAAATTAAAACAAAGGGCAGGGCCTATTGACTCCAGTGACTGATCCTGACCTAGGGTAGAGGGTGGCATTGTAATCAGAGTGCATTTCTCTGTGGAAACAAGGTAGATATCTCACAAGAAGGGTGGAGCACTGCAGGCTTAACAATCTGGAAAAATGGTACTTGGGGATCAAGCAATCATGAATTTGCCATCAATGGATGGTAAGGCGGGAAGGAAGAGAGATAACAGTAACCTTGTAGTGTCTGGGTCAGGCCATCATGTGTGCGACATGCACACCATCTCATTTAAATCAGCACAGTCTAGAATACTAGTTACCAGGACTATTCGCTGCCAGGACTATTTTAAAAGAGGGTAACAAAAATGATCTTATATTTCATTCAAGACCATTGGGTCTACTGGTATGGGGGAGACTGTGACAAGAAGTGTCAATGTTCCAGATAGTAGGCTGAGGCTACAGTGCGTGCTTGTTGGGTTTTGGCTATGCCAGATCTGGTGCTACACAGCAGTGAGCGAAGAGCCCCTACTTCCTTGGAACTTAGAGACTACTAACAAGGAGTTAGAAGCAGCCATCAGTGAGACAATAAATACCACTAACAGTGATGAAGGGAGCCGGGAGTGCAGCAGACGTACAACTAATGGCTCATCTGGACTGGGATAATGGACGGCTCCCTTGGTCAGAGCCACTTAAAGCTTACCTGAGTTAAAAGATGGAGAAGTAGTGATGAAGAACATTCCAAACAAGGACACTGCGCATGCCAAGGCCCACAGTAAGTCCTACCACAGAGATTCAGAGTGGCGACAGGACACTGCACATGCCAAGGCCCACAGTAAGTCCTACCACAGAGATTCAGAGTGGCGACAGCCCAGGGGCACAGGAAGAGTCGCTGAGCTTAGGGGAAATGGTAAAGACACAGTCATCTTTGTTTTGAAGGGTTTGGGGTATTTTAACAGGAATGTCTTGAACAGTCAGAAGAGAGGGTCCTTAGCTACATCTCACCTAAACAAGGACCACTGAAAAATCTAAGCATTGATGCCTTAATAGTCTTAGGGGCGGGGCATAATGAACAGAACTGAGTAAAACAGTCTGACCCCTTACATCAGTGCTGGGAGGGGTCCACTGGCACGGGTGTGATGATCTGGAGGGCAGAGTGGGTGTAGAGTCACCAGCAACAATTCTAAATAGTGATGATCTAGATAAAGCCCTGGACACCAATCCAGCCTCTGCCTGTTTTTTACAACCTGCAAAGTAAGAATAGTTTTTACATTTATTAACGGTTGGAAGAAATAGAAAAATCATATTTTATGACAAGTAAAACTACATAAAATGCATAAAAATGACATGAAACATTTCTATAAAAAGATATTACTGGAAAAGCCACTGTCTTTGGCTTATGATCTTCTGTGCAAGCCTTCAAGCTTGCTACAACAGCAGATGTCACGGACACTTCAGTTCCCCCACAAGGCTGAAATTATTCATTATCTGGCCTTTTACAGGAAGAGCCCAGAAATCTGACCATGTAATCAGACAACTAATAAATGAGCTTTTGTGGAAGCAAATACAAAGTAATGTACTTTGAGATAAAAAAATATCCAAATTATTGACAAAGCGAAGACAAAATGCTGAGCTCTGAGATGGCAGATCCGGAGTACAGGCAGCTGCAGCAAAGCAAGCAAGGTTCCTACCCAAGAACATGGCACAATGGATGGGGCCCCTTATCTACAGATCTTATCTGGTAAGAGCTTATAAAGAGTGTCCCGGAATGCAAGACTGAAAGTCGGCTGTGAATAAAGAACACATTATTTTGTGCATTCACTTTTAAAACTACACATAGCTATTCCAGAACAATGATGAGCAATCTCCACTCTCAACTACCCATAATGCTAAGGGTGGAGACTGACGTAAAACTGAGGATTCAAGGCCAATCAGGCAACAACAACAACGAAAAAAAAGGTCAGGGCTAGAATAATGGCTCAGTGGTTATGAGCACTGCCTGCTCTTCTAGAGAACTGGGGTTCAATTCTCAGCATGTTTATGGCAGCTTACAGCTGTCTGTAATTCCAGTGCTAGGCTGATTCATTGCCCTTCTGGCTTCCAAAGATACCAGGCATGTACATGGTACACATACATATATGCAGACAAAACACAAAGACACATAAAATAACAATAAAGAAAACTTTTTAAAAAAAAAAACCCACATTACATATAAATAGTAACAGTCTGCGTTTACTCTAGAAAGAACCATAATAAAGATCTAGCAGTCGTGACTCTGAATAGCAGGGCCTACCATCTGGGCTTTCTTTTTTTCTAGAGTTTAAGTGCCATAGTTAATGACTGGCATCTGTGAGACATTCACATAATATTTGTTGAAGAAGGAAAGAAGGTAAGAAAAGACAAAAATGAAAGGGAAAGAAAGAGTGTGAAAATAGAGAGGAGGAAGGGAATCCAAGGAGAAGAGTGACTGTGCAGGTCCACAGGGGCTTGGAGTGGAGCTAAGGGTTAGCTAGCTGTGGAGGTTGATGGGGAGGAGGGAAACTTGCCTAATGGGAAAGAAAACAGTATTCTTTAAAACTCCTGGGCACCCTTGTTTTGGCTCTAAGGCAGTTTGGTGCCTCTGGTCACTAGTTCCTGGAAAAAGAGCCTCCAGGGAACAGGAACACCATATTCTCAGAATATGCGAGATAATTCAGTTTCTGGCCATGGTCGTTTGGCACCCGCCTAGCTCCACACCTGCAAAGCTGCGAGAGCTAGCTGACCTAAGAACTGGCAGAGCCTTAATGACTCCAGAGAGCTCTAATGCCATTGCAGTCCTGCCTGCCCGTGACTGCCCTCACTCTTGGGCACCTCTGACATTCCATCCAAGGCCACACTACTTCTTCCCAGAGTTTCCTGAGAACACCCAGCTCAAGGTGCTGCAGGCTGCAAAAGGCACAAAGTATCTTTCCCAGGTCATTGTCTCTCCCCACCCAGCAAATCGGTCATAGCAAGGTTCTAAAACCCAATGCTCATTGCCAGGTAAACAGGTAACAGTAAATCAAAGTCCCAAGTCCCAGGAAACCTCTGCAGCCCCAAGTAAACCAAGCTGGCCACCAGCCAGACAGGCTCCATTGTAAATACAATGAGGCTCTTATCTACCCTCTTCCAAGATCAGGGCTGCTCCAGAGCTCTGCAAACCTGAAGCCTGCATACAATTTAGAACGTTCAGAGCCATTCCTTCTGGGTGAGGGTGGAGCTAACATGACTGAGGTGAGCAGGTCACTAGAGACCGAATTCCAACCAAAGGACAGCTGGTGGCTAAAGAGCAGGGGTTCCCAAGGAAGCCAGCCAGCCTCTGGCTCTCACGTCTGATGTTGGCTTCTATCTGTAACTAGTGTGTCTATGTGTTTCTCTGTACACAATGAAGATTAAACAGTACTTGGTATTGGGGAAGTACTGTTTAAAAAGGGAAGGCTGCCTTTAATCTTATTTGTAAGTGAACAGAATATAAATTACTAAAATGTAAGCAACAAAGAAGATAGTAAATCTTTGCTCCTCAGTGTAAGATAGCTAGAGTAATTATAGAGTTTTATATATAATTATCATCTGGCATGCCTGCTATGAGGTCTTATTGTGTGGCATAAATCATACAGCAAACTCTTTGTGGTTCAGGTAGTAATTCCTGCTCAGTCAAGTGTGCTCCTGTAGTCATAAAGCCATTAAAGGTAATTTAGGCTTGGTTTTACTCCTGGGATTTTGTTTTTTTTTTTTTTGTTTTGTTTTGTTTTTCTTTAAGGAAAACAAGCAATTCAGCAGTGGGTGAGCTTGTTATATTTTATTCTGGCAGAACCAGACTAAACATAATTCTTTGAGATTAAAAAAATATAATGCCATTTTTATTTATAAAAGAATTCTGAGAAAAACCTGAAGCACTTGGCAGATTAAAATCTAAATAATCCTTGTAATACGCTCTGGGGTGAGTTTATACAAAGGCCTATTGTATAATAGTTACCAATAGTGAGAGGCCAAAAAGACTTAGGATGTAGTTGCTTCTTGTCCAGGTTTAATTCATGAGTGTTAATGTATTCTTAGAAATAGAGGTAGAAAAGCTACAATCTATTAGTGAGTTATAATCACCAATCATTATGAGGCACACAGCTTACCACTAAAACATGCACCTTTTTGGTTTTTCTGTCTATTTTATTTTCATTTTTATTTTTTTGAGACAGGCTCCCAACTCATAGTTCAGGTAGGATGGCCTCAAACTTATGGCAATCCTCTTGCCTCAGTCTTCCCTGAGCTAAGGTTACAAGAATGAGACACAAACACACCAGGCTTTGAATTTTTGCTTAGGAATGGTTTCACCATCCTTGCTTTTTAAACTAGCCAGACATTTATGTTAGAGAAGAATGTAAAGCAACGGATGGATGACCTATGATTAAAATGTTTTTCATGAATCAAACCATAAGTATTTCCACAGCTCCTACTAGAAGTGTGATGTTAGGTACTATTATGGATACACAAATAGTTTAGGCTAGATTCTTGACAATCAGCATTGTGCGTATCCTTGCTTCGTGATTTAACTCAGGTGCCATGGTCTCTAAAATCTCCCTGTAGTTAAGTCGGCAAAGGATCGCTTTGATCTTACCATGTCTCTACAAACTGGGTAGGAAGACTATTATTCCCTACCTCTCCCCATAAGGAACGAGCTCAGCAACTGTGTGCAGCTAGGGAGGGATGGGGACAAGATTAGAAGCCGCAGCCGATTTTCCACATCCCCCAGGTAGCACTTGTTCATCTGTGATGAAGCACTTCCTCTTCTACCTCCAGCTTCAAACTTGCAGCCCAGCTGCTGCTTCCAAACTTCACAGTGGAATGCTTACACCCTAAACGCCCATCTTATCACATAGTCCCCTACACATCACTGCAGCCTGAACAGAGAGTTACTTAGCAATAGTTGCTTTGAAAACTATAGGAAAACAAAATCAAAGTCATTAAGCAATGAGCTCAGTTGCCTAAATCTCTGGCTTTCAGGTTGATTTTTACCTGACTGGGTAGATGTGCAGTTAGGGATCCTTCTATATCTCCGATCTTTGGAGGCTTTCTTGTACTTCAACAATTCTCTTGTCTATTTTGGGACATTCATGTTTCCTCCCTTGGGGAACATTTCAAATTGAAACTGGCCGTTCTGTTAACAGCATACCTCCCACAGAAAGCCTGTATTCTATTACTAGCTATGTAATAGAATATAGGAGGAGAATATATAATATAGAATAGGAGGGGAATATAGAATAGGAAGAATTTCCTGAGGAAGTACAGAGGCCTCAAAACTCTTGGTATTCTATGAAATGAGTCTCTATATACACCCTGGATTCTAGATGTTTTCTTCAGGTGGTTCCATTTGTTAAAAACAAGGAAGACAGTGCAGAAATTGAGTTTGAGCACTAAAACCAACTGGAATTGAGTTCCTTCTGTTTCCTAAGCTAAAGTAGGTACTATTATCTACAATATTTGGTAGGCAAGCAAACGGAGGCTATTTAGAGACTATTGGGTGGTGAATGGTGGAGCCAGGATTCAAAGATAAGCAGTGTGACCTCAAAAGCCATGTTTATAATCCTTCTCCCTAATGATATTTAGTAGCTAACTGAATTCATGTAAGTCCAGTCCCTTCATAGCCCTTGGCATATAAGCGAGTCCTAAGTAAATGTTAGCTTTGCTACCAAGAGAAACCTGGATGAGAAAACAGGTTTTGACCTAGGTTTATGTCTATCTAAACTATGTTTCTTTCGGCTGTTACTGGCAAGGCCTCTGAAATAATCTAAACAATCTACATATTAATGGTCACATAGCTAAAAGGTAGGCAAAATGATTGGTTAAGATTCTCATGTAACCCCCAAAATGAAAAACTCCAACCTGGAAATGTTTATATGGGGCATAACACCTCATAAAAGAATGCATATTGAGCAATAGTTGACAGAATTGTAGGCAGCGTTGATAAGTGAGTCGTATTTCAGCAGACTGACTATTGTTATAAACACAAAGCAGAAATAAGGCTGCAAATGTGGTTATGTTCCATGCCTGTTCACAAAGTCTATTTGACCCATTTGAAAGCATGATGATATAAGTCATGCTACTGATGCAAAGGCAGGCTTAGGAACTAGACCCTATGTGATGTAAGAAGAAGAAGAAAAGGAAGAATAAAAAGAGTATTTCCAGGTTCTGAAGAAATCTGAAATATAGTGTATTCACTATTTATTGCTATTTAAAAAGTTATCTCAAAATGTATCCTAAAATAGCAGACATTCATTATTATCTTGTGAAGTTTCTATGTATCATCTGCATGTGGCCTGGCTGGGTGGTTCTGGCCCAGGATGCATCATGAGGCTTAAGTTGTCCAGGGTGAAGTCATCCAAAGGATTTACTAAGGCTGGAGGTCCACTCCTAATGGCTCACTCACTCATGTGGCAGTTGGTGGGCTAAGCTCCTTCTCACAGACCTTCCCACTGTGCTGGGTAAATTTACTATGATGTGGTAGCTGTCTCCTCACAGTGTAAGAGATCCAAGAGTGAGGATAAGGAAGCAGCTGCAGCACCTTTTATGACCTAGTCTGTAAGTCACAGTCACTTCTGCCATAATCTGGTCATTACAGGTCATAAGCCATTACTAAGTGCTGTCTGCAAGCAAAGGTGAGGGAATTTACCTCCTGAGGAGTGGGTCATCACAGAATTTATAGACAGAGCTTAAAACACAGCTTTGTCGTCTCATCACTTTCTCGGGAATTCAGTGAGACAAAAGTAAAAGAACATTATGCATAACAGCAGTCCTCCTAAGCACAACTTGCTAGAAATGTCCCCAAACAACCCATCCTTTTATTTCAACTATTCTTGAAATGTTCACATCCCTCCTACCTTGAGGCTGCATTCAAGAGACTCCGATGACACTCCTGCAACATTGTAGGCAGTTAAATGGGACATTAAAAAACAACAGAACAACCTACTCCTAAGATATTTGGAGCCGAGGAGTATAATGGCTCCTAAGCTCTCTCCCTTTGGCTATTACCATCATGTCCTGATTGATGAAACTCTACGAAATACCCTTCCCTTCTTGATCTTGGGACCATGGAGTATCTAATTCAGGCTCCCTAACTTGCTTTCATGAGTGCAGCTCTGGGGGAAAATTTAGGAATGAGGAATCACTCTGGAATACAGAAGTAGCCAGTGCTTTCACACAGGATTCTAAGGCGGTGTCAACACAATCTTCAGAACAAACTGCCTCGTGTGACTTTTATTGTATTTTTGTGACCTGAAATTTGGTAAGATAAAAAGACTTCTAAAAACATAGTCTTTGTAGACACTGGGGAAATAGGAGTTTGCAGGACACCACGGGCAAGCTGCAGGTGTAGCTCCATGTAGAATGTTTGTCTGACTTGCATGAAGCCCTGGATTAGATCCTAAGGACCTCAAAAGGAAAGGTGGAAGCCAAGGATTTACACTTTAAAATGAATTCTCCAACAGTGTTGCTTTTAATCTTGCGTCTTGAGGACATTTGAGAATGTGATGAAACATAAGAAAAACAAGCTCACACAATTTTGCCCAAGGAGCATAGCAGTGAACACAGAAGGAAGTCACATATTTGCTGAGAAACAGGAAACCTAAGCAAACCATAGAACTACTGACCACAATAGTCTTGCCTACCCTTTTGACCAAGCTAAGCGGCAAATGCCAATTTGGCAGAAGAAAAGCTACTAGGATTCCCACTTGGTGAGAAAGCACTCAAGGACGCTTTCCACAGATCATTCATAACCAAGATCGGACCTGAGATTCCCAAGACCCATCTCCAGTGGAGGGAATTCCGAGCAGTGACACCCAGCTCCGGAGGGACCTTTCCGCGGCACACCCGGGGGCTCAGAGCGCACAAGACCGCAGAGCCCGAGAGGCGGGGCCCGGAGGGCGGGGGCGGGGGGCGACGCGCGACCACGCCCCCTCCGCACGCCCCCAAGAGGCGGCCTGCGTGTCCGCGCCGACCCCTCCCCTCGCGCCTCGCGGGCGCACGCGCCGCCTCGCGCAGGGGCCGGAGGAGGCCGGGCCTGTCAGACCCCGCGGCCGGCCTCCCAGCTGCGCGGGGCGGGCGGGTGCAGCGGCTCGGGCTCGGCCTCGGTCCCTGGCCCGGGTCGCAGCAGCGCGAGCCTCCGGAGCGGGGATGCGCGGAGGCGGCCGCACGCAGGTAGCCGAGCGCCGCCGGGTCCGGAGCTGGCGCGCGGCCGGGGCGCAGCGACAGTAGTGGGTCTCGTTCTCCTCACGATGGGCAGGGACTCGTCGCGCTGCCCTGAGGAGCCCGAGCGCCGGTGAAGGCGGAGTCGCCGGCCGCCCTCCGCTGCCATGGCCGGCCCCGGCGCGTGGAAGCGCCTCAAATCCCTGCTGAGGAAAGACGACACGCCGCTGTTCTTAAATGACACCAGCGCCTTTGACTTCTCCGACGAGGTGAGCGACGAGGGGCTTTCGCGCTTTAATAAACTTCGAGTCGTGGTGGCCGACGATGACTCTGAAGCCCCGGAAAGGCCTGTGAACGGGGCGCACCCGGCCCTCCAGGCCGACGATGACTCCTTATTGGACCAGGACTTACCTTTGACCAACAGTCAGCTGAGTTTGAAGATGGACCCCTGTGACAACTGCAGCAAACGGCGCGAGTTGCTGAAGCAGAGGAAGGTGAAGACCAGGCTGACCATCGCTGCCGTCCTCTACTTGCTTTTCATGATCGGAGAGCTTGTAGGTGAGTTGTGTCGCCGACTCACTTTCCTTTGACTTTGTCCAGCTGTTAGCTACGCCTAAGTTGAGGTGGAAACTTTGTTTTCAGGAAGTTCTGAGTATCTGGAGGCACGCGCAGGTCCATATGAAAGGGACACGGGATTCCAAAGTGAGCGCCCACTGATAGCTTGCAGCTATTATTTTGTAACCCCCTTAAACAGTGTGACATTTAGTGTAGGGTTTAGGGTGTTATCTTGACTGTATATCACGTAACTTTTTTTTTTTTTTTACAGATTCTGATAAGATGCCAAGTTAATCTTAAAACGTCTAAAATAATTCTGACATGGATTAGAATCAGAATTTTATAGTGTTAAGGGACTTTACTGAACACAATTCTATTTTCACACACAGGAGTTCTGAAGGGATTAGATTATGAAGAATCTTATTGGGGGATGAGAGAGCCATCTACAGTACCAGACTTTTCTTTCTGACTATATTTTCGTTATTTGATGCGTATTTATCCCGTTTCCTTTTGAGCTTATAGCCAAGGGCTTTACAAAACGCTACACAGCCAACTAACTAAAAGTTCATTATTAAAAGGAGGATCTACAGTGAGCTAGAGGTCTCTCCACAGCTGCAGGAGCTAGATTTTCTTTCTCATTTTTTAAATGATTTCAGATAATAATTTCTCACTCTAAGGTTTTTAGTTTAGACCTTATTTTTACTATCACATTCGTTTATAGTCGTCCCTTCATATCCAAGGTGGATTGTTTCCAGGAGTCCCCTCTAGAAACCTGAATCTCAGGTTGCCTCATCCAGTGATGCCTTATATAAAGGTCCCTTACGTAAAACGAAGCAGTTATTTGCATATAACCTACATATACGTCCTTCTGAACTTTAAATCATTTGGAAATCACTTTGACTACAAAATACAAAATTGATGCTATGTATAAGTAGTTGTTATTCTGAGTCGTTGAGAGATCGATGAGCAGAACAAGTCTGTGAATGGCAAATGCTGAGGCAGTGTTACTTTTTCAGATGTTTTCTATTCATGATCGACAGGAGATCCATGGATGCAGTACTCACAGAGAGAGAGGCAGTTTATAAAGTGACATTAACAGAGGAGAGGGTTCTCTCATGTTGTCTCTTATGATGAATCATAACAAGAAGAGACCTGGCAGGCCAGATTTAAAACGCTGTGTGTAGAATCATGTACTTCTGTTTTATGTCCCATCATTCTTCCTCACTGTGAACTCAGCTGTACTGGTTATCTTCCTTTTCTCGGGGCTCCCTCTCTCCTGCCCTTAAGGCTTTCTTTCATATGAGTAAAGGTTTTCAAGCTTTTGTTGACTATGTAATAAGAAATAGACTGTGGTAAAGTACTACACATGTGGACATAAGTATGTACATATCCACATATACGAATATAAATACATGCATAGCAAACACAAACTGTATATGCTATATTCTAATGTCTTCAGTTATCTCTCAGCCCACTAGTAGACTAAATGTGGCACATTACCCATCGTCCAACTTTTTCAAAAATATTTATTTAATTTTAATTATGTATATGTGTGGGGAGGGTGTGGGTGATTGGAGGGTGAGTGTGTGCTGGTGAGTGAGTGCAGGTGCCTAGAGGCATCAGATTCCTTAGAACTGAAGCTAGAACTGAAGCTACCAGTGATTGTGAACGTCCCAGTGTAGGTGCTGGAAACCAGAACAAGAGTAGCACGTTCTCCCAACCACTGACCCTCTCTAACTTCTGGCCTGAGCTGTTATATTCCTGCCTTTTCCCAGATTGTCCCTTGGCTGCTTGTTAGTCATATTTCATTTAAAAAAAATCTCTGGAAGACTTGGTTTTGACTGTTGGGATAAACCTCCGCATCTTATTTTCCCACTTGAACTCTATTTACGTGTCTTTTACTTAATTTTTTTTTTTTTTTTTTTTTTTGCCGAAATACAAGCTGACATCCTGATTCTAAAACAGTAACTGATACAAATTAGACATAGTAAATGAGCTTTGGTTGAACTTTTAATTAATTTTTTAAATTCTTCAATATTTTACACTTGCTTATAATGAATTTTAATCATTTTACATGCCCCCTCTCACATCCCTTCTCCCCACACTGGAACCCTTCTGCCCAACAAGGCTCTCACTTTCCTGTCTTCTTGGGTATATGACTCACTCACTGACTTTAATTGGGGCAGTTTGTGTGAGCATTGAGGAAAATTAATTATAAAGCATGGGAAACTTGCTTCCAGTGAGCACATCACTGAAGAAAGTGATACCCTTCTTCCCAGAATCCATTGACTGTCAGTAGTCCCTCAGTGAGAGGTGTGGCCCTATAAATCCTCTCTTCCTGGTTGAAGTGTTGACAGGTCTTGTTCAGGTAACTATGGTGCCACCAAGTCCATGGGTGCCACAGCTATGTCGTATACTGAAGACATCTTTTTGTGGCAGATCTCTCCATCCGCCAGCTCTAAACTTTTTTCAGCCTCCTCTTCCACATGTTCCCTGAGCCTCAGAGAAGGTGGTATAGAGGTTCTATTTAGGGAATTCTTCTGTTGGAGAATTATAAATGTGTAATATAAAATGCAAGGATGATAAGCTGCAGTCAGAACATGATCTCATGACTTGAGCAGGCTAAGATCCAGAGACTTCTCAAACTCAACATGATGAAAATACTCACCATTCAGACTTTTTAAAGTTGATACTGAGTATTTGAAGTTAATCACATTAATCATAATTTTCTCCCTTGAAATTAATTTAGATGTAATTTCACTTAAGTAAAACTTAATATTTAATTATCTTGACTTCTCATTTTCAGAAGCTCTTACTCAGTAAAAATTTTTCATTAAATAATATAGAAATGATAGGAACTGTAGTGCTCAGAATGTTACCTAGAATTAGACTGGATCTAGTAAGGTGCTTATTAAAATGTATCTAAGAACTTAGAAATAAATCTTCTGTAGGAAGTATGGGCCAATAAAAAGTAAAATCATTTCGAGATTTCAGAGAGGAGACTTGATTTTGGATCTTGGTTTACCTCTGACTCATTCCTGATACTGAACAGTGTCTGTCCTTTCCTCCCTTCCCTTCAACAGGTCTCCTTTCTGAGTACCTACATATTAATTTGTGTGCACTGTCCTGCATGGTCTAAATATCTAATGGAGAACAAAACTGTTATTATTATCTGAAGTTCTTTAGCTAATATAGAGGACAAACATTACATGAATAACCAAGTGATTACATTTTAAATTCAGATACTCTTAAGCTCTGTGAAGAAAAAAATAGACATACTAACCAGTAGCATATTGTTTTTGCATGGGATAAGAGCATTTAAAAGCAACAAAAAGGATATTAGGAATCATCCAAGCAAAGAAAACAGCACAACAAAGGTCCCAAAACTTTGAGTTCTTTTAAGAAACTGAAAAAAGACCAGTGTGACTGGAGTGTGGTTGGCATAAAGGAAGGAGGCAGGTGGACCAGACAAACAAGTCCTGAGAGACCACATTGAATGAGTACAGTGTTTGTTCTAATTCAGTGGAAGCTGGTGAAGGCTCTAAGTAGGAAAGTTACTTCTTAAAAGGTCATCATGAATGTTCTGTGAAAAAAGGAATAAAAGTACAAGAATGGGAGCAGACTTGGAGAGCTCTTGGCTAGAAATAAACCAGACTAGATACAGAAAAGCATCCTGGTGGAGAAACAGCCTCCAGGGAGTATGAACAGAACTGTCACATTTGGACATGGGAGTTGAGCAGAGACCAGGTCAAGAATGAGCCTGAGTTTCTCTCCAACCAGATAGATACATAGGGAGACATCATTTTGAAGAAGAAAGAGAATGCAGAGCAAGATTCGGGTATGGACTCAGAGGCTGTTTTAAACAAGTTTATTTGCATGCTTATGAAGACTAGTCAAGTGGAAACGTCTAGTGGGCTAGTAAATATGAGCCTGTGCTTTAGAAGATATGCCAGCATAGTAGATAATGCCCCCAAATTATGCAAAATGACCTGAGAGCCCACAACTTTAGGAAGTCAAACAGAGGCAAACAGGTAGTCCAAAATCCAAGGAAATAAACTGCATCAGCCTCCTCTTACCAGTGATGTCACTTTCTTCAGTTTTAATAGATTACAACAGCCATATCCAAAGTTATTAAATGGAAAATTCAAGAACTAAACAACCCATGTTTAAATTGTTCACTGCTGTAGGTATTATGATGGAATCTCAGAGTCCTGCCCCATCCTGTCCAGGATATGAATCATCTCTTTGTGTAATGTGTTCACATGTAACTTTTATTATGGTGCATTGTTAAAGCCATTCTATTTTATTATTAGTTATTATGTTACTTTCTTACTGTGCCTAACTAATAATCTAAACTTTATCTTAGGTTTGAACATGTATTATAGATAGATAGATAGATAGATAGATAGATAATATAATATACATATATTATATATACATTATTATATAATATATATAAAACTAAATGTACATATATATATTACATGTGTTCCATACATATATATAAGTATAATATTTATATATGCATATATCACATACATATATACACACATACACACATAATTTGGTACTAAGATTTAAGGTATCTAGTGAGGATCTTGGAATAAATGCTTCAGAATAAGGTGAGTACTATATTTCACACTGGAAATGAGACCTTTTTAGATGAAAACTAAGATATCCTTTCAACTTGTTAACAAAAAAAGCCATATCTTACATGTTTTCATTGGAACTAAAAACATCTAAAGATATACAGACTGACTTTTAAGTAAAGAACTGGTATATTTACTTTTACCCTATCTCAAAGTATCTCTTAAACTGCATTAAAGGGATTTGGCTGGAGGAGGGGATAAGTCCACACAGATGGGGAAAATTAAAGAGAAGCAAAATAGCAAAAATCTTGGAAACTGGACAAGAAGCAGAGTAACTGGTTACTACACTCAAAAAAGCCAGCACCTTAGCTGAGAACCAACTCAGGCCACACCATAAAAAGTGGTCCTCAGTTTTTGCTGTGCATCACAGCCATTAGAGAACCCAAAGTCCCAACCTCAGAAGGTGTAATTTATGGAGGCTTGGGATAAGCCAGAGCATGTACTCATGTATGTATTTTAAGACAGTCTTGCTACTGTGTAACCCTGGCTAGCCTGGAACTCAGTATGTAAACCAGACTGGCCTCATACTCAATGAAATGTATCTGCCTCTACTTCCTAAGTGCTGCTATTAAAGGCATGCTCCACCATGCCTGGCCAGCATTTGCATTTTTATTAGAACCCAGGGGATGGTAATGCTACCCCTTCAGGACCCACACATAAGACAACTGCACTATAGAGCATCCTAAGCAAGCCAGACTCAACTATGCCAGGTGCCTCTGGAATTATGTATGTACTAAGAAAGCTTAAACAAGGAAAGCTAGTAAAAAAAAAAAATTTTTAAAAACCAGTTATAATCATATAATTAGTATCCTCAGAGAAAAGATTACATATATAGAAAAAAAACAGGTTGTTTTATCAAAGAAATTCAGAGTGAAGGAAAAAAATAAAAACCTGTTGAACAATAAAAAACTAAAAGGAACTTGAAAATAAGAAAACAAAAACTCTTAGAAAATAAGGAGCAGTCATGGTAATGCATGCCTTATATCAGTGTTTGGTAGGCAGAGGCAGGTAGATCTCTGGGTTCAAGGCCACATTGGTCTCCATTGTGAGTTCCAGGACAGCCAGGGCTACATAGTGAGATCCTGTCTCAATCAATCAATCAATCAATCAATCAATAAAAAATGAATTAAAATACTCCCCCAGAATAGAATAAAATTACTAATAGGAGAAAAAATAAAATGTGTGTATTCATGTACATACATACATATATACATACATATGTACGTACATACGTACATACATACATACATACATACATATAACACTTGTGTGGTTGTCTCCCACTTATACAGGAGGATATATTTCAAGATTCCTAGTAGATGCCTGAAATTACAAATTGTACCAGACCCTAATACATATTGTCTTATGTTGCCATAACTGAATATCACAGACTAAGTAATTTATAAAGCAGAAAAGCTTATTTACCTTGTGTTTCTGAAGACTGGAAAATTCAAGATCAAGAAGCTACATTTGTTGAGGTTCTTCCATTGTCTCAAAGCAGTTCTGAGGGTCACATAAGGAAGATGTTCCTCATTCAGATCTCTTTTTCCTCTAAAGCCATAGTCTTATTGAAATGAGGCTCTGCACTTAGAGTCTCACTTAACCTCTTAATTCCTCATAATGGAGACGAAACAGCAACATGAGTTGTGGCAGACACATTCAAAGTCTAACACACATACATACACACACAGACACACACACCATACTTATTCTTATGTCATCACTTATACTATATTTTTCTTTTGTTCCTCTTTTCAGAAATTATTATCTATATAATTATAAGCTAAGATAATTTTTACTCTTTGGATTGTGCTAATATGAACTTTATAGAATTCTTCTGTGTCGTTTCATGTTAAACCCTTCGTGACTAACAGAAAGCATACCTTCTTTCTGCTTTGTTGTGGTATTTAGATACTGTAGCTATTAACTCACTGTATTCATAAAATTAATATGTTGAGCAAAAGTTCCCATCCTACTTTTATTTTTACTGCCAACTTAACTTTATGAAGTAATGAACACTGAAGACCCTGTTAATAGAAATGGGGTTTTTCACCAGAAATTCAGCAGAGGTCCATCCATACCTACAGATTGCATACCCAGGTACTACATCTATGTTTCAGCTGGAAAATATTTGAAAAATATGTCTATATAGAATGTATACAGACTTGTTTTCTTATAGTATTTCCCTAAATAATGCAGTGCAATAATTACATTGTATTAGATGCTATCAGTAACCTAGAAATATATAAACTATGTATAGGTTTATATGTATAGACTGTATACAGTTACATCATTTTGTATAAGATACTTGAACATGCACAGATTTTGATACTTAAAAGGGTTTCTGGAATAATCCTCATATAAATTGAAGGATATGACATCTATACTATTTTGCATGGAACTTCAGAATACCTTGATTTACTTGTATCAGGATAGAAATTTAGTTCATGTTATGTTTTGTGAGATGTTACAGATTTTGGGTTTGATGGCTTCCTTTTTTAGTTATTCTTCTTTCCCTTTCTCCAGGTGGATACATGGCAAATAGCTTAGCAATTATGACAGATGCACTTCATATGCTAACTGACCTTAGTGCGATCATACTCACTTTGCTTGCTCTGTGGCTCTCCGCAAAGTCACCAACCAGAAGATTCACCTTTGGATTTCATCGCCTAGGTAGGTAACTTAAGTTTATTTTGGCTTATAATATTTTAATGTAAAACCATAATGAACTATGACCCTGATTAACTGAAATATTTAAGGTGATAATGGTTTTGAACAAAGCAAATGAAAATAAATAATGAGATTTATCCAAAAGGCTATCTTCTGTGGAACATCCTGCTAGGCCTCCCTAAATAGTTTGTACAGAATTATGAATATGCCATTATAAAGAGGCTTACTTCCAGTTTACTGAACTGAGCAAAACTAATTGGGTGACTCACTAATAGGCACTTGCTGATTTTTTTTTTTTACTTTAAAATTTTCGACTGAAGCCTATATTAAATATTTTCACCATATGTTCAGCATATGCTCTGTGACTGACTTTGCACTGTATCAGTGTTATTCAGCAAATACATCCATAGTATCTCATTTAGAAGGGTTAAAAATCTATATTATTACCCACGTAGCTCTGATTCTTAGTGTTGTAGTAGTTTTAAATTTACTTACTCTAAAAATACATAAAATTACTATTTGAACTATTACACGATGGGCCATATCCATAGATATTTGCATAGAACCCCCAAATTAAGAATTTTCTGATTTGAAAAGTTCAGTACTTAATAGTACACATTAAAGATATAAAATAATATTTTTTTGGCTTTTTTGAATAAAAACTGAACATTGGCTATTGCCTTGAGAATCTACTAAGAAAGCAGAAAATAGGGCTAGAGTTATTAGAAATTGTCACTTTATCAATGAACCAAATCAGACACTATCTCTCGTAGTAAATATAGACGTGGTTTAATCGCAGTTGTCGTGTTTGGTTGTATAGATCTTTTCTGTCTGCTCTTAGAGGTAACTTTGTCTGGGGCTGGAGAGATGTCTTAACAGCACATACTACTCTTTTTAAATTTTATTTTTAAATAATGATATTCTTTGATTTTTCATACTTATTTTTATTTTATGTTTATAGGCATTTTGCCTGCATGTATGTCTGTCCACCACTTACATACCTAGTACCCAGGGAGGGCAGAGAGGGCATCAGATCCTCTGTAACTGGAGTTACAGACAGTTATAGGCCTCTATAAATAGTCCTCTATGTGGGTACTAGAAATTGAACCTGGCTCCCTTGGAAGTGACAGCCTGTTCTCTTAATTCCTGTGCCATCACTCCTGCCCTATAAGTATGGCTCTTATGGAAGAATTTAGTTCCCAGCACTCAAAAGGGCAGCTAACAGCTGCCTGTAACTTCCGCACCAAGGTGAACAGCTAGCTGCCTCTCTGGTCTTAGTAGTCATCTGCGCTCACATGCTTATACCCACACACAGACACACACCCACACCCACACCCACACCCACAGTTAGGGTTTATTGATTGTAGCCTTTTAATTGGTGTTTTCAAACACCTGTGAGAGGCAGCAAAAAAAAAACCAGTAGCTTGACTCAAATCTTGGCTATCTCACTTCCTACCAATCTGACTTTATGCAAGCTTCATGATATGCATCTTCATGCTTTCATTTTCTGTTTGTAAAGAATGCTAATAATAATGTCTCCCACATAAAGTTATTAAGGGTGGTAAGTGAAATACTATTTGGAAAGCATTCAGGAAAGTGCCCAGCACTTTAATAGGAATCTTCATTCTTTATTTAATCCACTTTACTGATTCTCTGAAAAAAGTTAAAATGAACTCAAGACTTCTTAGCAGCATGTATGTATGTATACAGAAAGGCCAGTATAAATTCTTTGGAATATCTAGTCTTGAAAATGTTTGGCGGCCGGGCGGTGGTGGCACATGCCTTTAATCCCAGCACTTGGGAGGCAGAAGCAGGTGGATTTCTGAGTTCGAGGCCAGCCTGGTCTACAGAGTGAGTTCCAGGACAGCCAGGGCTACATCGAAAGAAAGAAAGAGAAAGAAAGAAAGAAAGAAAGAAAGAAAGAAAGAAAGAAAGAAAGAAAGAAAGAAAGAAAGAAAGAAAGAAAG
>JANHMN010000002.1:186320440-186370196 GCA_030674055.1 Rhabdomys pumilio | reverse complement strand
AAGAAAGAAAGAAAGAAAGAAAGAAAGAAAGAAAGAAAGAAAGAAAGTGTTTGGCTAATTTTTATCATCATTTGTTAATAGTCTACATTCTGTAGTACAACAGAATTTGTACTTCTTAGAAGAAAAGAAATGCTGAGGGCCAGTGGAAGTGAGCAGAGAGCTCATCACCCTCTTCTCTTGGGGCTGTCACGACAGTCTCTTTGATTGCTGCAGGGTTTTCCCTTCGTGTATAGCTGTGGATGGTGTGAAGTCATTCTGATTTTTCTTTATTTACTACACACTACAACAGCAGCAGGTTTATGTGGGGAGAGAGAAAGGAGGACTAAAGCCTTATGTGTTGTATTTAAGTGTCTGGATTTATTTGATTATGGCCATGTCACTTTACTGTGAGAGCTAATAAAACAGGATTTAATGAAACCAAGATGAAAGAGCTCCCACAAATCTTTAGGAAGAAAAGATTCTCTTATAAGGGAGTATGTCATTCTGAAGACAGCAGCTCCCGTCCTGCTTCATCCTCTCTGCCTTTCTCTGTATAGATTATCTTAGTAGTTGGCTTTGTTTATGTGAAGTTTCTTCTAGTCCTCAGGGACTGTACTGATGTAAAGACTATACTAAGCAGCATTGCTTGTGTTTAGGATAGAAAGAAAGCAGTGTTTATGATGTGGTCATTTAAATCCTCAGCCTGTGTGAATGGCAATATGATAGCACAATGTTTGCTGAGCAGAGATCATGGTCAGCTAAGTGTGTTTTGGGCAACATTTGGCTACAGCTAATTTTATATAGTTTGTTGCTTTATCCACTGATACTAGAGAAACAGAAAGCATTTCCTTAATACAAGCATCAAAAATAATAATAGTGACCTTCTACCTAGTTGTGATTCATTTTAACAGATTCCTCCTACTTATATCAAAAGCTGTACCTTTTATTATTCACATCATATTGCAAATTTAATCACATCACATGAATTTTTACTGGAAAAGAATTGAGTTCTAGAACCCGCTAGAAATGGGAGTTTAAGTTGAGGCATAAGGAAGGCATGACTGAAGTGGTTAAAACTGGATACTGTAAGTCACCATGACCATAGTTGGTACTGTAGTGTGGTGTAGGGAGTGAGAAGAAAGCAGAAGTAGGAGAAGTGATTTGGAATAAAAGAGGGGAAACCCAAAGACAGACTCTGGACCATGGGCTGCTTAAAATCCTAATAACATCAGCTTGAGTGCAGTTGGGGTCTCTCCCTGAGATAAATACAGACACTAATTTGGAAGGCCTAGGTAAACCCAACACACCCCGCTATTATTTTCTTTCTATATTCTATTAGAAGAAGGTGGGAAAGACTGGAAAAGAAAGTGGAAGAGAGATATTTCTGTGTTCATCTTAATTTTATAGATCTCTGGAACATGCCTTAGATATTTGCTTAGTTCTTTCTGACAATGGAAAGACAAATCCCATGCAATTTTAGTGGAATATACTCATTATTGGTATCACAGCATTAGCAAATACTTACACTAGACTAGTAACTTATGCAACACCCACAAACACATACATGTTTCTGTTGTGAGTGGTCTACGTTGTTGAGACAAATAGTTATTCATTGACTGAATAAGTACCAATTAATTACTAATGAATGAGTGAATGAGGGTGGGAAGATATAGTGACTATTGTGCACACACAGACACAGATATAATCACAAATTATAGTAAATGCTATAAAGAGAAAGAAAAAGACTGTGTCAGAGAATAACAAAGGATCAAGTATTTTCACGTAATCTTTGAAGCTTCTACTTTGGCATTTTTATGCATTTTTAAATATACAATAACTTTGATATTTTATAGTACAACAAACTTGATCATTTTGTATGTTTTATGCCATTTAAATTTTCTTTTACCTTTTACTAGCCATTCATATGCACACTGTTTATTCTGTATAGGAAATGTACCATGTGCTATGTCCTGATAATTGGCAGCTGAGTGAAAAGACTGAGGGAAGCTCAGTGTGGTGTCAGATGTCTGTGTCCTCAGTACTTGAGTAGGAAAAAGAAGCCAGCCCAGGCTGCTGACCAAACCAGTTAGGGCACATAGTCAGACCTTGTCTCAAAAACACAAAATACTGTCTTCAGTGGCACACACTTGTGATGGCATCACTGGGGAGGCAGAGGCAACAGGATCCCTGTGATTTTGATGCCAGCCTGGTCTACATAGCAAATTCCAGGCCACCCAGGATTTTTTTTAGACCTTGTCTAAAAGCAAAGAAAAACAAAATCAAAATACCCAAGTGATCTAACAAAAGGCTTATATTCACACTTACTCTCCTCCAGCCACTTAACTTAGCCATATGAATGATTTAATTATATAAATATGAAGTAGCAAATATGTACTATGACACTTACACTTTGTGGAACTTTCATAAAAATCTCCTTTCAAATTGGTGGTAGCACACCCCTTTCGTCCCAACACTCCTGAGGAAGAGGCAGGCAAATCTCCAAGTTCGAGGACAGCCTAGTCTACAAAGCAAGTTCCAGGACAGCCAGGGCTATACAGAGGAACCCTATCTCAAAAACATATTACTTTAAAAAAATTTTAGGGACTAGAAAGATGGTTCAGCAGTTCAGAGCACTGACTGCTCTTCCAAAGAACTGGAGTTCAGTCTCCAGCACCCACAGGTAGCTTACAGCTATCTGTAACCCTAGTCACAGGATTCGATGACCTCTTCTGGCCTCTGCCAGCACCAGACAGACACATGGTGGACAGACATCCATGCAGACAAAATACCCATACAAAGTAATAAAATTTGTCATTGAGAATTTGTCCATTTCTTCCTATGATAAATTACTCTTTATTTCCTAACTTTTTTTTTTTTTTTTTGGTTTCTTGAGACAGGGTTTTTCTGTGTAGCCCAGGCTATTCTGGAGCTCACTCTGTAGATCAGGCTGGCCTCGAACTCAGAAATCCACCTGCTTCTGCCTCCCAAGCACTGGGATTAAAGGCGTACGCCACCACTGCCTGGCTCTCCTAACCTCTTTTTAAAAATTCTTTTCTTACCCATTTTTCCTATGGGTTATTCATTTTGTTATTGTGTTCTTAAGACCAGGTCTCCTATATCCCAGGCTGGCCTCAAACTCAATGTGCACTTGAGGATGATGTCCTCAGATTCTGATCCACTTGCCTTACCTCCTGAGTGGCAGGATTGCAGATGCACCTCCAGACCCAAATTAATCTCGAGATCACCCCAGGGCTTTATGCTGAGCTACAACACAAGCCTGCTGTCATACTTTAATGTGCTTATTTTGTTAGAAAAGTGGTCTGTGGTCATAGCTTCTTTCTGTATCGGTTTTACCTTGTGGATAGAGATATGAATAGAGGATGAGGATGAATTACTTAAGGCTCTAAATCATCTAAGCTGCTAAATACTTTAAGAAAGATGTTGTATGACAAAAGTAACAGTGCTTTTCCCTCCGTAGAGAAAGTACAATGTAAGTAAAAGACTGCACAATGTTTAGTTGGTATGAAGTGTGACAGCTGTGCTGAAGATACCTGCATTTCCCATCTTCCCTTGTAGAGGTTTTGTCGGCCATGATCAGTGTGATGCTGGTGTATGTACTTATGGGATTCCTCTTATATGAGGCTGTGCAGAGGACGATCCATATGAACTATGAAATAAATGGCGATGTCATGCTCATCACTGCAGCTGTTGGAGTTGCAGTTAATGTAATGTAAGCACAATATTTTTCACATACTATGAGCTAAAAGATTATTGCACATGTATGTGTTCAGACTTTGGAATAGTTTCATATTTAAAAATATAGTAAGTCAGTCTTACTGAGAAGTATAATAAAGGGGGAGCATTATAAACTTGTTAGTTTGCCCATGTGTTTCAGAGATTAACACTAAGGAATTTAAGTAGAACCAAGTGTGTCATTTAATGTTTAATACTTTTATGTTAGTTACATTTTAAGAGGGTTTACATTTATTTTATTTGTATATAGGGGCACATACATGCTATTGTGCACACATGGAAGCCAGAGAAGAACTTCCGGGAGTCATTTCTCTTCTTTGATCACGTGGGTTCCAGGAATCAAGCTCACGTTGTCAGACTTACCAATAAGCACCTTTGCCTACTGAACCATCTCACTAGTCTGTTAGCTAGTTTTTAAAATCATTTTTTCCTCCTCAAAACTACTGAACTATGTTTCATCCTTAATCATTTAGAGCCAGAGTTAGTAGACGTTCTAGAAAGAACAGATGGTTTGCGGTGGAGCTTCGAAGTCCAGTACTGCCTAGCACGCATGAGGCCCTAGGTTGACCCCCACACTTCAACACAACAGAAAGGCTGCTTAGTAATTATTGTAGGCTTTAAGAGCTACACAGTCAGGCGGTGGTGGCGCACGCCTTTAATCCCAGCACTTGGGAGGCAGAGGCAGGCAGATTTCTGAGTTCGAGGCCAGCCTGGTCTACAGAGTGAGTTCCAGGACAGCCAGGGCTACACAGAGGAAACCCTGTCTTCAAAAACCAAAAACCAAAAAAAAAAAAAAAAAGAGCTACACAGTTTCATTTGAAGTGAAGTGATGGAAAACTGATGTTAAGAACAAAAACAGACATATTCACTGTGTGAACAAATATGTCTGCCTGAATTCTAATAAAACAATCTTTAAAACTAGCCAAATACAGTCTAGTAGCCTTAGTTTACAAATCACTATCTAATGGCTTCTACTCAAATCTAGAATTAAAAATCAGAAGTTTCTACAATTGCCTTCTTAAATAGAACTCTTGTAGCCTCCGGCTTCTCTCTTAGCACCTCTTGCTCTCCTTATCTTAGCTGCAGGGTCAGACTTCATTGTGCATGGAGCACATTTTCATTGTAGGCCTTTGCCTGCTGCTCTGCCTGGAGTATGCAGCCACCACCTGCTCCTGACTTCTGCAAGTTTCTGCTCAAATGAAGTCTGAGAAAGCTCTTCTGTGCCCACCCCACCCACCTACCCGCTCACCTGGCCTCATCTTCCATACTTCCACAGAGTTGTATACAAAGCTGTTTCCAAGGCATTTCACATTAACTGGCTATGTTTCAATGTGTATTTGCTTGCACTTCTGATATCCAGAACATAAGCTCCATAAACCTGAAAGAGTACTTGCTGTGTAACGGGTGCTTAAATCCTTATTAAATGACTGTTCTGCATTGCTCCATTACTGTCTGAATAGTAATAAATGTATTGCCAGTAGTTTTAGAGAAATAATATGTTTTCTTTCATTTTTAACAGAATGGGGTTTCTGTTGAACCAGTCCGGTCATCACCATTCTCACGCTCATTCTCACTCCATGCCTTCAAATTCCCCAAGCATGGTATCTAGTGGACACAACCATGGGCAGGACAGCTTGGCAGTGAGAGCTGCGTTTGTGCACGCCCTGGGGGATTTGGTACAAAGTGTTGGTGTGCTTATAGCTGCATACATCATACGATTCAAGGTAAAATTGTGCACTTCCTATTTCAAGTTATTTAATTTGGGTTTTTAAAAAGCTAGTTGTCTCTTATCAATGTACTGGACACTAAGCTTTTTATTCATTTTTCTCTGGCATAAGATTAATTGGTGTAATTACTTATTATCAGTAAGTACAATGGTATCACCTTGCCAGCTGATTTACCTATAGTTAGCTTTAATAGCACCTTCACTGTAAAACTCAGTGTTAACCCTTGTCACTGAACCATTAGATAATAGGCTGTGCACTGAGTTCTCATCTTTGCAGCAACTGTAAATTTTAATTCATCCTCTCCAGTATGAGTATTTTAGTCCAGATGACTGATACAATACTTTCCAGCTTCAATATCTTATGCTTCTGAGTGAAGGATTCAGAGAAGCCACAGAAGAGAATAGACACAATGTTTTAACGTCTAGAAAAGACACACAAGGCAAGTCATTTGAACAATCTTAAGAGTAAAGATGTTTCTCAGTTATAATACCCAAGCTTTAAAAGTATATTCCAATCCTGATGTAGAAAGCGAAAGAGCAGGGACATGTGTCTTGCTCTGCTGTATAGTGTGTTAATGTCTGTCTCTGTTTAGTCACACAACTTTCATCTATCGCCTTCTAGCCAGAATACAAGATTGCTGATCCCATCTGTACGTATGTATTTTCATTACTTGTGGCTTTCACAACGTTTCGCATCATATGGGACACAGTAGTGATCATACTGGAAGGTAAGCACTTATTAATACCCCACTGTAGGTTTATCCCTCCCCAGTAGAGACTGAGTCAGAGGGTGTTCTGGACAGAAGCCATGCCTTGCATTTCACTATTACTCTCTTGTGCATTGCAAACAAGAAGCAGTGCAGTCAGACACTTAACGCTTTCAGCAGGTAAAGCAGATAGCCAGGTGAGTTAGGTTCTTAGCAAACAAGAAAATGTTTGACAGCCAGTGTCATTCCAGCTAGGAAAACAGTGCAGCTTTTGATTCTTGGCACAGTTATAACTTATGGCTTATTTGATTCCCTCATCTCATTTAATTTGTGTCTTTGTAATACTTTTGGCATCCTTGTCTTCCTGAGAGCATAAAGACAAAAGTTCTCAGCAATAGCTTATTATTATCAAATCTTTCTAAGCTGGGCATGACTGCACATCCAGCACTTAGGACTCAAAGGAAAGTAGCTCTCTATGAGTTCAAGGTCAACCTGATTTACATAGGGAGGTCCAGGCTAGCTGGTGCTACATAGTCAAACCAGGTAGGGGAAGAGAATAATTTTTTCTATCCTAGCTTATTAAGATTAAGCTAAGTGTTCTAACTTGATTGCTACTCCATTTTAGTGAGAATTTTAAAAGTGTGTATTGATCTCTTGTATATTTCCTATATTTTTGTAAGAATGTCTGTAACTTATCTTAAAGTGTGAACATACTTTAATAAATCCATAAGAACTGAACTTGACAAAGCCATTTGTTTTCTTTAAATGTAACTTAAAACTTTTCCTGCCAAAGTAAACTTACAAATTATATATCCCAAACTAATAGGTGTACCAAGTCATTTGAATGTAGATTATATCAAAGAGTCATTGATGAAAATAGAAGATGTATATTCTGTGGAAGATTTGAATATCTGGTCTCTCACTTCTGGAAAATCCACTGCCATCGTTCACATGCAGCTAAGTATGTTGCTCATGGGGTTCATGGGGACAGGCTTCTGTCCACGAATCAGCGTCTGGGCTTATTGTGTGTATGAAGATCTTTCTGATGAACAGACTGAGGGAGGGAGGATACTCTTCAAAAGATGGACTGCAGGTCAAAGAGGACAGGACTGGGAAGCAGTTCAGAGTCAAGCAATGGCACTACCATGCATGAGGCCCTGTGTTTAATTCCCAGAACTCCAAATAAATAAATAATAACATAATTTTTTAAGAGAAGATGTTACAAATTGATACCTGCCTGCATTTTAAAGACATTACATACATTTGCTATGTCATCTTTTATATAATAAAAGCCAAACTTTTATTTAAATCATTTCAGAGATTAGTGGCTTTTTAAAAGCAAAATAACATATACACTTAGTTCTTAAGGAGTATAATCTTTAAGCAAGAGGCTTGTAATTGTTTGTAACATTCTCTGTACTGAGCATGGACTAGAAAGACTGAGATCATGAGAAACTGTTCTGGGCTTAGAAACTGCCTTGTGCAGTAGAAGGCAGTTTCTAAGCCCAGAATATGCTTGTAACGTGCTGTTGTTTCTTCTCTGTATCTCGTTTACTAATGTATGGCAGTACACAATAAATAATTTGATATTTTCTTGATATTGCAGTTCCTGGAAGTTCATCTAAATGGGAAGAAGTCCAGTCCAAAGCTAAGCATTTATTACTGAACACATTTGGCATGTACAAATGCACTATTCAGCTCCAGAGTTACAGACAAGAAGTGATCAGAACTTGTGCAAATTGTCAGAGTTCCAGTACCTGATTGTATGTCCTCGGGGTCTATGGCCTTGTTTATCCTGCAGTACAGGCTTGAGAGCAATAAATGCAAACCTGATGGAGTCCCTGACAGCTGTGTCCATGTCAAGCACCAGTCTCCCCAAGACAGACTCCACTCTGACTGATACTTGCATGATTTCAGACAAAGAAGTTCCAAAGTAGTGTTTACAGAATGAGCTGTAACTCTGCAGATACCTCATTAGAAGACAATCCGAGACCATACTTCAGTAGGCAGAGTAGGCATCATGTACAGGAAGACTCGGAATTCAGTATTTGCATCGAAAACTACTTTTTTCAGGCCTTTTATATGAAGTCAGTGCTAGCAAACTCAGTGTTGAACTGTTTGGGATTTTTGTCTCTGTGTAATCTTGGCATCCAGTTTCTGGAATTGTGTTCTCTTTTTATAAAAATTAGCCTTCAACAGATTTCAGAAAGTAATTATATCCAGAAAATGGAATAAGCATGTATTCCTAAGTGTTTCAGAACTGTTTTATTTCACAAATAACTTATAAGCAAATTTTCCAGATAGTACTGGGTTTTGAATCTCAATATTTTTGATTATTTGTAATCTTGTCAGAAATATTCACATAATGTGGTCACTGTCCTTAAGTTATTTAGGAAAACTTTAATATAATTATGAATGGCAGAGATTAGATTTAACCACAAATTACCTTACCATCTGATGATCTAAAACAGAGAAGCAACCAGTGGGCTGTAGAGTTTTGGATTCTGTCTTCTGGAAAATCACTTCTGTGCTTTATGTAGAATTGTCTTAGGATAGTAAGAGACAACAAAGTTTCAACAGTGATCTTTTTAGAACTGCCAACATTTGTTAGTGATGGTTTGCTTAGCACCTTGTTCTCATGTGTACACCAGGTTATCTATGCACATCTTTCCGAGTACCTATAAAAGGCTAAGACTGAGGTTACTAATACCTACCATGTGGAGTACCTTTGTTACTCCAGTGAAAATTTCTGTTATGATATAGGCTAGGGATTCTACATGGATTACAGAAACCTCCAAAGTACAATCTTGAAGTTTTACAATAATGCCATAGCAGAAAGATACAGAGGGGTTCGGTGGAGAAAGCTCTTTGAGAAAACACAAGGTAAAAGGTTTTGTTTGTTTTGTCTCATTTTGTTTTGTTTGACCTGGTATGTGCACAGAAGAACTGAAATAAGGATGGACACTAAGGCTGTGTCTGGGGAAGCCACATAAATATTCCAAGCTCAAGGGAAGGCAATTGGCAGCAGTTATGTTAAGGAGACAGGCATGAATATTCATGTTTCATTCCCAGCACTTGCTGTGAGATGAGCTGTTTTCAGCATAGTCACTTTGTATGGCTCTTGTCTCCTCAGAGAAGCAGAGTGGAGTAAGACTGTCCCAAACAGGTTGTGAATTGAAATCCTAGAAATTCAAATAATGTGTAAAGGAAGAGTGGGAAGTTGGGACTTTCCTTGTGTGTAAAACTAAAATAAGAAAACCTGGGTTTACCCAAAAGGTTGTTGGGAATTGATAGGATCAAAACCCAGCTGATGATTCTCCATAACACTCAATGGGTGTTTGTTGAATTCAAAGTTTACTTTGAAAAAAACAAAAAGTTTACTTTGTTGAATTTTTATTGAATCCATTTAAAATTATAAATATTTGAACTTCAAAATATCTTAGAATATAAACTAAATAAAACAATGATTAGCATATGAGTAGATGACAGGCATTTAATGGCTGCCTGGGCATTTGTGGCCTTTAGATATCTAGGGGGGAAAGGAAAATGTGCATTTTATACTTAACGCTTTCACACATCAGTTGAGCTCATTCCCTGTAAACATCCCTTTACCATAATGTGGGCATATCTGCATTTTCATGTTGCCTTAGTCCTTAAGATATTTGGTAAAACAGCCTAAAACTCCATTTGAATATTGAGAAACACCAACAACTTCTGTAAGTCTTAACTACCACAGTCACGTCAAGTGGGTGTCCCTGCAGTCTCTGCACTTCACTTTGGTAGCAGAAGCTAGACTCTGTGCTTCACTGGGTCCACAAGATGGAGAGCTGGTAGATTTTACTTGTTTAACTTGTCAGAACCCACAGAGGAAGAACATTAGTCAGCAGTTACATCAGGGACTACACAGCTATAAGATTTGACCTGTCTTTCTCATGTTGAGACAGTGCACTGTGAGTTAACTTCTCAGTTAACTGTGAGAACTCTTTGCTCTGCAAAAAGCAGGATCTGAATTGGGGAGATGCAGTGCTAATCTTGCACTGGGAAACATCACGACAAAAACTTGGCAATTCTCCACTGCAGTATATTCTAAAGAGTATTTGCAGATAATTAGTTACTGTAGACATAAACCTGTATTTCACAACTTGGGCCCAATACAGTCTTTTGTTTTAGGAAACTTTGTCTGACTAACAATCTTGCTGTCTTAAGAAGAACACAAAGAATGCAGTTGAGTAAGACATACTGATCGGCAGAACCAGAAGCTGTTGTAATCTTTACAGGCAGCTATGTTAACTTTGCACAGCTAAAGATCTGAATGTCAGCACAGATTTTCACAGTTGCAGCTTCCATCCACACTGTTTGCCAGATCACTAGATGTCTTGGTGTACGGTGTTTCTTTTCAGTTTGGGGTAGAGGTTTTAATTTTCCTCTATGATATTATTTCCTGATTCTATGACTCTCAGTGTTCTGTCTCAAGCCCAGGTGGCTCACCTGTCAGTATTTGTCCTCAGGAGATGCTTCCCATAGAGGACACAGTCGAGATCAGAGACATACGTGAGCATTTCTCTCATTGTTCAGAGAGAACTTTCAGCCAATACTTAGAAATACGATTCCAGGTGAGAAAGGTTTATAAAACTTGAGATCACCCCCTGCCCAGGATTTCTGCATGGAAACATGATAGAAAATATGAGACAGAAGTAGACTGAGCAGCTACTGTGAAGAGATTTGAGTTTCTCAAAATGCCAGTCAGCATTCTTAGAGATTCTGATCCTGAAGCATACTTCAGCTACATTTGGTTTTCTGTGTTTATGGCCATTGGTTCATCATCATACAATGTTCTTTCAAAATCTGAACTTGCCGGGCGGTGGTGGTGCACGCCTTTAATCCCAGCACTTGGGAGGCAGAGGCAGGCGGATTTCTGAGTTCGAGGCCAGCCTGGTCTACAGAGTGAGTTCCAGGACAGCCAGGGCTACTCAGAGAAACCCTGTCTCGAAAAACAAAACAAAACAAAAAGTGACCTTTTCTGCTGTTGACTACATTGTATGTAGTAAAGTTAAAGCTGCGGAGTGCCGAGACATACGGTACCATTTGGTTCCATTCACCTCTGGACCACTCTGAGTTACAAATGATCACTGACGTCTCACTAGCTACTATGCTGGAGGGTGAGGGGGAGCAATCTGATCTCTAGGTAATTGGCTTAATGTCTCTGTAGCCAGAACACCATTTGCAGTTCTTAATTCCAACTCCAGGTCTGTCGAATGGATCCTATGGGCCAGGGCTTCAGATTTGATTTTGCAGGTAGATACATTGTTTGTGATGTTAGTAAGAGCATGCAAACTAGAGAGAAAAAACTGTGGGAATTCCTCAGTATTATGTGTCTCCATTTAGGCAACCCACCAGTGAGTTCTTGGTTACAAAAGGTTTGTTGGAGACCAACAGTCATTTTCTGTTTTTTGTTAAGATTGGTAAATGTTTATGGAGACCTTGTCAGCTAAATCCATGACCATGTCCATTTAAATAGTGCAATCGAGAATACCCTGAAATAAATGCAACCCAAAGTTGAAATGTGCCAGGATGCCCCTTTTCTACCCAGGAGATATCTTATATTTGAAAAATGTCTGCCTCTCCAAATAAATATGTGATTAATAAGCCATATCACAGTTTAAGAAATTGTGTATACTTTCTTGTATGCCCCTTCAAAAACCAAGTATTTTGCATATGATTGAATTTAGAAAGATTTTGAAGCTGAGGTTTATCTGTGTAATGAAGACCAGATTCTTTGTATATGTACTGTATTTGTAATTTTCAAATGAAATTTCCTATACGATTATTAAATAAAGTGTTGTTTTGCCTTGTGGTTTATTAAAAACTTAAAATGTACAGTCTCCTAAATGTTTACTATTTTCATTGCTTAATTAATGATAGAAGGCCTTAAAACATACTGATCTCAACTTCAGTGCCCTCTTAAGTGTTTAAGAAATAAGCCTTAAAAAAAAAAAAAAAAAAACTCCTAGATAGGATATATATATGTGTGTGTGTGTGTGTGTGTGTGTGTGTGTGTGTGTGTGTATATGTATGTATGTATGTATGTATGTATGCACGTATATATGTCTTGGTGTCAATCACTTGTAATGCCCTCCATGGACAGAAACCTGCAAAAGGAACAGAAGCTACTGTGACAGTCAGATTGATGAGGACTGTGGAGAAGCCCTGAGCAGAATAGCCTACCCACTCTAGTGTTCTGGGGCAGTGGTGAAAACCCTCCCTACCCAGATCTTGCCTGCAACCATTTTTATTGCTCAAGAGCTAATGTCAGATTTTGCATCTCTAAATGTTTTTAATCAGTGCAATATTTCATGATGTGAAGATTATGTGAACTCTTAAGTTCCAATGGCCATTATGTCCCCGGGAAAATGTTCACTCATCCACCTATGTAGCTGTGTCTGCTCTCATGCTGCAGTGGCACAGTGACATACTAAACTTTTACTGTGGGAACTTTGTAGGAAATGTTTGCCCTGTCCTGGTGTAGATGGTTAAACCTTTGAAAGGCTGGAACTGTGTGTGGATGCAGGAATCCTACTTGGAAGCTGGTTTACCTGGAGAAACGTAGGCATCAATCACCACCAAGTCTTTCCTTATTTTTTTCTTCATTCCTTTTTGGGGCTAGGTCAGAAATATGAAAGTAGCAAGATTTCCCATCTTACCGTGACCTATGGTGTATAGGACCACTCTGGCCCACGTTTGGGGGCCGAACTATAGCGGCCCACTCTGTTCTGCAGGTCAGGGTTTAGCAAGAGAGAGAGTGGGGGGAAGAAGGGGAAGAGACGTGAAGAATAGAGACAAGCCAGAGAGGATCTGTAGTAAAGTCTTCTTTACTGTCTCCACCATACACACACCACTACACCTACTACTACTACTACACCCATTCACACACACACACAACAACAAGGAAATCCTGGGTATTTATAGGCTTTTGCCACGTGCCTTGTAGGCGCGTGGATACCACATGCCTTGCAGGTGTGGATATTATGTAAGCCTTACAGGCGTGGACAGCACTTGCGCCTTACAGGCATGTATGGCGTGGATAGCACGTGCACTGCATGCCTTGTAGGTGTGGATACCACGTGCTCCTTGCAGCTGGGGGCACTAAACAGCAAAACAAGCTATGTGGGATATCAGAGTGTGCTACAGCTGTTGTAGGCTGTTGAAAACCAAGTCTCATGTCAGGGTATATATATATGGCTCAAGATGGCTGCAAAGCTGATAGCTGCTTTCTGCTTAAAGTCGGCTTCCAACACTATGGTATCCACAGAGCTGTCTGCACAGCACATGCTCACCACAGCCATGGTAGCACACTTCCAACAAAAAGATTACACTTTTAAATTCTCACTTGTACACTAAGTAGAATGTAACAAGACTATGAGAAGTGGGAAGTCTACAGTCTTGTGACTATAATCCACATGTTTTGAGATTTAAGATTATGAGATTTAGACATCTACAAAAGATTCAATCTTTTGAGCAACTTCCTGGTTTAACAGACTTTTTATGATTTTTACAGAAAATTACAAACTGCAGTTTGCTCCATGGGTATTGCCCAATAGACGTCAAGATGATAGTTCAGGGTAACCAAATAGCTCCCTGTCTCCTATCCTGGCAGACATGGTTTTCAAGTATTTGTTCTGGTTTCATTTCAGATTCCTTTGGCCTATGTTTTACTTGCCAGTCCCTGCACACTGGTTTGTGTGGGGCTGATTTGGTTTTTGTAATTTTTCATTTTAACAAACCACTGATGACGATACTGAGAAAATGCAGGCTGGAAAAGTGGCAGAACACTTGCCTACCTTCCTCAACACCACAAGAAATAAAAAAGATAAAAGTGTATGTGGGTTGGGTTTTCCCCAAAATATATTGAGCTTTTTCTTGGTAAGAGAGTATGTTTCTTTTTAAAATAGAAAAATGCCAAAAAGCCTCACAAAAATAAGCCTGCCTTGTCCCCTCAGCTTCCTTAGGGGACCTCAACCCTTTCCTGCCACCTGCCACTATTTCCTACCCAGAGGAAACCTATTTAAAGTACTGCAGGGATGCTTGCCTCCAATCAGTGATAGTAACTATGACGTCATTTGGGGCATGAAGAGGACCTGGGGAAGAGAAGGTATATTTTCTGGCCACCCACTCCTCTATCTGTCGCCGACAAATCAGTGTTCCTTCAGGCTCTTAGCTACAACTTGTGTTTCAGTACTGTCAGAACACAAGTCCATTCTCCCTTGGCCTCTTTGTATGCGTGTATTTAGGGAAGACTGAGATACTCTAAAAACCCTACACAAAGTATTATGTAATTTAGTGTAGTGGCCATGGATGTATATGGCTCTAGAATCACTTTTCATCTCTAAGACACTGTGATACTAGATCTAAGGTTGAGATCAAAAGATCATTCAATTAGTATATGGGAACTATTCGCAAATGCCTTCCATTTCAAGATTCTTTAACTAAAAATTGACCCTTAAAGACCCACCTTCTTCACACCTTTAATCCCAGCACTTGGAGGCAGAGGCAGGTGGATTTCTGAGTTCAAGGCCAGCCTGGTCTACAGAGTGAGTTCCAGGACAGCCAAGGCTATACAGAGAAACCTTGTCTCGAAAAACAAAAAAAAAAAAAAAAAACCAAAAACCAAAAAACAAAACAAAACAAAACAAAACAAAAAAAAAACCAAAAACAAAAAAGACCCACCTTCTTGTCACCGAACATGTTGTGAAATGGATAGCAGAAGTGTTCTGGACTGTTAAACAGGAAAATAGTGTTATGTTTGGGGATATCTTGGACCATACTCTCCTCCCTATAGATAGAAGGTCATACTTGTCTTCCATTAGCAATGGCTTTAGAACCTTACTCACAGGATAAAGTCTATTCTCTTGGTAAAGATGCAAAGTCCTGATATGGTCACCACTTAGCTGACCACCCCACTGCCCCATGTTCTCCATTGTCACTATCCTGCCTCTTCTGTGTCAGTTATGTGAAACCACAGCCAGTTTTGGCTAGTCTGGGGACAGCCGTTGCTTGTATTTGTTTGTCTTTATGCATTTGGCATGCTGTGTTCTGTGCCTCACACTCAGTTCTTACCCCAGGATGGTCCTGCAAATTAATATTGCAATCCTCATCAGAAGAGGGTAGGTGACTTTCCTAAGGTCTTATGGGTAGAGTTGCAAAGCAGCCATAGGTCACACACAACAAACAGTTGTAACTGTAACTGCCCCGAGCTGTAAAAGACTTTTTTGCCCCACGCTTGGCGCCAAAATGTAAAAGCCCCACGTTGGGTGCCAAACTGTAAAAAACCCTGGGCTGTAAACTGTAAAGGACCACTCTTGCCCACGTTTGGGGGCCAAACTATAGCGGCCTGCTCTGTTCCGAAGGTCTGGGTTTAGCAAGAGAGAGAGTGGGGGGAAGAAGGGGAAGAGCCTCGAAGAATAGAGACAAGCCAGAGGATCTGTAGTAAAGTCTTCTTTACTGTCTCCACCATACACACACCACTACACCTACTACTACTACACCACACACACTTACATATACACATACATATACACACTACAACAAGGAAATCCTGGGTATTTATAGGCTTTTTGCCACGTGCCTTGTAGGCGTGTGGATACCACGTGCCTTGCAGGTGTGGATATAACGTAAGCCTTACAGGCGTGGACAGCACGTGCGCCTTACAGGCATATATGGCGTAGATAGCACGTGGACAACACATGCACCGCATGCCTTGTAGGCATGGATACCTCGTGCTCCTTGCAGCTGGGGGCACTTAACAGCAAAACAAGATATGTGGGATATCAGAGTGTGCTTCAGCTGTTGTAGGCTGTTGAAAACCAAGTCTCATGTCAGGGTATATGGCTCAAGATGGCTGTAAAGCTGATAGCTGTTTTCTAGCCGCTTTTTGCTTAAAGTCGGCTCCCAACATAACTGGTAAGATGTAACTTGAAAGGGATCTGGTGTTGACTGATGTTGGTAAAGATCATGACCAAGTTTTAGGTAACATATGAAAGTAATGGAAAGCGATAGTTCAGTAACTCTCTCCAAAGCTGTGTGCATGTTTGGTTGCTGCTGCTGTTGTAGCCAAAAGTTTGCTGTGTTAAGTCTTTGGGGGAGGGAGGGCACCAGACTAGTATCAAATAAAGGTTCCACTGTGTTCCTTTCCCTATGTCTTCCTTTCTTTGGTCCTCACAATCATGACTCCAAGGTTTCTCCTGACCTTTGCTTTCTAACCAACCTGTGCTTTGCCACTGGGGTATTGTATCCATGCTTGATCTTGTCTCTGATAGGAGGAAGTAGTTGCATATTATGGTGAACATTCTGTGACACTCAGTGGTCATAGCAGTAGCCCACATCCTACGAGAAGGCTACACAAAACAGAAGGGACTGGACCTACAATTAGACCATCACCGAGACAGGATGGAAATGAAACCACTCAGAAATGCTGCACGGAGCAGGAGCCTCCTGGAAACAAAAGCACACGTCTCTGCAAAGTCACCGAACTATGCAGGATGTCAGAATTCACAGTTAAAGTTGATCTCATCTTGGTTGATGACTGAGTAAGATGCAGCAGATAATAGAGTTAGTTACGAGTTTGCCTCAAACCACATCCATATTTTTGTTGTGCGTTCACACAGTGACAGTCTCACTCAAGACGATCTGGCTGTGCTCCATCTTGACTCCTCAGCAGTGAGACTTGAGCAAAATCCCTGACTTCTCCGTGCTCCTGTCTCTTTGTCCATAAAATGGAGGTAACACTTTTCCTACATGACTCTCCTGCTACAGCTGCCTGGAGGAGGCTTTCCTCCTGTCCGCTTCTTGTATCAGCTGCCGGTCTGCAGGAACGTTTTCTATCAAAAAGTGGTCACACTGGGCTAGAATACAGGTAGATTTCTACTACCGGTCCTGTTCTCAATTCCAATCTCTTCTGAATTACTCTTAGCCCTGCATCAGCCAGCCTGCTGAAGCCCTCTCTCCCATCCAACCCCTACTCTCTGGGGACTCTGACTCTTAGTGAAGACCCCAGTCCTCTAACTTGCTCCCGTTGCTTCTCTTAAGCCTTTCCTGCAAACCAATTGTCATTCCTTTGTGTCTGTCATCTCCCAACCCACAAAAGCCCTCTCCACCAGAGGCCACACAGCCACCACACTGGCTTAGGATCCAGAGGGCAAAAGCAACCCAAGGAATAGAGCACCCACACAACAAAGACAAGACCAGATATCTACACAAAACACTTCAAATATAATTCCAGATGGCTAGATCCTAATGCAAAAACACAAGCATGAAGAGCCAAGAAGATATGCCTCCTCCAGAAGCTAATTGCAATAACCCAATTGCAATCAATCCTAAGAAAATCAATTTAGCTGAAGCACAAGACAAGGACTTCAAAATAGCAATTATGAATGAGGGCCTTAGCCAAGTATGGTGGCTCATGCCTTTAATTCCAGCACTGGGGAGACAGAGACAGGCAGGTCCCTGAGTTTGAGGCCAGCCTGGTCTACAGAGTGAGTATCAGGAGAGCCAGGGCTACACAGAGAAACCCTGTATTAAAAAAAAAAAAAAAAAAAAAAAAAAAAAAAAAAAAACAGCACAAAACAAAAGAGGGATGTAAAGAGGATAATGAATAAATTCCTTAATAAAGACATGAAATAGAAACAGAATCACTAAAGAAAACACAAGCTGAAATAATCTGGAAATGAAAGCCTTGGAAGGGATGTCAAAAAAAAAAAAAAAACCCTCAGTGGTAAGCCTCAACAACGGATTACAAAATGTGGAAGAATTTCAGGTCTTAAAAGACAAAGTAAAAGAAAGGGTTAACTCCAGAAAAGAAAATGTTAAATCTTTAAAAAAAAAAATCCAGATATATAACATACAGGAAATATGGGCTACTATGAAAAGACCAAACCTTAAAAAAATAATGATGATGATGATAGTGAAGAAGATGATGGATGATGATGATGATGATGATGATGATGATGATGATGATGATGATGGTGGTGGTGGTGGTGGTGGTGGTGGTGGTGGTGGTGGTGGTGGTGAAGAAGATGATGGATGATGGATGAAGAAGAAGAAGAAGGAGGAGGAGGAGGAGGAAGAGGAGGGGAGGAGGAGGAGGAGGAGGAGAAGAAGAAGAAGAAGAAGAAGAAGAAGAAGAAGAAGAAGAAGAAGAAGAAGAAGAAGAAGGAGAAAAGAAGGTCAGACCAAAGGCACAAAACTATTTTTAGCAGGGAAAAAAATTCCCTAAAGGAGGTGCCTATTAAGGTACAGAAGCATACAGTACACCAAATAGGACCAGAAAAGAAACTCCATATTTTATAATAAGCAAAACACTAAATATAAAAATCAAAGAAAGGATATTAAAAATTGCATTGGAAAAGACCAAGTCACATAAAAAAAAAGGCAGGCACATTAGAATAACACTTGACGTTTAATGGAGACTCTGAAAGCCAACGGTATGTTGGATGGTCTACAAACTCTGAGAGACCACAGATGCTATCTCAAACTATTATACCTACCAAAACTATCAATTATAATCAACAGACAGGGTGGGAAGTCCACAATAAAACCAAACTTAAGCAATTTCTATTTATCAATCCAGCTCTAGACAGCACTAGAAGTCTGAAGAGGTATCCTCACCCAAGAAGGAACAAGAAATAAATATTTCCTGAGCAGTATTTCAAAAGAGAGGGGTGAGACCAACATTAAAAAACCCAGACACCAGCACTGCTTATTGCTAATTCTCAAATTAATTCCCTAATAAAAGGACACAAGCTAATAGATTGGATTCCACTCTCTCATACCTACTTGATGTCTTGACTTGATGTCACTTGATGTCTTGACTAGAGCAATAAGACAGATAAAAGAGATGGAGGGGACATAAATAGGAAAGAAGTCAAAGATCTTTATTTCAGATAGAATAATTTTATATATAAATGGTCCTAAAATATTCCACCAGGAAAATTCTACAGCTCATAAACATTTTCAGCAAAGTAATGGGATTATAAAATCAACAAGGCCAGGCAGTGGTGGCGCACGCCTCTAATCCCAGCACTTGGGAGGCAGAGGCAGGCTGATTTCTGAGTTCGAGGCCAGCCTGGTCTACAGAGTGAGTTCCAGGACAGCCAGGGCTATACAGAGAAACCCTGTCTCGAAAAACCAAATAAATAAATAAATAAACAAACAAATAAATAAATAAAATCAACAGGAATCAGCAGCCCTCCTGTGTACAGATGACAAACACACAGAGAAAGAAATCGGGGAGATAGTTCCTTTAACTAGAGCCTCAAGAATATTTTAGGGTAACTGGAACCAAGCAAGCGAAAGATTTATACAATAAAAATACTTTAAAACATTGAGAGAAGAAATTGAAAAAGCTATCAGAAGATGGAAAGGCCTCCCATGGTCATGGATCAGTAAGGTTGATAGCGTTAAGATGGCCATCCTACCAAAAGCACTGTACCGGTTCAATGCGATCCCCATCAAAATTCTATCACAATCCACAGAAACTGAAGATACAATCCTCAGCTTCATATGGAAACACACACACACACACACACACACACACACACACATACACACACAAGCTAAAAAACAATACTGAATAATAAGAACTACCGGAAATGCCACCATCCTGGATTTCAAGTTGTTCTACAGAGCGATTGAAATAAACTCAATTCTTTTTTTCATTTATTTATTTATTCTCTTTACATCCCAGTCACAGTCATTCCTCCCTCCTCTCCTCCCAGTCTCACCCACACAAATCCCTCCCCCAGTTACCCCTCCCCATCTCCTCAGAGAAGGAAAAACACCCCTTTGGGTACCAGCCTGCTCTGGGGCATCAATTTACAACAGAACTAAGGCATCCTCTCCCACTGCAGCGGGACCAGACAGTCCAGCTAGAGCCAGGGGGTTCAACAGCGTCAGAGACAGCCCCTGCTCCAATTGTTAGGGGACCCACATGAAAATCAATATGCACAGCTGCCACAAATGTGTAGGGGCCTACGTCCGGCCCCTGCAAGCTCTTTGGTTGGTGGTTCAGTGGCTCAGTTTCTGTAAGCCCCTCTGGGCTCAGGTTAGTTATGAGATTTTCCTTCCCTCAGGACTCAGGGATCTATGCAGAAGTGGAGACAGACAGAACATAAGAATCAGTGGGTGATGGTTGGCTCCAAGGAAACAGTGTCTTCCAGACACAACAAGACAGATGCACGTATAAACTCACAGAGACTGGCAACATGCACAAGACTCTATTTTAGGATATTGTCTCAAAACACCCCACACCCACAGCTAAGGGTAGCGAAACCCTGTTAATATCCATCAGCTATTACCCTTGGAACATCTGATCACCTCTCTCTGAGCTCAGTGGTGGCACTGAGCTGGTTCATGATAGTTCTAGCACTCATGAAGACATCTAAAAAATTCACTAATACGGTGATTGGTTTTCTCTTGAAACTAACAGCTCTGACCACTTCCAAAGTTTTGATCCTTTTAAAACTCATTTAATCTTTACTTTCAGTGTTAAAATATTAACTGTGTATATCTGAGCTTGGTAGATTAACGGGATGAAGAACTAGGTTTAGTCCCAGCTTTGGTAGGTGGATCTCAATGAACATGTTACTCTTTCTTTGCAGGACCTCAGTCTGGCCTGGCTGTTTCAAAATAAAATAAAATTGGAATGTGTAGCGCTGTGTATGCTTGGAAGTGCTCCTAAAGGCTTTGGGGATATTGATGTTAACTCAGTGTAATTCTTCCCAAAACCCTGGTGATTTATTACTGCAGTCGTACACTTGAAGCAACTGAGGCAGGGAAAGGTTGCATACGCTCACTCCGGATAGCTGATTAAGTGCAGAGCTGAGATTCCGTCCCAGACAGTCTGGCTCCGGCATCCATACTCTCAGCCTTTATGACCAGATTAAAGCTGGGACTGACCTTATCATTGATCCAGTGCAGTCTCAACGCCTGCTCTCTGAAGATCATTGTGTGCCAGGGGGCTGTCCCAGGCGACACTAAAAGCTGCCTGCTTGGGCAGCTGTGTGCGAAGGGGCAGATGAGAGGGAGGAGGTGCATAGCAGGATCAGGTTTGCCTTATCAATAGGTGCCTGACTGAATGTAGAACTGCCAGGCCTAACTGAGATATACCTGAGATATGTGTGTGTGTGTGTGTGTGTGTGTGTGTGTGTGTGTGTGTGTGTGCGTGTATCTCCCCTGAAGGAACTATGCTTTTCTCAAGCACTATTGGTAAGGTACTCAGTAGACAGCCTAGTGAAGTGGATTTGGATACAGCCTATAGCGAGTTAAAATTCCAGCCTGCTTGTTTGATACAGGCATATTGGCATAGGCGATTTTCCTATACCAATTTGACATTGTAAAAATGTACTGTGTGTGATCATTTCTAAGGCTCCACACGAAGCATGATCTTACTGTCCTGTAAGGCTGGAAGTGGGCATAGGCATACACTGCAGGTGATTTAGTTTATCCCAAGTAGATTCTCTCCTTGGGGATTAATTTGAGGATGGAAGGAAACTTTTAGTATATAGGTGTCACAGTTAGGGCTACTATTGCTGTGATGAAACACCATGACCAAAAGCGATTTGGAGAGGAAAGGGTTTCTTTGGCTACATATCCAGGTCACGGTCCACTGAGGGCAGCCTAGGCAGGAACTCAAATTGTGTAACAACCTGGAGCCAGGATCTGATGCAGAGGCCTTGGAGAAACAATCCTTGGTGGCTTGTTCATCACAGCTTCCTCGGCCTGCTTCCTTACAGAACCCAGGACCACTGGTCTAGGAGAGGCGCTGCCTACAATGGGCTGGGCCTTCCCACATCAATCACAAATTAAGAAAATGCCACCAAGGCCCACCTCTAACCAGTCTTGTGGAGGCATTTTCTCAATTGAGGTTCCTCTTGGATGATTCTACCTGTGTCACATTGGCATAAAAAGAGCCAGTACAGTGTTTGACATCAGGTTTTTTTTTTTCATCCATATCACCTTCTGGGCAGGGAAGAACTAACCCTGAGTTTAAAGCTTGCTCAGAGGGTGTGGTCTGCACCTGTGCTTTCACTGGTGAAGCAAGAATTGTTGCCCGACTTGTAGGACTCTCCTAAGAACTAACTGAAGTCACACATCCCAGGCCTCTGGCATAAGCTGAGTATTCCATGGCTCTCCTTCCAGTTTGCTTTCCTGAGGCTCCCTGGTCCCTATCTTTACAGACTCTCCAAACAGACTCCCACTCTCTAACTTAAACATTCATGGAGGATGCAGGGTGGCTTTCACAAATGAGTCACTCACAATTGTCCTACCCCAGAACATTTCATCAGCTCAGAAATTATACCCTATAGCAGACCCCCCTCCCCTCCCCTTGTCCTCCCATCAAAAACCTGTGATTACGGAACATGTCCAGGGGCAAGATCTAATCAGTCAGAGATAGAAGGACCTAAAATTCTTAAGCAGTCTCTCAGTTCAATACACCCACACCCAGAGTCACAGCCTGAAAATAGCTGCTGTCTGGGGAGAGCATGACTGGAGATGTCTCTGTCACATCACGTGTGGCAGAATGTGAGTTCCGGGAGCTCTGTTAGTCTCGTCTCCTGCACTGCGTGGTCATCACGCTCCATCCGGAATGACCTATACTGACACAGTTGTGTCCTTTTTCCCCTTACTAACAACTGCACCCCATTCCCCAATCCCATCTATGTACCCCATGTTTGGAGGTTACCTCAGTCCCCTACCCACTCACATCTATTCACCTAAACTACTTCTCGGTCACACTGGATCCTTCCTCCCATTTCTTAGCAGACTTCAGCAACAAATATATCCACAGTCTATGCAGAGTCCATTTGGCTACAAGCAACTTAAGAACAAGGTCAACATTCTAGCCCAGTGACTCCATCTTTGCTCAACAAGTGATAAATCAATGAATTCAAATTTTAGACAAACTCACCGGAGTAACAAGCATGCTCCAAGACTCTGTGGCCTGGTGTGATGGCTACTTTTGCTGTTAAACTAAACTTAATTAAAATTAAATTTTACTATAAGATCTAGCCTCCTCTTCCCTCCCATGTGTAAGCTCAAAGAAGAACAAAGCAAGCCACATGCCCTGAGTTCACCTCTGGACACCACCCTTCTTCCCCTTCTAATCCTAATTTATCTGCCTCAGTTTCTCAAAATGTCCCCATGAGGTCACCAATGGCTTTCCAGCTGACAAAGCCCTTAGAGTTCTCTGAGTAGATTTTAGTTTTCTTTATTGAAGTCTTCTATGATTCAAACATCAAGACAAAATGAAACAGAGAGAAAAAGAGAGAGAGAGAGACAGACAGAGATAGACAGAGAGACAGAGGTGGGGAGAGAGAGGGGGTGGAGAGACAGAGAGAGAGAGAGAGACAGAGACAGAGAGAGACAGAGACAGAGAGAGACAGAGACAGAGAGAGGGAGAGAGAGAGCTATATCTCACATCCAGCCCCCGCTGTCTCTTCCAGAAGTAAACGCTTGTGTTAGCTTCTCCCAAAGTGTATCTACCCCATTCTTTCCCTAATACAAAGGACAGCATACACAAACACACATTGCTGCTAGGCTGCTTTGCTGTCTGTGGCCTTTCACATCAGCACCTCCAGAGCCTTCTCAGGCTTGCTTCCCAAGTCCGATAGGATCCATCTGCCCACTCTGACTCTGGTGACCTGGCTCCTGACACCACACTGGTTCTGCGCCAATACCCTTTCCTGCTTCCCCTCTCACCTCACTTCTCTGAGCACTTGCTTCGCCCTGGTCCTCCAGTATTGGAGTCCTCCAAACCCCTGTCCTTCCCTCCCATGCTCAGCCTGTGTGGTGTTTGAATATTTGGTTCCCAGATGGTTGTGCTATTTGGGAAGATGTAGAGGGTGTGGCCTTTCTGGAAGAAGTTCATCACTGGGCTTGGGCTTTGAGGTTTCAAAGTCTGCTCCCCTAGTTTCTTGTTTGTGGCTTAAGATGTGGTTCCTCAACTCTCAGCTTCTAGCTTCTGCTGCCTGCTACCTTTACCCTGCCATCTTAGACTCTAACAAAATGCTGAGGCCCAGGTAAGCCCCGCCCTCCTTTCAGTTGCTGTGTTCACTTTATCACAGCAATAGGAAAGGAACCAGCACAGCCTGGAGGCTCAGCCCTTCCTGGGGAGATTTCCTAGGAAGCAGGAACAGATGGCTGAGACTTTCCATTAAGCACACCCAGCTATGAGTTAGCGTGGAGCCATCGGCATCCAAAAAACAAAACAAAACAAAACAAAACAGACAGACAAAAACCAAGAAGGGAGACCTGCAGCTCCCAGGGCACCTTCTGCTCTTTATGGGCATTTTTAGGCACTCATATATCCTAAGTTTTGGGAAAACAGGCCTTCGCATTTCAGCTAGCCTACATTTTGAAAGCAATTAATAATAATGAAAAAGGCACAGCCAGAAAGAAAAGACACACAATCCATGAATATGAGAGGGAAGGAGCCTGGTGAGATGGCTCAGAAGCATTTGCCACCAAACCTGAGGACCACAGTGCAATCCCCAGACCCTACCCGGTGGAAGGAGATAACAGACTCTTTCAATATGTTCTCTAATATCCATCCATTCTCCACTAGTACACCGCAGCATGAGCATGCGTGCCTCTGACCCAGAAGTAAATACATAAATACATGTTTTTATGTATTAAAAGAATTTTTCATTCTTTTATTTGTATGTTTGCTTCTGAAAGAGAAAATGAGAGAGAAAAAGGACACAGAGTTGAGTGAGTGAGGATGTGAGAGAGACCTGGAAAGAAGTTTTCAAGGAAAAACAATGATTAGAATACATTGCTACATAAATGTTTAAAAAAAAAAAAAAATCGGAAGGGTAGAGCAAAAGCAGCAACTATGGCCGGCTAGACCTGGATAAGGCTCTGTGGGAACTTGAGCTACCTCAGTTTATAGCATTTGCACACTGGTTGCTGAACAGCACCCAAGGGAATATGTAGTGTGACTGGCACCAACCACGGGCCAAATAACCACTAGTATCTATCCCTTCTGCTGCTCCCGACCGCAGGGCCCCTCGTCCTGATCCATTAGCTGTGCAGGACCAGGTGGATCTGTGGAGGGTCTGTGTTTCCCTGGCTAGGCACCATCTATCTTGTAATTGTGCCCCAGGGTACCAATCCATCTTGGCATCAATTAATGCTGGGAAAAGCAAGAGGTTCTTAATGCTTTTAACAGAGCAAAGTAAAGTGTCTTCCTTATAAAGACAGTACAGGATATGAGCCAGTAAAACAAAATGACTACATCAAAAATCCCCATGGAGAAACTTCTGCTCAATAAACGGAAAACAGTAAAATGACACCAAGAAGTCTTGCTTAATGAACTCTGCTACAGAATGTTAATGAGTGGCTGATAAACAATAAACATTGATTTATAGCAGATTCTGCAGTGGGACATTTTTTGGCAGAGTGGGAGATTGAATAGCTGGATATAGTAGCACTTACCTTTCCTCCCGGCACTGGGATCAGGGACTGTTCAGAGGCAGCCTGATCTACGTAGGAAGTCCCAGGCCACCCAGGACTACATAATCTGTCTCAAAAAAACAAACAAACAGGTGGTGGTGGTGCACGCCTTTAATCCCAGCACTTGGGAGGCAGAGGCAGGCTCTGAGTTCAAGGCCACCCTGGTCTACAGAGTGAGTTCCAAAATAGCCAGGACTACACAGAGAAGCCCTGTCTCAAAAAACCAACCAAACAAGATTAGCTAGATAATGCATGAAAACTTTTGCTGAGACACATTGAAGAAAACCTATATACCATGTCAGTACTCTGGAAATACATGTATTAAGTATTAATATAAAACTGATTTCCATATAAATGCAGATCCATAATGAAAAGAGACTTCTACTAGTAAGAAAGCAAGGGCTTCACATTGAGCAGGCAGTATGTGTGAAGAGGAGTCACCTTCAAGCGTTTCAGAGGAAAACATTCAAGTTTCTGTAATGGTTAGAGAAGCATATGCTAACTGGCTCAGGCATTGCTCTGAAACAGTAGGGAGAATATGAACCTCCCCCTGCATCTAAGATGGCTATTATCCCGACATCCAACACGGCAAAGTGTTTGACCCAGTCTTGACCTTTTTATGTTAATACCATGTGCATTATTTTACATTTGACTGCTTTTGATTAGCTTAAGCTTGGAGAATTTACTCTTTTGCTGCATATAGGTACATGTTTTGTTTAGTTGTTCTGTTATTAGCTACTTTGTTTTATCAACACTATATAATCTAATACCTACTCCTCCTGGACATGTCCGAAGTCTCCATTGTTGGCCAGTGCTACTAGTACAGTTAGAGTTAATCTATGGCTCTTGGTTTACAGGTGTGGACATTTTTGTTGAATATACACCAAGGAATCCAGTTGCTATGCAGTTGGGCATATCTATAGATAACTTTCAAAATATAACATTATACAGACTAAGAGTTGGGCAGGGGTGGAGCTGGGCCCCTGCCTTGAAGGCGTGAGGCACCGGCTTCCTTCCTCACACCACACACTCTGTACTTTGTGGAGCAGGAATGGGGTTGGGCTCAGGGCTCAAAGCCCTGCCTTACAAGTGTGAGGCACTGGATTCCAAGTCACACTTTTCATAAGGAGGAGACTACGTGGGACAATCATCCAAAGTGGTACGCAGCTGTCACCAGTGGATATAGGCACCCTGTGCCCCAATTTTGTCTGACTTGTCATTATCGCTCTTAATCTTACCCATTCTTGGGTGTGCGTGGTGGTATCTCACTTTGAATTGAATTTACATTTTCCTGGGGCAGATTAAAAAATATGGTAAAAAGAAGTTCTCTAGCATATAAAGTCTTATCTGACAAATTAGGTTTGTTTTGAATAGCTTTTTTTCTTCTTTTGGTGGTAGTTGTAGGGTGGGGTTGGGGTGGGCTTTGAGATAAGATCTCTCTGTGTACCCTGACTGTCCTGGAACTTACTATGTAGACCAGGTTGGCCTTGAACTCAGAGAAATCCTACTGTGCTGCCTTTGGTTTCCATGTCCTAGGACAAAAGGTGTGGGTCACCATGCCCAGCCTGGGGTTTTTCTCCACAGGGTACAGCTCATAGGGGCTGTAGGTTCGCTGGACTTCCTCCAGCTCTTCCCCTCAAAAGTCTCTAGAGAAAAAAGAGTTTTTCTCAAACTCAGAGACTCATTTTCATTTTGCTGTTTCTGTTCCATTTTTGTGTGACCTGGATGGATTCAGGCACAAACCCTTGCTGGTAATCTGTGTTGATGATGCACAGACCTTTCCTCTTTAACCTTGATTGCTTTATTCTTATTGATGATTATTGTGTGTGTGTGGATGGGGCGGGGCTTGTCCATAGTGTGAAGGCCAGAAGACAACTTTGTGGGGTGGGCGGACGCCAGGCTTGGGTAGCTTGTGATTTTGTCTGCTGAGCCATCTCACTAGCCACTTTAACTTTTAAATCACTAGTTATATCATCTTTATAAACAGAAAGAAGCTCCGTTCAGGTTCAATTTGATCATTCTCACAGTCGACCAGTAGATGGTGCCCTGGGCTCGTGTCTGAGTCTTTTACCCAAATACTTTTCCGCTAGTATTCCAAAACATTTTGCAAGGAAGTAGAGCAAAAGAAGTTATATTTTCAACCAAGAGGATAGAATAAGCTGGTGACTTGGGGAGGCATCAAGACTTTTAATTCATCAAGCGGAGACCTTTGGGGAGACAACAAAGACAACCCAATACTATTGACTCAACAGTGATGATGTTATGTTTATTGACTATATATTACATGTTAATTCTCAAAAAACAATTCAACGATGATAATAGAGTGTAAATAGCTAGAACTAAATCTTCAGATGAGAGAAATATACCCTTTTGGGGAGGAGAATAACCCCTTCAGTACAGGAATAGAGAAGTTTTCACCAAAAGGCAAGGAGCTCAGATGAGGGTATCCATAGAAACAGCCTCTGAGGGGTCACCTAGGGAGCCTGTTTCACTGTTTTACAAAGGGCAGGCACTCAATCTGCAAAGAGAGTGGTACCAGGGCTTGCTTGGGAGGCTGTGCCATGTTTTTCACCTCCGTTCTGTTCCATCCCGTATTCCTCATTTCAGTTTTCAGTCACTCTGTTTTATTGCTGAGAACTGACTTGCTGGGCCTCGGAAACCTAGTAGAAAGCAGACCGATTGCTGAATGAGGATATTGTAGAGAGAGTTTGCCTTCTTTGGGACACTGGCTCTCTCTGCCCAGCACTCGGCTTGGAGGTTCTCCTGGCTTCAGCTGCCCACACTCAGGCTTGGATAAGCCCTTCATGTCTTACTCTCCGGCACTGCCACAAGCTACCCGGGTCAAATGACCAAATGACAATGCCCTGGCCTTCTTAAGCATGAAAACATAATGCTCTGTGCTCAAAGGAGACCCCAGGGAGCCGTGCCAGGCCAGAAGGCTCCTCTGAGAAAGAACAAGGAGAGAGCTATGCTTGAGAAGGAAGAGAGGCATCTGCACTTGTGGACCTAGAGTGTGTGGAGCCTGAGCCCTTTCTCCAGGCTTCTCAAGCCCTGGACAGAACCCCCACCTTTGGAAGTGAATACATTTCATGAGCAGGCACATGGGAACATGCAGCCCTAGATTCAAGTCATTGCCTGGGTCTTGTCTCCACTGTGAGTCACCACCTCAGTTGTCTGCAATGGCTAGAGCAAGGGTGGGCACACTGAGAATTGGGTGAATGAGTTTTGCTCTGCTTTTCACTCTCCTCAATTAGAAATGACTCCAGACAGAGGCACACTCATGCAGACCAAGCCGGCCACCCTTCAAGCCATGGAGAAGCAGAGCAGAGGAAAGACACAAAGTGTGGCCCGCCCTCCCTTACTTCATGGAGAGCATTGAGCAAACACAGATCTTAGCGATGTGGTAATTCTAGCCCTCAGTTTCACCCCTCCAAGGGGAAGGGCTTTGCATCAGGAAGACTTCCTGGCTCTGGGTCACCCAGGTAGGCATCCAGAGGCTGGGCTAGGGCCAGCCCAGGGCCCACAGGCACAAGCCGGGAAATGGAATGTCTGGGGGAACTGGGGAGCCAGGAACAGGCTCTGTTCCTTGGGTCTGGCGCTAAAAGGAATCTCAGGTCTGTTGACAATCACCTGCAGCCTCAGCTGAGGCTGTCCAACGTCTGAAAGAGGAGACAAAGCCAAGAAGGTGGTGCTCTCTAGAGTTTGGGGCTTGCAGTCTCTCATTTTTCTCCCAGCCCAGGCAGAGCTGGTGGCTAGCTAGCTAAAGGTAGTTTTCACTGCTCACAAAGGCTGATGGCTAATTTTGCAGTGTTGTGCAGCAGCTGGTAAACCATTATGGATCTATACCATATGTTATAAAAGTGTATAAGAAGATCAGTTATGTTTTTAAAAAGAAATACTTAAAATCCTCCCTTCCCAGTGATTGTACCATTCTGTCCATACGGGACGCCCCCAAGGGGATTTACACCGGGGATTTACACGCAGTGTGAAGTGATGTGTGGAAACCAGAGCATCTCTTCCTTATTCTGCCTTCTATGACATCATGGCGGCTTCTCTCATTTCACCCCAGGCAGAGGGTATAAGCTCTGCAGGGATCAGCAGAACCTATAGAGCATGACTTTCTGTTCCCCAGTGCCTATATTTCACATTTCCCAGAAGGCCACTGCACCTGGCCAGTGGCAGAGGCCAGTGTCCCTTGGTGATCCAACCACTGCTGCCACCAGACCTGGACCTTCAGCAGTCAGAGAAAAGCAGGGAGTAAGTTGGGGGGAGGGAGGGTAGCATGCCCAGAAACATACCCACGCCTACTTAGGGCACAGCCAGAAAGAGCCTACTCACTACTTGTTGGAAATGAAAAGAAAGAAATTCAGGGGCATTAGGATGTGAGGAGATCAACTTCAAGAAACAAAACTAGCCTGTGGGCAGCTAGCCTTGTGAACACTCGGGAGAGGCAGTCACAGAACTTTGCATTCTTGTGACACAAATGAGCCAGACCTGAGTAATCGTTGGGCCGAGACTCCCCGTGGCCCCAGCAGCTGCCACCTCAATTCCCGTTAATAGGGTTAGTTGGGTAACAGTGAAGGGTGCTAGGGACAGTGACAGGATGCTCTGGGCGCTCTGGGCAGCACAGGAAGTCCTCCCAGGGCCAAGCCCTTCTTGACCCCTCCTTAATGTTTCTCTGAGTCATCTTCTCTGTGAGGCTTCTTCCAAGTCACATTCTAGGCTGAATGCCCCCTGGTGCTCACCCCGTCCCTCCCCACTGCAGGACTCTGAACACCACTACCAGATGATCTGTCCTCTGCACGTCTTGAGAGGTGCCCATGACACTGCATTTACTAGATGGTGACAGATCTCTCACTCTTTTGAAAATAAATTTCTATCTTCAGGTTTCAGTCAGGATTTCACCAACTGAACACTTACTGAGCAGATGACAGGTCCCACCCTGAGCTTGGCCTTGGCACTCTAGGAATCAAGGTGACATTAGAGAAACAATAAACTGTGGCAATGTTTCAAGGTCAGGACAGTAGTGGGAACATGTACACACAGTCCTACCAGACCACTCTGGGGAAGCCAGTTTGGAAGATAATAATAATAATAATAATCCAGACATAAGTTTCTTATTTTTATTTTTTATTTTTGAAGTTGAATTGTAAGGGACTGTTATCAAATGTGTTGTAAGAATGGGGAGAGAAACCCATCAAGAAGTAAGGTCTGGGGTTGGAGAGATGGCTCAGCAGTTAAGAGCACTGGCTGTTCTTCCAAAGAACCTTCCAAAGTTTGAGTCCCAACACCCACATGGTAGCTCACAACTGCCTGTAACTCCAGTCCCAACAGATCTGACACCCTCTTCTGACTTGTGCAGCTACCGGGTATGCACGTACTCCACATGCAAACAAAACACTCATACATGTAAAATAAATTTTAAAAAAGGAAGGACGGAAAGTCTAAGCCATGTGGTGATACAAACTCCTTCTCCCACCCCTCCCATCCCTCATGAGGTGAGGATTAGGCAGATCAGGAGTTTAAAGGCCACCGTGGCTATACCTATATTGCCAGTTGGAAGCCAGCTGGGACCTTGTCTCATGAGACATGACACCTTGTCTCAAACAGTAGTGAGAGGTATTGAAAGTGTGAGTATCCAGTTAAGAAAGAGCCAGGAAGTTTGACATGATTTTCTTGGTAAACCTATTGATGTAAATTATAACCAGTCAAAATCAGTATTCTAGTAAGAGATTGTCTCCATGGCCCTCACTGCTTAGATCCATTCACCCCCAAGCTCTGGATCAAGACTCTTAAATCCCAAACCTACGCAGTCCCTCCACAATTGCCACTGGAGCCTTCCCCTGGCGCTAGCTGAACTATGGCTTCAGCCTTAAGCTAAACCGTAAGAAGAGTCTCCCTGGCTAAGACCTTCAGTCACTCCTGTTGCCCTAAGAGAGATATCTGTCTTAATCAGGGCTCTTGTGGCTGTGATAAAACACCAGGACCAAAACTAACTCGAAGAAGTAAAAGGTTGTATTTCAGCTTATGAGTCTATCACTGAGGGAATCCAGGGCAAAAACTTAGAGGCGGAACAATGAGCAGAGGCTATGGAGGGATGCTGCTTACTGGCTTGTTCCCCTGGTTTGCTCAGCCTGCTTTCTTATAGAACCCAGGACCACTACCCTGGGGCTGCCACTACGCACTACCCACTACCCACAGTAGGCCTGTCCTCTTGTATCAATCTCTAATTAAGAAAATGCCTCACGGACTAAGGCCAATCTTAGAGAAACTTTTTGTTTGTTCATTTTGTTTGTTTGATTTGTTGGTTTGTTTATTCAAGGCAGGATTTCTCTGTGTAACAAACAGCCTTGACTGTCCTGCATCTCACTTTGTAGACCAGGTTGGCTTCAAACTCAGAGATCTGCCCATCTCTGCAGTAAGTGCTAGGAGTAAAGGCATGCACCACTACTGTCTGGTGAGAAACATTTCCTTAATTGAGAGGCCCTCTTCCCAAATGACTCTAGCTTGTGTCAAGGTGGCCTAAACCTAGCCAGCACAAGGTTCCAACCTTAACATGGTGTCACGGAGCTTCTACTCTAACCCACTTTGATGTATAATCATTTTCCATTCATGTCTTTTGATTCAGTTGAATACTTCCCATGTGCTGGGTGTTGTCCTGGGTCTAGGATGCTGCAGCCAGCACTCTGCTTCCCATCCTACAGCCTGTGCTCAAGCAGGGGATACAGACATTAGACAGAGTTTCACACTGCAAGATGTATGCTGGTAAAGAAGTATTTCCTGTCAACTCCTGCTCAACCACAGCAAACCGCCTCCTGCTCCAGGGTAGGCTGTTTATCTTGCTGAGATGAAACAGGTCCATGAGGTTGCCAACTCTCTCTTCTGCAGAGTCTTCTATGTGACTCCATGACACCTGTCCCCATCCTGTGTCCTGCATCTCCTGATGCCTAACACAGACGTTGACCCAATAGACATTTAGACTTAGTTCTAGTGAAATGTCTCCCTAATCCACGAATGAGTCACATGACTTTAAAAATTATTATAAAATTCTTTACTGTTTTGTTTTGTTTTGTTTTTCGAGACAGGGTTTCTCTGTGTAGCCCTAGCTGTCCTGGAACTCACTCTGTAGACCAGGCTGGCCTTGAACTCAGAAATCCTCTACCTCCCAAGTGCTGGGATTAAAGGCTTGCACCACCACTACCCTGCAAAATTCTTTACTTTAAATCATGTATTCACAAAAGATTGATTCTGGGTCACTGTGGAGACATAGATAAATATTTATTAAAGCAAGAATATTTGTAAACCCAAGGACTCTTGAGTGACTTATTAAGCTGGTAGAGGACAGATCTCCAGGGTGGCCTGGGCCAGCACTGATGGTCCTGCTGTGACAGTTGAGGAGCGGTGTCAGTTTTAGCATAGGAGAGAAGTCAGTGTGCCAAGAGACTAGAATTTCCTCCTCACTAGGAGCACGTCTTAGAACACAGCATGTACTTTTTGATGTACAAAACCTGTGGACACTGCAGATGCTGCAGAAAAGCCCACTAAGGGGTGCGTGGCCGGTGGCCCACTACGGCCCAGCAACGCTTTGCCCTCAGCTCCCTATCACAGTCCCATTATCAGGACTGATTTATCCTTCTCAATCATCGGCCTCTACTTTTATTTCTGATCAAGTGTTCCTGGTTCCGTCCTCTGTCCCATGATACTGGAGTCTGGAGTCAGGTGCTCTCTGTCCTCAGACCAATGTCTGTGAATGTAGCTACTGAGAAGGGTGGACCCAGCTGCTTGACCTTCCACCCCTGTCATGTCTCTGGGCTCCAGGCCCAGAATTCCCAGCTTACCTCCCATTGCCACCCTACCACCCTTCTCGCAAACCTACTTTGTCTGTGGATTGATCCTAAGGAGCCTCATTTCACACAAAGTCCTCCCCCATGTTCTCCAAAACACCATGGTGCACAAAGAGGCCAAGAAGAGACTGGACAGGCCTTTCTGTGCTCCCCACCTCCAGTCCATCAGTAGATGAGATCCCTTCTAACCCATCACATTTCCACACAACCAGCCTTCAGTTAAACCTAGGCAATGAACTCTCTATAAAACCCCACAGCTAGAGAGCCTGGTTTCCAACAGAGAACAGTGCTCAGGAGACTAGATATATGCAGGCAGGCCTGCAGGAAGGTGTGGAGGAGTTATCCACAGGCCAGAAAGATGATGAACCTCAAATCTACGGGAATGAAACTTCTGTGGTCCAGACCCTTCCACGCCTCGCCAGGTTTCTGTCCACCTGGTTGCTTATTTGTATCCTTTCAGAGACTCTTGATGGTAGTCAGGGGAAGCATGGTCTTCAATTTCTCTGAGCTAAAGTTAACCAAGCCCAAAAGGTACTGTGTGGGAACCTTGGCAGGGGCTGGTCACAGGAGTAGGAGGGGCCTAGACTTGGGGCTGGTCTGAAATGGGGACTGTTGGGAACTGGGCATTCAAACTGTGGCCTGGGGGACCTACTGCTACATCCAGGAAGACAGTGTCAGTGCTGGGTGGAATTTGATGTTGGAGGAAAATCCGAAGGTTTGGAGGGTCACAGAAGTGAAGTGTGCTTGTGCATGTAGCGAGAGGGCTGTGTTTGTTTTTCTCCGTGTTCTCAGACCTACCCACTGTTGTGTGGAAGGGACTTTGTCCTGGCTGGGAGTCCCCACACACCCTTGGCTCCCCACGCTACACAGCTTATCTAAGAATCCCACAGACTTTTTTGAACTTCCTTCTTCCTTGGAATTAAGAGCCAGATCACCTGGTCCACACCCTCTGGTATACAGGTGACATTGAGAGACATGGAGCAGCCAAAATGTCACAGCACCAAAGGGCAAAGACAAAAGACGCATCTACCCCTCAGGCGGTGCTGGTTGCTTCTCACAGGCCACCCCTCCCCTCCCTCCTCTCCAGCTGATTGGAGCCCCAAAGTCAAACTCCCAATGAATGAAACTGACAAGGACTGTAGACACGTTCCTCCTCAGCTTTCCGGCTGGAGTTGGACACAGGCTCCACTCCCCCTCACTGGCCTCTCCCAGGCAGTGTGGTAGAGACTCTCCTAGGCCTCTCAGTCTCAGCCCACCTTGCTAAGGAGTGGCACAGAGAAACTGAGAGGAGGAAACTGCTGTGGGTGTATGCCATTTACCTTCTCAGCTTGCTGGGTGAAGTCCCTTAGTTCAGCCCTGATGCCTTCCCCATTCCAACCACCATCTTCCTGTCCAGACCCAGTGCCTCTGCTCTGGGCCCTGTGCTCTTTCCCAACAATCCCACGGTCCCACAGGTCCCCAGGCCAGTGTGGTTCCCTTAGCTCAATGCCCTTCCCTGCAGCTCTGTTGATTATGCCCCTTCTACCAATGTCCTTCCTCTTCCTCCACCTCTTCCCCCTCCCCTTCTCCCCCTCCTCACACCAGTTACAGCACAATAAAGGAACACAGCTATGAACCCACATCCTCTGCTAACCCTTCAAGGAGAGCAGTGCTTCCTTGATCGCCCAACGTGTATAGTCCAGCTCGCTGTAGCTGACTCAGTAAAAGGGGAGATGCATGGAAATGATTTCTTCCAGAGCTAGGTTAGGAAGCAAAGCTCCATTTTCATTTTTCAGCGAATGTTTATTGAGTGGTGCTGCCTGTAAAGCTATGTATGGACAAAAGAGGCCATGTCTCTGTCCTCAGGGAGTTGATGTTTTCAGTTCAGACGTGATAGCAAAAACCACGAGTTAAAAGGAAAAGGCTACCCTCTTATAGCTGGGTTGGTGCACTTAACTGTAGACTAACTATGTTACGTAGGCACTTTACTACTCTACTTCACAGATGAGGGAAGTGTGTGGCTCTCAGACTTGGTAAAGTTACTAGTGAACCAGAGACCGTTATTGAATTCAGGAAGTCTCCCGACTGCTCCTGCCCCAGCACAATGCCTAAGAGAACCAGTGAAGAGGGTACCAAGCTTCAGAGGTCACCTGGGGAAACGGGGCATCAAGGAAGGCTTTGCTGAAGAGATGGTATCTGGGGTGTGCCATGAAGGACAAGTGGGATTTCCATACACAAAGAGGCACATGAAGAGGTCTGTCAGAGCCTTCCATCTTGTTTGTTGTGAAGGTACCAGTGCCCAAAAGATCCCAAGCCAAAGGTTCTAACACAGCATTTGTCAACCTATGGGTCTTGACCCTTCTAGAGATCAAATGACCCTTTCACAGGGGTCGAATATCAGATAATCCTGCATCTCATATATTTACATTTCAATTCATGAGTAGCAGAGCTAGCCCGCCTGCTCCAGTGAGGCCATGGTACCAGGGGCAGAGCTTCCTCATGTTTTTTCAGTGTCTCAGCAGCTGTGACTGTGGGCCACACTTGCTAAAAATGCCTTTGGGAGGAAACTCCCGGTGTTTGAATCCTGCAGAGCACCACCCAGCTTCACATAATCAGGAGCAGAAGCCAAGAGTGTCAGCCACGGTGACAGCACAACCAGAGTAAGCAGTGTGGGGGCTGCTTAAGATGGAAGGAACTAACCCCACCACATTACAATAGATCCCAGTAGGCAGGTGCCATGGGTGGCAGAGCTAGGGAGGGTTCTTGGCTTCACCCTCAGAAAGCTGCTCCCAACAGCCTCCAGAGCCTAGGGAGCTAAGCCAGCTGGAACTGGCCTGAGCTTCACCTTCCCACCCAGGCAATGACTCAGGGGCAAATATTGAAAGCAGACAATGACCTCAGCTTCCTCCTCCACAGGACAATGTGACCATAGCCCAGAGTCCTCTGAGGAGCCTGGGGCACTGTGGGACTGGGGCTGGCAGTGCAGGGTCTTTGGGTACAGGGAAACACTTTTACCAACATCTGCATGCCCTGAGCTCCTTGTTCCTCACGGAAGTATACTGAGTGTCCAGTAGATGACGCATGTGAACACTGAGATGACATTAAAAACATACCGACTATCATCTACTACTGTGACAGGCCTCAGCTCATACCAACACCTAGGGCTCTAGAGAGATCTTGCCACTGGGAATGAAGGTGGTTGTCCGCCACTGGGATGGGAGGCTTGCTACCAGACAAGTGCTGTTGAGGACAAGAAAGGCGCTGTGTCAGAGACAGTCACCCTCCCCACTGCCTAAGCTGTTCCAAAACTGCCCTTTCCTTAGAAATTCTTTCTGAAGGCTCTGAGTCCCTCCCTCCTACACCTCAGTCCTCACGTCTACTGCCGATGGTGACTAAGGGAAAGGTCAGTCTCTCCAGAATGTGGTTTTCCACGGTCTTTGGTGGGAAATCACATTATTTCACCCTTAAGTTTTGTCTTAGTTTGGGTTTTACTGCTGTGAACAAACATCGTGACCAAGGCAACTCTTATAAGAGACATTTAATTGGGGCTGGCTTACAGGTTCAGAAGTTCAGTTCTTTATCATCATAACAGGAAGCATGGCAGCATCCAGACAGGCATGGTGCTGGAGAAGGACCCGAGAGCTCTATGTCTTCATCCAAAGGAAGCCAGGAGTGAACAGTCCTCAGGCAGCTAGGAGGAGGGTCTCAAAGCCTACCCCCACAGTGACACACTTCCTCCAACAGGGCCATTGCTACTCCAACAAGGCTACACCTCCTAATAGTGTCACTCCCTGGGTCAAGCATATTCAAACCACCACATTCCACAGCCTGGCCCCCCCAAGCTTGTTCACACAAATGAATCTATGGTGGCCATACCTGGCCATAGCATAATGCAAAATACATTTAATCCAACTTCAGAAATTTCATAGTTTATAACAGTCTCAACAATTAAAAATCCAAACTTCAAAGTCTCTTCTGAGATTCATGCAATCTCTTAACTGTAATCCCTTATAAAATCAAAATAAAAAAGCATATCACATACCTCCAACATCATAGGATATACATTACTGTTCCAAAATGGCATGGTAATGAAATCCTGGACAAAAGCAAAACCAAAAAGCAGCTGGAAAACTCGAAATTCTGCATCTCCATGTCAGATGCCCAACTCCTTTCAGCTTTGCTGACTGCAACACAATTCTCCTGGAATGATGGATCCACTTCCTGTTAGCAACTTTCTTCGGCAGGTATCCCACGGCTCTGGCGTCTCTAACATCTTGGGGCTCCCAAGACAACTTTAGCTTTGCAGCTTCTTGTCCCGATGTCTGGGATCCACACAGGATCTTCTAGGGTCCTCAAAAGGGTTTGAGTCATTTCTCCAGCTCTGCTCTCTATAGCACTCTAGGCTGTGTTGACTCCACTGCTGCTGTTGTTCTTGGTGATCATCCCACAGTACTGGCATCTCCACTACACTGGGGTCTTCCGTTGCAACTCATAGGCTTGGCCAATAACCTCTCATAGGCTCCCTTTATGGTGCCAAGTCTCAAATCCTTTGCATGACCCCTTCAGTCCTGGGCCATCGACTGCCACTAAGGCTGTACCTTCACCAGTGACCTTCCCTGGCCTCTCACAGTGCCAAGCCACACCTGCTCTACATGACCCCTTCATGCCTTCAAAACCAGTGCCTTACACGTTACCAAATACAGCTGCTGCAGGAGGTACAACTTTGGCTATCTCTGGAACACAGCTTTGAGCCCTCAGAACACACTTCCCAGAAGCCTCAGTGATGCTGGCCTCTTCTTAATTACCACTAATTTCTTAGCTCCAGCTAAGCAGCATCAATTGTCCCAGTAATTTTTTTTTTCTATTCTTGACTCTAAAGCCAGAGCCACATGGCTGAAGCTACTAAGTTCTGCTGTTTGCTGGGGCTGGAACATGGCCCCCTTGTTCTGTTACATCATCACCAGCCTTCTGTTTTCCGACTCCTTCACTTCCTTAGCTGTCGTGGAACTTGCTCTGTAGATTGACCTTGGACTCAGAGATCTACATCCTTCTGTCTCCTAAGTTCTGTGATTAAAAGGCGTAAACAACCACACTTTTACTTGGAGCTTGCTCTATCCCAAACTAGCCTTGAACTCAGAGATGTTTGCCTTTGTCTCCTGAGGTTAAAGGTGTGCACCACCATGCCTGGGCTTTTTATGGTCACTGTTTCTCAAGTTCCAGATCAAAAAACTTGTGCCTTCCAGCCTCAAAATCTGGATCACAGGCATGCCCTCCATTTCTGGGTTGTACTTCATTCCAGATTAAAAGTCTAAATGAAAACAATAACCAGATCATAATAATACTTAAATATAACTAACCTTTCTTCAACTGCAGAAGCATAAGTTTAGCTGGGTGAGATCGTGCACCAAAGTCACCGCTCCTTTGATTCAATGTAATATCCTTGAACACAGGATTTACCTTCTTACTTCTTGGTGCCCCTTTATTATTACTTGTACCATACATTTCATGTTTTTTTCTTTTTAATCTTACTATGTGTGATCAGAAAGCTCTTCACGAGAATAAACCATAAAACAGTCACTGTTGGGGTTTTCGGGTTTTTTGGTTGTTTTTTTTGAGACTTCCTTTGTCAATAAAATTAATAGAAATCTCTTTACCTTAGCCTCAGGCTGACTCTTCAGACAAGGGCAAAAAGCAGCCACATTCTTCAACAGAACACCACAAAAATAGTCTCTAGGCCACATTCTAAAATCCTTCTCCACTGAAATCTCTCAGGCCAGGTCTACATAGTTCAAATCACCCTCAGCACCAATGTCTTCCATATTCCTACTAGGATGGCCCATTAAGCTCCATTTAAAGCATTCCACTGCTTTCTAAGTCCCAAACTCCACATTCCTCCAAACAAGCATGGTCATGCTTATCATGCTTATCACAGTTATCATAGCTTACCTCAATTCATCGCTGGTACCAACTTTTGTCTTAATTTGTCTTTTACTGCTGTGAACAGACACCATGACCAAGGCATCTCTTATAAGGGACAGCATTTAATTGGGGCTAGCTTACAGGTTCAGAGATTCAGTCCACTTTCGTCAAGGCAGGAAGCATGGCAGCATCCAGGCAGGTGTGCTGGAGAAGGACCTGGGTGTTCTGCATCTTCATCCAAAGGAAGCCAGGAGCAGAGGATCCTCAGGCAGCTAGGAGGAGGGTCTCAAAGCCCACCCCCACAGTGATACACTTCCTCCAACAAGGCCACACCTCCTAATAGTGCCACTACCTGGGCCAAGCATATTCAAACCACCACAAGTTTGTAGCCAAATGTGTCTTATTATTTTAAATTCTGTCCTGTCTTTTAGGATTCATCCTAAAGTACTTAAGGATGAAGCAGTGTCCCATGTCCTGCCTTTTACTTAGTTGGCTTGAAGAAAAAATAAGAATGGCCAGAAAAATGGATAAATAATAGCAGATAAGATAGACAGACAGACAGACAGACAGACAGACAGTAAAGTGCATGCCACACAAACATGAAGGTCAGCATTTACATAAAAAGAAGATCAGAATCTACATAAAAGTGGAGCCTGGCAGTGTGCATCTCTGTCCCCAGCAGAGTGGAGATGAGTGGACCCCTGAGTTTGTTAACAAGGCAGCTTAGCTTAGTCAGTGAGCCTCAGGCTCAGTGAGAGATCCAGTCTCAAAATGAGGTGGAGAGCAATTGATGAAGACACCCAATGCTGACCTTTGAACTCCACTGTACTCACTATGTGCATGCTCCCTTAGAGACACACTCAGGTACATGAATACTTAATACATACATGCATATATACATACATACACACATACATATATATGTACATATATACATACACACCTACATATGTATGTACATGTATGTACATACATACATACATGTATACATACATATACATACATACATGCATATATACATGTGTACATACATAATACATACATACATGCATACGTATGTACATACATACATACATACATACATACATACATACATATGCCATACTTACACATAGGTAGGTAGACAGAAAGATGATAGACAGACAGGTGATAGATAGATAGATAGATAGATAGATAGATAGATAGATAGGTAGATAGGACAAAAAATGGTGTAAAACATTTATGGTGGGAATCTAGTGGGTGTGTGGAAGTTCTTTAAACTCTTTTTATAACTTTTATACACTTGGAATTACTCCAAAAATTAGCATAAAAGTATATTTACACATCACAATGTCTACCCCTTATACATCTCTAAACTTCCAGTTTTCAACAATATGTTGCTAAGCATAAGCTATGCCCTTGCATTTCCTGGCCTGGCCTCTGCCGTCTGGTCACCCCCACCTGCAGGATGACACACATCCTTGCCGGTTTTAATACACTTTATGCAGCCACAGGTTCTTCCTTCATGTTTTAATATCGTGTGGTTTTCCTTCCGTGTTCTTCTTAAGAGCACACTGCTCCCAACACCACTGTGTCTTTGTTAGGAATATATCCCCCAGTGGGCCATCAGGGTACCATGGCTTGTACAGCGGCTGCCAGGCTGCACTCCAGCAAAGCTGAACAGACAGACTTCTGTTTCCCTCTGACTCTGACAGTAGCTTCATACTCTGACTTGTTTTTGAGAACTGGAATGTGTATGATATGATCTCAAGCTGGTTTGTCTTGATGTTCACTTCGTTGAGAATACTGAGTTGTCTGCTGGGAAAGGAGCCCCCTCCGAAACACTTCAGACTGGGCTGGAGGTAGGTGGGTGCCTGCTCTGGGCCCAGTGGCACCTGCTGTCTGTGTATTTGATCCTTTGCTCTTTCCTTCCACAGCCTTATAAATAACCTTAGAACCTTATAACTAACCTTCTGTGTGCTACTAGGAAAGTATTTCTTCCACTCTGAGGCCAGAGCTCTGTGAAGACCTAGTCTGTGCTGTCACTTGACCACTTACACATGGCCTGTGTCTGCCATTTGTTTAAATATCCAATGGATCCCATGGCTATCTGAAGATCTTGTGACCGCAGATAGCAGAGCCTGGCTGCAGAAAGAAAACTTCCCATTGGTCACCACTAATTACATTCCATGTTCTAGGACCTCTGTAAGAAAGAGGAGGTGAGTAGGAAAGGAAAGGAAAGAAAGATCTTAGAAACAAACATGGAGGACAGCTGTGAACTGTGACCCTGGCCTCTGCTGAGGTGCTCTCACCTTTCCTTCCTGTGAAAGAGACTTGAGGCAGGGGCAGCTGTTTCCTCCTGTCATGAGGTTGAAGCTGCAGAGAACATCCTGCCCTCAAGACCAGAACAAGCCTGCGGTCTAAGGGTGATCTCTGAGGCAGGCGGTGACTCAGATGCAGAGAAGCAGGAAGTTGGTGCGAGAGGAGACCTCGGAGCTGGCCCCACATAGGTTACACTGAACTTTGCAATCCCAGTCCCAGCTCTGAGGGCTACAGGTCTGAGTGAAGAGGGCAGAGCAAGCACTTCTCCACACAGGAACAATGAGCAAGACAGTCCCTGCTCAGGGCTGCCTGCCTTAGGGCTCTGGAGGAAGGAAGAAAAGGTGACGCGACATTTAAAGTATGCTATGCAAGGTGCCTGGGGCTTAGTGACTGCTGAACTCAGGTGTCAGCCAAGTGATTCCCAGAAGTCTCTCAGTGAGAGGAAATCCAAGTGTCAGCCTTGGTATCATCCTCAAAGGGAATTTAGGAATAGGGAAGACATCTTCCCTTTGTTATGCAAAGCATCTTCAACCAAACTTACCACCATGAGCAACTGAATTTTCCAACTCTCCTCCAGGTATGGAAGACACACCCAGTGTGTCCAATGTGTAAGGGCGATAAAGCAGGTATTACCCATGCCTTTAGGGCTGGGGCCCTGAGGGGATGCCCTTCCCACCACCAGTTCCTCTGTTGCCTGAGGTCTTCAGAGAACAAACCTAAAATGGACCTTCCCCAGGACCAGCACAGGATGAGGTCACAGGCTGGTGTGAAAGACCTTAGGGCCAGCCAGCCAAGGCCCATGGGCCTGCACCAATAAGGACAAGGTGATACTCCCTCTAAGGCTCTACCTCCAAAGCTGCCCTCAGCACGTTTCAGGGCTCATAGCGGATAATATTAATCCTGCCAGCCATGGAGATGGAGGATCTCACTTTGATCCCTTCCTGGTTTGCTCAATTCCCCTCTCTCCTGATCACCTTCATTTCTATCACTGTGCCCTCAACACACTGGGGTGCCAAGAGACCAGTGACAGCCTTGAAGCCTTCTTTTCTCAGGTGCACACCTTTGTTGTGGTTTTGGGAAGTGTTCCTTGGTCCCTGCACAGTGCTGTTGGGAGCTGGTGGAGTCTTTAGAGGTGGGGCCTAGTGTTCTTTTTCTTAGTCATTCGAATGCATCCTCCTTCCCCCACCCCCATTTCCTCTACCATTGTTTTGTCTGGTCATGGCTGTCCTGTGGACCACAGGCATTGATCTTTGGTCTTCAAAGTCTCCATCAGTGCACATCTGCCACCTCCACTTGCTGCCGTCTGTCTCTATTGAGGTATCATCTCCATCTTTAGCTTAACTGCCTCTTCTGTTTCCTTTATGGCTTAACATAACAGTAGGCGTTTCAGTCTCTCCCCCTTCATTCCCGACGTGAGAAAATCCCATGCAGTAAACTCCTTCAGCTTCCCAGCAGCTGTCAGCTGTTTTACACCCTTCTGCCCAGAAAAGACACTCCAAAGAAGGACACATGAGGGCTCCTCCCCGTGATGACCAGGCTATTGGAATAACAGACCCCATGCTATCGGAACCCCCCTGAAATCTCAAGGTGAAAAGAAAAAGGATGGAGCCTGGGATCCTGGTGCCAGTTAGAGGAGAAGTTTGTCTCCCTGAAAGAGACCTCACAGGGTTGTCACTTGTCACAGCACCTTGCAGGGGAGGCTGGAGCCAGGACAATGACAGCCCGTGATGAAGAGAACCGCATCTTGCCCAACTGCTCAGTGATGTGTCTGTCATCCTCTCTCAATCCTGAATCTCATTTCAGGGCCGTGGAAATGGATTTGAGGGGGGCAGGGTCACTGGGCCTCCCCCCAATGTGGCCATACTGAGCACATCTTTCTCTGCTTTTTACTAGTGCTTGTCTCTTTTACTGGCTGAGGATGGGTGGCTGAGCCTTGCTTGTTAGGGACTGTCAGAATACAGGTATGATCCTAGCATAACTTCTTTTCAAAGTGTTTTGACAGATATGACAGACATGAACAGCAAATACGGCAAAATATCAGCTGATAGTCCACATGTGTCTTTCTAATTCTAGCCGGCTCACTTCTCTGCAGACTTGAAATTAAAGCAATATTTGCAAACAGGCCAAAAGTACTTTGAGCTTACTATTTATTTATTTATTTATTTTAGGGTTGTTTGTTTTTAGCTAGAAGTTGGCATATAGCCTACACTGACTAGAATTCACTATGCAGTCCAGACTAGTCTTGAACTTGCAATTCTCCTGCCTCAGATTCCTGAAATTGCTAGAGTGTTGAACCGTCATTCTTGGATAGCTCTAAGAATACAGATTTATTATCTATTTACTTTTTGGTTTTGAGACAAGGTTACTCATAGCCCAGGCTGGCCTTGAACTCTCGATCCCCCTGCTTTGGCGTCTCTAGTGGAGAGACTACAGGCAGATACCACAATGCCCAGCTTAACATCTCAACTTTAGAAACCAAATCTTTTTGAAACTAAAGTATTGTAGGGGCTTGGGAAATGATACCCAATGTGAAGGCTTCCCAAACGGTGTCTCTGGCCTTCTGCTTACCTTCCTGTCCCTTAACCCTTATTCTATCCCAGCAGAACTGTAGAAACCAAAATTCTTCATTTTCAAGATGGGCCATAGGCATGATTACTGCCATTCTGCAAACCAGCAGAACCTGAAGCATTGCACGGATTTCCTCCCACTTTTCTGTGTGAGAATTTGCCAGAAATGAGTTGTCTATTCTACCTTGTAGGTCCCAGAAAGCATTGGGCCCTAATTCCCAGAAGGAGAGAGGACAGCACAGGGCAGCCTAGGGAGTCTGCAAAGGCCTTGCTAACCACCCCCTCCAGCCACTCCACACTCACAAGTCTAGCAGTAGATGGAGACCTTTCCTGGGGTCACATTTCTACCCAAACGACCATGCTTAGTGGAAATTAAGTGTAGGCAGATGCAGATAGTTCGCCCTAGCTGGGTCTTTGGTCTTAGTAAGAAGACTGAGTTATACCTTTTTCCATCTTTTGTCACTAAGCTGTGGCTTTAAATGATGGTGGGAGACAGATGAGCCCTTTCTTGCTCCCCCAGCTAGCACCTTCCCTGCCCCATGTTCACCCTGCTTACAGTCACCTTTGTGATTGGAAATCCAGTGGTTCACCCACCCATCCAAGAGCACTTTACACTTTGCTCTAGGGATTGGCTGACCATCACCAGGCTGTTCAGTTTTATTTCCCTAAGTGGGATCATAGTCTACTTCAAAAATATAAGCAAATAGAAATGTAACCCCAACTGTTTTGTGTAATCCCTGGGATCAACCATCAGAGATTTCCTATGGGAAAATTTGAGGCTTTGAGAAACAAAGGTTGAGGGAAGTAGTCTAACTGGATCCTTTCAGGGCTCCCAGGGGCCAGTGGGCTTCATTGCTATGTAAGTGACAAGAAGTTAGCACTTGCCCTATATTTCCTTTATAATCATATAAAAATTAAGGAAAGTATTTTTACCATCGTAATCTAATAGTTAAAGATCTTGAGTACATAATCAAGACAAGTGAGAATGAGGCCTCGAGAAAAGCTTGCTCATGACGGTTCTTATTAGGATTGCTCACCATGGCGCAGGATAGGAACACTGCAAATGTCCATCAATGTCAAATGGACAGACCGTATGTGGAATATCAGTGTAGCAGATTCCTCAGCACAAGGGGTGGTGCTGACAGTGGGAGGCAACATAAAAGACCCTCAAAGATAAAGTCAGAAACAAAAGTCCACACACAGTCCTGTGTATGTAAAATGTCCAGAGTAGCCCAAGCCCAGAAATAAAAGTTTATTAGTGTTCGCCTTGGGCTGGGAGCAGGTCGGGAACAGCGATTGCTTATGGGTGCGGGATTCCTTTGAGAATAATGCAAAGGTTCTAGAATTAGATGATGATTACCTGACTTTGTAAACATAATAAAATCACTGGGCTATGCAATTTAAGTGAGTGACTACTATAGCGTGTGAATTATAACTGTATTTATTTTACATTCAATGAAAAGCAACTTCCTACTTGATCCCATTTTTTAGGAGCCATCAACGAATGGGGTGAGGGGGAACAGGCTGGATATGATTAAACCGTCACTTGGTCTCTGTTTGACCAGGGTCTATAGGGTGCTGGCCAGGGTTCCCCAGCCTCCTCTCTCCATCCTCCCAGGAGCAGCAGAGTTCCCACTGGCATCTCCAGGGCTGATCTCTGCGTGCCTCAGATTCCTGGTCACCGGCCATCCTCAAACAGCCCTCCCACCTGTCTCCACATCCCTTTTCTCCTGAACAGACTATATCCATATCCTTACACATTTTGCACTCTTTCTTTGCCTTACTGCAAACAATACATGCTCAAGAAGTTTCTGGGGCGAGGGTGAATGAACTTGGAAGTAAAACTTAGAAATCTGCACTTGATATTTAAAAGATGAAGTGTTATACTTCAAAATGTGCTTGTTCCCATAAAAAGATGTCCTCCCACTTATAAAGTTAAGTAATTTTTGATATCTCTTGCACAAATCATATTTTTTACAGATAGTCATCTAATTATTTTATTACAGGCAGTAATCTAATTTTTACATTTTTATACATTTCAAGAAAAATATCCAAGCATCACAAACAGAAAATTTCAACTGTAAAATTGAAATTTACACCAATAAACATGGAAAACTATTTTAGACTATGTGCTACCTTCACTTGCTTATGCAGGATCCAAAGAATGCAGGCAAACCCTAAAAATGTAGCAGAAGCATTTCCGCACACTGGCATCGAGATCTAGTTTGTGCAGAAGTGTTTCCACTAGATTCATAGAGTGTTCCTTGAAAGAGAGCAGCGGCAGGCAGGCAAGCAATCATCTGGTCGCCTTCCGGACTTTCTGCAGCTCCTCAACAGGCTTCCACTGCTGGTTGATGGTTATAAGCTTTAAAAACAGAAAGCAATACATGCTGTTAACCGTCTACTCTCCAGCCTCACACTTCTTTGAAGGAATCATTTACACACACACACTCACACACACACCTCCATCTCTGAAACAAGCACAGAAGAGCAGCAGACTGGGCCTGTTTCTACCAGTCTGACCCTAAAACCCCTAGGACTCTAGGTGTTGAAGGACCAGGGAGAGCAGTCATACACCTGTCTCGCTTTCATTAGAAGTTTCAAGATTATTAATTTGCTAAAATAGCAGTTAAATTCAAGAGGCACATTTGTTCCTTGTAAATGGATGTACAATGGTTGAAACACAACAAGGCACACAGTAATGTCTTAAAACTTCCTCATTGCAATTGCTTCATGAAGGTGTAAACGGCCCTGTCAGTTCTCAGTCAGACACCCTGGCATTTGCCTTCACCAGTGTCATCCCAGACCCTGGGAGACAGACACAGAGTTACAAAGACCCCAAATGTCCCTCCTGACTTAAGTGCTATCAGAGCTTTGTAGTCTTTGCTAACAACCCCAACTGATGTTCGTTGTGGCCCCATGCTTCTAGCACTTCAGAATATTTAAGTAGCAAAATCAAAAACCTAGGCCAGGGAGATGGTGAGATGACACAGTGGGTGAATGTGCCTGCCACCAAGGCTGACTACCTGACTTCCGGGATCCACGTGGTGGGAGAGAAGAAATCCATACACAAGCCATGACACAGGCAGAACTCCAGGCCCAAAACAAATTATTAAAAATAAATGCTTAAAAATAAAACCTTTGCAATAGTGTAGCTAATTCCACTGGGGACAAATCCATTTTTAGGGACTGCTATTATTCATCACGTCTTATATTAATTGTAGGTAAGTAATAAGGAAACAATATAATTTCAATAATATAAAGGTTTATATCTAGGTGCTTAATATAAGGGCTGGGCACTATGCTAACAGGCTCTGTATTTTAATGCATTTAACTCTAAGGGCATGTTTTATTATCATACTCATTTCACAGATTCAGAGAAGCCAAACTGTCCCTAGTCCTCTGTGCAGAACAGAGCAAGGACTTGAACTAGGTCTCTAGACCACTGTTCAATGGATGCTGAATGTCACTTTGTAAATGTAAGGACACATGCAGTCTGCTTTGCTCAAAATAAAAAAAAAAAAAAAAAAAAAAGGTTTGTGCTGGACACCAATCATGGACTGTAAATTCAGCAATACCTTTTGGGGTTGAGTAGGATCCACCATTTCCCAAGGTTCTGGGTTTCTTTTTCGATCAATACTAAAAGAAAAAAGAGGATTAATTAAATGAAGGTAAATTTGTTTACACAAACCCGGAAGAGCTAGTGGATCTACAGACTTTCTGGAGACAGACTATCTCTTCACGCCAAAACTACACTACTGTTGCCAGCTAAACTTCAGTAACAGCTGAAGCTCAATAAGCGTCCCCTGAAAATTCAGGGTTTGTTTCAGGTTTTAAGGACGGCTTCCTCCGTAGGGCCCGGCAAGAGGTCTATGCATTATTTGATAAGATTGGAAACTGCTCCCACAAACAGGCAGTGATGGATATGTAAGTGGCAGGCTGAGGAGGAGCAGGCAGAGCCTCCCCGGAGTTCTAGGAGGGATGGGGCGGAGGGTAGGCTTGAACCGTGTAGGCATTGGCTCCAGGCACCATCCTCTACCTGCGTTAGAATCACTGTTCTCTCTGACCCTAGCCCAGCAATAGTTAGTTTCAGGGATATCTTTTCCAAGAGACAAGACTTTTTTACTGTCCCTTTTCCAAAGTTGAGACTAGAGTTCGTTGCAGATAGCTGTATGTTTCAGTTCTACCACACCAGGAAAGAAAAGTTGAAGTCTTGAAACTTAAAATGATTGCTTGATGGTATGTGCTCCTAAATGTTTTTAAGTACTTCAATATCAAAGCTTAAATTTAAAAAGAAATCAAATTTTACTTCACTGCAGGAGAGTGGAGTGTCAGACATAAGAAACAAATGTAACCAGAATTGGTTGCATTTCTTTCTGTTACCAGAACTGTTTTTTTCAGTCCCGGTTTTGATGCTCTTATTCGTAGGAAAACCCAGACACTGACAGCTTGTGTTTCAGAATCTCCCCCAGACAGCGGTACACAGAAGGCGTTGGTACTTACACCACGTCGGTTTTTTTCAAAGCATACAAGCCGAAAGATGTGGCTCCCGTGGCGGCCACGCTTATAATAAACGCCAAAGGAATGAGCTGAGAGAGAACAGGTGGAGGATAAACTCAGTAAGAAACTTCGAAATATAACAAATTCAAAATCTTCATCATCTTTCCCCTCTTTTTAAAAATGAAAACTCTCAGAAGTTAAGAAGTAAGTTAAGATTAGAAACTTACTTCCTTATTCTTCATCAATCTCTGGAAAACGCCCATGATGACTTTAATGTAGAATTCCAAATCTAGAAGAAGGAAAAATCCAAGATATTGGTCAAAAACATCTTCCCCGGACCCGGGCACCCAGTCGCTGAAGACCCGGCGACCGCCCGCTCCGCAGAACTTTTCAGAAAGGAGACGCACCTAGGGCGGCTGCGGACAGGAGATGTTAACGCCCAGAAGCGAGCGGGCCTTATATACAGCCAACCGCTCGGGACGGGCCTCGCGTCCTGGTCACGCGGGACCGATCCCACGGAGTCGCACTGAGCCAGCTCACGCGCGCCCCCTGCAGGACGATAGCGCAGCGCAGCCGCTGACCGCGGTCCTTACCTGCGGTCGACCATTCTGTCCTGGTCCTACACCTCCAAACGTCTGGGGTTGGGGGGAGGGTTCAGGTTCCGGTGTGAAATAGCCAGTGAAAGACAACCAGCTCCTTTTAAAAGTGGGGTGGTGAGGGGGTAAAGGAGGGCAGGGGCTCCAGCGCTGGCTGCCACCTTCACCCCAGTACCAGGAGAGCATGCCAGATGCAGAGTGGGGTAAATTTGAACAAAAATCAACCACATAAAAGCTCCAAAACGTGACACGTTGCAAATATGGAAATTATTTAAAAGCAAATTGTAAAGTTCAGATTAACTCCAACAGTGTCCCTATTTCTTCTTCTTCTTCTTCTTCTTCTTCTTCTTCTTCTTCTTCTTCTTCTTCTTCTTCTTCT
>JANHMN010000002.1:186278275-186320430 GCA_030674055.1 Rhabdomys pumilio | reverse complement strand
CTTCTTCTTCTTCTTCTTCTTCTTCTTCTTCTTCTTCTTCTTCTTCTCCTTCTCCTCCTCCTCCTCCTCCTCCTCCTCCTCCTTCCTCTTCCTCTTCCTCTTCCTCTTCCTCTTCCTCTTCCTCTTCCTCTTCTTCTTCTTCTTCTTCTTCTTCTTCTTCTTCTTCTTCTCTTCTCCTCCTCTTCCTCCTGCTCCTCCTCCTCTTCCTCCTGCTCCTCCTCCTCTTCCTCCTCTTCCTCCTTCTCCTTCTCCTCTTCCTCCTCCTCTTCCTCCTGCTCCTCCTCCTCTTCCTCCTGCTCCTCCTCCTCTTCCTGCTTCTCTTCCTCCTGCTTCTCCTCTTCCTCCTCCTCTTCCTCCTCCTCCTCCTCCTCCTCCTCCTCCTCTTCTTTTTTAAAAAAGGGAAACAAAACAAAATTCAACTGCAGAAGATTCCAGGTGCCCATTTCTACTGCAGACTCCAAGTGTTGGCTTCAGCTTTGGGTCACCCCCTAACTCAGAAATTTTGGCTCACAGTTTTCTTTGGAAGTAATTCCACTAGGCCAGCAGTTGTATGTCAGACACTGAGATGGATTCCTTGGATAGGGATGGGAGCTGGGAGGGGGGTTGGGGAGACAGGGGGAGAATACCTTGCTAGATGCAGAAATGTTCAAGGCATGCAGCTGGTGAGTGGTAGAGATGAAATCAGAATGGAAGTTTCGTTCCTAACACCAGAATTCTCAGTGCACCCTTCTCTTTAAGTGAAACAAGCCTGGTTTCTTTAAGTTATTTTAAAACACACTGAAGGGCTGAAGTCATATCTCAGTGAGAAACCCCTAGCCTAGAATGTGCTAGAATGTTCAGCCTATAAGTCACAGGATGTCCAACACATTTACAGATGATGATATTATGTCACAATGTCAAGAAGCTGGATGACCCTGTGACCTGGGTTAAATTTCCAGTACAAGCCCCTTCTGCAGTTATGAAACTTTTTTGCTGGGAGGCGGGGGCAGCGTCTTACTACAACATAGCCTAGGCTGGCTTCAAACTTAAGACCATCCTGTTCAGTTGGTTGGGTGTTGGGACCATAGATGCGTACAATTACACTGTGCAAAACGAGAACACCTTTTAAAAGATTATTTTACGATTCTTTGAGAATTTCATTCAAGGGTTTTGATCATACCTCCACTCTTCCTCTGACTCCTCCCAGATCCATGCCTACCACCCTCCCCTCCCAACTAAGTAGTTTTTGTTTGCTTGTTTAAAATAACCCATTGAGGCCAGTTTGTGCTTCCCATATAATCTGGGGTATGGGGTCATCCACTGAAGCATGGTCACCTGCCGAGGGCCACATTCTTAAAGAAAACTGATTCTCCCTTCTGGAAAAGCCACCAACTGCCCATGACTCTTTAGCTAAGGGTCAGGGGTTGTGAACTCCTTCCCCATGCTAACCTTGGATTGGTTTGCTCTTCCTCGGGTCTTGCTGCACCCAGATGCCATGAGGTCACGAGTGCAGCTGTCCTGTCATGTCCAGAGGACACTGTTTATTTCCAGTTCCCCACAACCCCCATTTCTTACAAACCCCTCCCTGTGATGATCTTTGAATGTGCAGGGGTGGTTATAGAATAGACGTCCTGTTTGTGGATGAATCCTCAAATGATAATTTAGTCTCTGCATTTAGGCTCTACATAACTAACCATTATCCACTATACAAAAACCTCTGCTGAGTTGCTCCGTCCTGAGAGCTGCACTAGTCTATAGAGATATGGATTTAAAAGGCCGTAGATATTGTACTAGGCTCACCCCTGAGGCCTCGGAACTTCTCAACTATAGGCTTTTGGCAAGATTTACAGTATCAGGCACAGGTTTCCTTCTGTGGAGAGGGTCTCAAATCCAATCAGATTTTCTTAAGTACAATTCATTTTTCTAACGGTTGGTTAACTCCATAGGATTTGTGCCATGACTGTACCTAAGGGAATTGGTGAGCAGTGTCTTACTGCAACATAGTCAAGGCTAGCCTTGCACATTGGTCACTATTGTAGTTCACAGCTGGGTAAGGCCATTGATGACCCCCACCTCCACCCCTCAGCAACCTACATAGCATCATACAGTACACGTCTAGACATATACCCAAAGGACTCTTTTTTCTACTGCAGAGACACATGCTTATCAGTGTTCATAACTGCTCTAGTCACAATAGCTAGCAAATTTACCACAGTATTAATCACTCAGAATAGGTCCAGATGGTGAAATTGTTAGGCTATTCTATTTTTGTTTCCAACCTTTCAGAATAAAATGCTAAAGGAATTGGAAAATATATATATATGGTTATTTGTGCTCAAATAACCTTTAAACTATTTAAACTATGCTTTTTTCTTGTAGCAATGACAGATAGATCTAGGAAGCCACACTTTTGTCCTTTTGCATTAATACCCAGGCGTGCTGAGTTTTGGAGGATGGAGGGGTAATGTTAGTTGTTTTCCCCTTGGATCAATGGAATTACAGCAGTTTGGTATGGTTTTTAATTTAACAGCTAATCTTACTTACTAAGACAACTGCAGCAATTTAAATAGTAAATATTATCTGCTAAATATTAATACGAAAATAGGTAAATGACTAAAGAACCATCATAGATTGTGCTCTTTTGCTTGAGGTTGCTGTGGGCAGAAGCATTCAGAATTTCCCATCATCCAGTTCTTCAGAATTCAAATACTTTCGCAAATGAAATAGAGCTTGTAGTCTCACCACCACACTCCCTGTAACTAGAACAGGCTCCCCCCACTACACACATATGCACGCACACACGCGCGCGCGCACACACACACACACACACCTTACTCAAGCACAAGTACTGGCATCCAGGTGTGACACCAGCCACTGCCTGGGACACTAGGAAGTGAAGCAGGGTCTGGTAGGCCCCAGAGTCCCACTAGGCCACTAGCCAGTATCACTATGATCTTGCCAGTTCTTTGAGGAGACTCTGTCTCCTTGACTCCAAGTGCTAGACACTTTTAGACCCTTCTGTAGCCTCTGTGACTTGACTCAAACACATTAAGCCATGGTTGGTTGTCTCTTACCCTCGGATCTAAACTTAACCAGCTCTGTCAGGCTTGATGAGAAAAATGGAGAATCCTCATTATCGTTTGAAGTTTTTTTCTGACAAAGCTGGACAGTGGGCTACACTAATTCCATCACCCCATCCTTCAGTAGCCGCTCCACCAGGTCTGACACTGGGATTTCCAGGCATTCTTTATGCTAGGGTCAACTACTAAGGCTAGAGAGTAGTCTGGGAGCTCAGGGAGAAGTACACACTGCCGACTTACTGATGTCTTTCCAGGCCAAGTATTCATTTTCCACAAAGAAGGTTTTGGTGTGAAAGGGGAACGGGGAGTATTTGGGGTGAGAAACCAGTGAGAAAAGGGATGGGGGAGACAGCATGAACAAGTACACGTGTGTGAGAATGTCGTGAAAACCAACTTAGGACACTATAAAATGCTAAAACATGAAAAAAAAGTCTTGGAAGTTGGGCAAAGCAAGCTTCTTCTGATCATAGAAACTGAGTCACATTTGGGTGACAGAAGCCCAGATGCCATCCTGAGTGGAGAATGGCTCAGCAAGATTCTCTGCAGGCTGTAAGTAAGGAAAGTACTCAACGCCATGTACTGCTGTGGTTGCTCTGGCTGTTTGTAGTCTGGTGTTAATTCTGCTTACTCAAGAGGGGCTGCCCCCAACCAGATCACTTACTTGTGATTTCCTGTGAACCTTCTCCCCATTTTAACTGGTCAAATAAAGGATAGAGCCTGTGATTGGGCAGTGAAAGGGAAAAGTAGGTAAGGGAAAGGTTTTAGAGAGTTGGGGAAGAGTAGAGAACAAGAGAGGAAGAGGCCGGGCAGTGGTGGCGGACACCTTTAGTCCCAGCACTTGGGAGGCAGAGGCAGGCGGATTTCTGAGTTCGAAGCCAGCCTGGTCTACAGAGTGAGTTCCAAGACAGCCAGGGCTATATAGAGAAACCCTGTCTTGAAAAACAAAAAAAAAGAGGAAGAGGATGGAAGAAGAGAAGGTGGAAGGAAGATGGAACAGAACTACATGGCCTGGAGAAGCCACAAGTAGCAAAGGATCTCATAGCTGGGAACAGAGTAGTGTAGCAGTCAATCTGCCCAGTCTAGGTGTGCAGCTTATAAATCTTGTAACTGAGTTGTGGTTTTGCACAGGCTTATTGGGGTTGGAGTTTTACTGCAACAGTGTACTACTGCTACTCTGGGGGTTAAAAGAAATCAAGAACTGGAAAGTTAAATACCAAAGGGCTTTCAATTTTTAGTTGCTTCTATCAAATAAAAGTGTATAATAGAGAAACTAAACAATACTGAATGATCAGAACAAACATAACCAACACTACAAACCAGGGCTGACTGTTCAACAAAAATAAATAAATAAATAAATAAATAAATAAATAAATAAATAAATAAATAAATAAATAGAGAAAGAAAGAAAGAAAGAAAGAAAGAAAGAAAGAATAAAACTCTGATCTACATTTTTCAAAGATGTTGAAGCCAAGAGAGACTGAGAACTGTTTCCAAGTTAAGACATGGAAGACTCATGACAACTAAACTCAGTGTGTAATCCCAGACTAAATCATCTGACAGAAAAGACCACCACACAGGGCATCACTGGGACAGAGAGAAATACACCAACTACATTAAAATACAGTTGTTGATGTTAAACTTCCTGGAGTTTGTGAGTTAACTGTAGCATAAGGCAGTTTTATTTGTGAGGCACACATGCTCAACACTAGCTATAATGGAGCATTATGCATGGACGGCCGTGAACCGCCATGTTTGGGTGACAGGCATGTATAAGAGCGAACTCCCAAAATCATCTTACCTGGTGGTGTCACTATCTTGCTGGAATAACCACACTACTGCATGACGTTCACAACAAAACCATCTAATGGCACACTTTTCAGTGTCATCCCCAAGACTAAGTGACTCAAGGTTCTAGTGTAGTCCCAGGCTGTTAAGAAAATGGTGTGTGTGCAGAGGTAGAAGCAAAGACAAATGTGAGAAAACGCTAGCGTGGAGAACCCGGGCCAGAGCATGCGGAAGTCCTCTGTTCTGTCCTGCAACTTTCCTGTAAGCATGATATACTTCAAAGTCATAGACAACCAAACAAAAATAATTATCCTAATAGAATCACACACATGCTTTTTACTATGGTTTTTAATATATCTTCTAGAAGTAAGATGGTCCTTATCAGCCAAGTACACTCACTCACTCTCTCTCTCTCTCTCTCTCACTCTCTCTCTCTCTCTTTCTCTTTCTCTCTCTCTCCATCCCTTCCCTTCCCCCTCTCGTGAAAGTGTGAAGTTGCAAATCACTTCATATGAAAAACTGAATAAAATAAAATTTAATGATCTTCCAAGTTAGAAAGTCCTTTCTTAAATAAGTTTTCATAGAAAGTCAACTCTTCCAGAGTTAAGGACGGCTTCACAGTCTTGAGTGCTTCTGTGAAGTGTTCCTGTTTCACTGTGGTGGCTTCCAGTCCGCTTCCTTGCAGAGCAAACAAGGCAGCCTGAAGGACATAAGCAGTGGGCAATAGTCAATTTGCTTCACATTAAAACTAATAGTAACTGTCAACACTGCAATCTGGTGGCAAATCCTTGGTGTCACATCAAAGGAGTTCAATGCCATCAAAAAACACCAAAAGTTAAGGTGACTAAAAACCCACCATAGACCATAGTTTCCTGTACATCAAAAAAATCCAGTCTTCAATAGGCAAACTGCAGGATAACATATATGCCCTGAATCCACACATAGTCTAAGATGAGAGGACTCATGCAGCACTGCTCATAAAAGAAAAGATGGCACATCTTATGACCTGGCAGTTCTCCTTGTAGCCATGTACATGTATGGAGGATCCAACTCCACACTCTCACCACAGACGAACTGTTCATGGCAGAATGTAGAAACTCAGAGCTCAAAAGCTGCACAGCTCGTCTCCAGTGTGGGAGTGAGCAGAGTGGTCCCCTTTGGTGGGTAGCAGGGGGAGAGGCTAGGAAGAGTCGAAGGAAGATTCTAGAATACCAACAATCTCTTCCTGACACAAGTGCTGGTTATAAAAGTGTGGTCACTTTACAGTCATTCAGTATTATATCCTTAAGGTCCATGCATTCTTCTCAATTTTATATTTATTAAAGCTACAGAAAAGGAAAACCATTCAAAGACTCTGAATAAAACAGTGCAGACTCACTTCTTTGCAGAGGTTTCTAAGATCAGCTCCAGAGAAAAAACAGGTTTCTGCTGCTAGGTTTTCTAGTGAAACATCAGGCCCTATTGGCATGTTTTTGGTACAGACTTTTAAAATAGAAAGCCTGCCCTGGAAGAAAATAAACAAACAAAAACATATTTACAATGTTATAACATTTATGTTTGACACTGATACAGTAAATATTTTAAGTTCAAATTTCTTATCACATTACAAAGTGTGTGTGTGTGGTGTATGTACTGTGTGTGTTGTGTGAGTGTGTGGAGGGGTGTGGTATATGTGTGTGTAATGTGTGTGTAGTGACTCTGTGTGTGTGTGATATGTACGTATGTATGGTGTGTACATTTGTGTGTGTGATGTCTATGGTGTATATATTTGTGTGGTGTATATATTTGTGGTGTGTGGGAGGTGTATATTTGTGTGTATGATGTGTGTGTGTCATAGTCAAACACTATCACTCATGCTTCTGAAAGAGATATTGAGTCATCAATGGCCTACACAGCAATGGTAGAAACAGTATCATGAAAAACAAATATTTTCTTAATTAACTTTTGAAGTTGCCAGTCATAGCCATTTCTCCTTATAAGACAAGATGATTCTCTTTTGGGAACAAAAGTACTATCAGAATAGGTTTAGAAACAAACACATGATTTATCAGACACATTTAGAAGCATCAGACATTTACTTAAAAAAGAGATCTCTTTTTTTTTTTTGTTTTTCGAGACAGGGTTTCTCTGTGTAGCCCTGGCTGTCCTGGAACTCACTCTGTAGACCAGGCTGGCCTTGAACTCAGAAATCCACCTGCCTCTGCCTCCCAAGTGCTGGGATTAAAGGCATGCGCCACCACCGCCCCGGCAAGAGATCTCTTTAAAACTTGATAAAATACCAAGGAAGGAAAAATTAATTCCTGAAGCCCTTTACCATCGGACAGTTGTTCCGGGTGTTTAAGAGCAAAGCATCTCCTGACTGGACAGACATGCTGCAGTCCTCACAGACCCAGACTACTGCCAAAAACCTTTCAGTGACTCAAATGCCTTAGGATTCTTCCATCCCAGATACAATGACACCCAATGCCCTCAGTACTGCTGGGAGCACTAGAGTCAGTTCGAGGCATGTTTCACTGAAGGCAGGTCCAGGGAACCAGCATGGACAAATGTGTGACTTTATGACGATCCACTAAGCAAAGAACTGGATACCAGCATCGCAAAGTGAGAGCAGGACACACCGTCCACGCTATCCAGTCTAGAATTTATGCAGACATGCTACTAGGCAGACAAGGTGCACGGATGATGCAAAGGAAACAGATACTGCTTACCTCTCGATCAGGAGGGGGGACATAGATGATCTTATCTAATCTTCCAGGTCGTAACAAGGCATCGTCTAACACATCAGGCCTATTTGTTGCCACAACAATCATGACACTCTGGTTAAGAATTTCTTGACACTCTGAGGGAAAGCATATAACACAAAGTAACATCAACAAATTGTAACTTATTAAAATCCTTCAAGTTAAGTCCATGTGAGAAAGTACTGTGTTTAAAAGGAATAACCCTCTTTTGGAACCAGGATGCTTATACCCAAACCCAGCCACTTTCTTGGTATAAAGCCACCCGCAACAACTCATTAATCAAAGAGCTACCTGTGTGTCTGAAGGAATGGCTAGTTCTGACAGGCGTTTCTCCGTGTGAGAACTGGTGAGAAGCCAGATGGAAGAACACCTGGCCAGTTCCCAAATCCACCCAAGCACTCAATGAACAGCAGCCAAAAATAAGCCACTGGCAAGAGCAGAATGCATGACTAGTGAGCACAGGCACAGTCTGGAAAGTCTAGCTTTCAATACCCACAAAGGTAATTACTTTTTATTCTTCTTTCCAGAGGCAGAAATGATGACAATCAAACTGAACTGAAGTTATACAAACCCTGGATGAGAAGCAACATTTGTTTCTGTTTGAGATAGGGTCTCATGTACCCCAGGCTGTCCCAAAACTCTTTACCTGACAAAACTGACCTTAAAAGCTGTGTTTGCACTCCCTGAGCACTGGGTTTACAGTGCTCACCAGCACACCTGGCTTATGTGGTGTGGGGATAGCACCCAGGGTGTGGCCTGCCAGGAAGTCACTCTGCTACTGAGATACATACACTCTCAGCCCAAAGAAGAGACATTTAAAAGAAAGACACAGTGAGGCCTAAAATCAAAACCACTCCTAGAGTTAAATAGCCCAAGCAGTTCTCCAGTGTTTACCCTCAAAGCAGCAAGTTTCCCAGCATGCTAATGGGCTAATGTAAAGCATCATGAGATCACGTTATCATGGGTCTCTTCAATTATAGTGTTTACAATGCTCCTTCTGTGAATGATTGTTAAAATGTGAAGTAAACAATATAATTACACTAAAAGAAGTTAGAAATGACCTGCTCAGGACAAGAAGCCACTATTTCTGAACAAGAGGCTCACAGACGCAGGGCACCCCAAAAGCCACCTTCACCGGCTTTCAACTATCAAAGTTACTTAAGGGCTAATTTGTTTCATAATGTTTCACACACACAAACTGAAGGAGGGATATACACATGAGAACAATATCCCTTCTCCACTAAGCAAGAAATATTTCTCATTCTTAGAAAAATTAATTTCACATATTAGAGAATTATAAAAACTATGCACTTTCTTCTGTTCAAGTTTATCAGCCCTGCAAAAGTCCCAAGAATTCAAATGAAATCATATAAATCCCCTGTCTTCAGCCTGGGAAAAGCAGCCGTGCGGAAATGCTGTCTAACTGGTGCATTCTAGCTGACAGGCAGTGCTGAGTGTCTCCAGCTCCTGGTATTTACCCTGTTGGCTGGCTTTACTCCCTCTTCTCTCTACCGTCCTAACTCCCACACCATCGAGCTCGTTCAGCAGAACTGAAAGAACTCGCTCCCGAGCATCACATCCCAAGGTGCCGACTGAGTGAGACCCCAAGACTGAGTCAATTTCATCCAAAAACACAAGCGCTGGAGTATTGGCTCTTGCTTGTCGAAATACCTTAGTGAGGGAAGAAAAACACAACGTCACACGCCGTTCCGGTGACTGTTTTCAGTTTCCTGTTTGTAATCATTAAAACAGAAAAATGAAGATTCTAAGTGCTTACCAACTAGAGAATAAATAAGTAAAACAAGGGCCAAAGATAGACAGTTGTTCAAAAATTGTCTTCTCAAAAGATATTTAACATGGAATTTCAGAATTTCTTTTAAGTCCGGATTCCATTATGTAGCCCAGGCTGGCTGGGATCTGCCTGTCACTGTTCCCTCAGTACTAAAATTAAAGATATATGCCACCAAATCCATCTGGTGATGATGCTTAACTTTAAAGACCATGATAAAAGTGCTGGAAAGATGCCTCAGGGGTTAAGAGTGCGGACCGCTCTTACAGGTATGCACTGAGTTCACTTCCTAGTACCCACACTGGGAGAGTCACAATCTTCTGCAATTCCAGCTCCAGGAGATCCAGCATCCTTTTCTGGGTCTATGAGAACACCTGCACGCAAGTGCACATAGCCTATCCAGACACAGACACACACACACACATATACATACACACACACACACACACACACACACAATCTTTAAAAATGGCAAAAATAAATAAAAGATAAAATTTCAGATTGGTAAAACCTCTCCTCGACCTTCCTCAAAATCAGAGAGGAGAATTTACCAAACAGTAGCAGTCTGTGGAAGGGTCATAAGGAAGAGGACTCTTATTTTAAACTTAAGCATATATACCTTTCACAACAGCAAAAACACAACTTAAAGATAAACTAACCTGAGACAAAACTTTTTCTGAGTCTCCAACAAAAGGAGAGAAGAGATCAGCCCCGCACACTGACACAAAGGAGCAGCGGCAGCCTGTGGCCAGGGCTCTCACCAGAGTAGTCTTAGCACATCCAGGGGGACCATACAGGAGAAGGCCTTTTGGCTGTGTCAGACCCATCCTAGCAAACTCCTGAGGAAACTTCAGAGGCCACTCAACACACTGTAAATAGGCAGAGACAGAGAGATATTAGTGTACCAGCCACATGCCAAATCTCTCCCTCATCCGGCACTTCCCACAACCTGTTGGGCTCAAATAGCCTCCTGTCCTCATGACAGCCCAGGAAGCTAGGTCCCTACCACTCATCTGCACCTAAGCACTTTCACTTGTGAGACCATGCTATGCCTGAATGTCCTCCCAACAGCTCTCTGTGGCTACTCTTTTTAAGTTTTTAATTATCTTTTCCTTTCTGTGTCTGGTTGTTTTGTCTGTCTGTATGTACACACACTATGTACATGCCTGGTCCCTGCAGAGGTCAGCAGTCACTGCATTCCCCTGGAACTGGGGTTATGGATGGTTATACACTGCCATATGGGCCTGGGGAACTGAATCTGATCCTCTGCAAGAACGAGAAGCGTTCTTATTGTGCTGAGCCATCTCTCCAGCCCCATGTGGCTGTTCTCCCTCTCACTAGCTCAAAAGTACCTGCTTGAAGAAGTCTTCCCCAAGAACCTGGGCAAAGCAGAGTCCCTTCCTCTCAGCCACAGCCTGTACTGCCTTCCACCTTACTTAGACCATTTATAGTCCACTACTATAGTTCCTTTCCACGACGGGCTGGCCACTCTGCTCTTGCTACAAAATCAGCAGCGTTGGTTCATGCCTAAAGCGGGCACTCAAGAAATGTTACTGAATGGTGAAGAAGCCCTGGACACCTCTAAGGCAAATGGGTTTACCATCATTTTACAGACCCAGAACTCAGGCCTAGAAAAGTTAGCAGAGAACTGTGCAATTTACTCTTAGTGAGGTGGCAGAACCAACATTGGCCTCAAGAAAGAAAGAAAAGAGTGTAAGGGGGTAGCTTTGTTCTGAAGGAAAGAGACTTTTAAACTAACAACCAGGGATTGGCACTCCAAGGAGAAGAGATGACACAAAAAGAGAAGCCATCGAATCCGCTGCCCCATCAGTGAACAGAAGCAATGAAGATGGAGTGGAGGCAGACCGAAACAGAGAGACGGATAATAGTCCAATCGGCAACACAGACACATGTGGAGCACACTAGAAGTCTGGAAGATCAGTCAGTGGAGACATTGAGGACAGATTGGTCACTGAAACGTAAGAAATTACATTTTACAAAGTCCTAGTGCCATCCTTCTGACAGGGAACTGCCGGCTGACTGTGTTCACTGAGACAGGGAATTTTAGGTATAGTGGGGGAGTTGTTTGATTGTTTCCTTTTGGTTTTTTGTTTGTTTGTTTGTTTTGTTTTTTGTTTTTGAGACAGGGTCTCACTATGTAGCCCTGACAGTCCTAGAATTTACCATATAGACCAGCTGGCCTCAAACTGAAAGAAATCCACCTGCCTCTATCTTCCAAGTGCTAGGATTAAAGGCATGCATCCTACACCTGGCTTTAGATGGACCCTGGACACAACATGTTGACAGCTCTGTGGTCATCTAGCAGACAGGCAGCTAAGCAGTCCTGATGACACGAAGAAAAGTCTACCCAAGACTTATTATCAAGGGACAGCTAAGACCAATCTTAGACCCTGTCAATCACCTTGGACTACAGAAAGGGCATCTGGGACGGGAGAGATGGCTCAGTGGTTAATAACAGCACTTGCTGCTCTTGCAAAGGACCTACATTTTGCTCTCAGAACCTATATAGTGTTTCACAACCATCCATAACTCCAGTCTCTGGGCATCTGACACCCTCCTCTGATCTCCATGGGCAGCAAGCATGCATATGGTGCCAATGTATACATGGGACCAAAACACTGATAATGCATAAAATAAAAATAATTTTAAAGAAAGAAAGACATTCCTAAGTCTCTCAAGCATCAACATTTCAGGGAAGGTGGGACCAAAACACTGATAATGCATAAAATAAAAATAATTTTAAAGAAAGAAAGACATTCCTAAGTCTCTCAAGCATCAACATTTCAGGGAAGGTAGAAGAGTGCCCGGAAAGGCAGGAAACTGCCACAACCAGGCTAATAGAAGACATCAGAAGTGTGTCTGGTGTCTCTTCAGTATCAATACTGTGAAAGTTAAATAAGACAAGTCCATGGAAAGACTCCCTATAGCTTCAAACTCCAGCACGACGGAGGAAAAACTATAGTACTTGCAAATAACCTACAATCTATCAGCTATAATACTTAATAATGCAAATACCTTGTACATAGTTGGCATACTGCATTATCTATGGAAAAATAACAAGAAAAAAATGTCGGATCTGTTCAGTGCAGACGGTATTTTAGACAGCTGCATCCACAGATGCAGAACCATGGAAACACAGGCCAAATGTTCTCATTTACCTGCTCTCAAATTATAGTGGCTCGTGAACAGCTGACAGCCTGAGTGTCTCAAAAATTAAAGCATTTACTATCCAGCTGATCACAGGAATTCTGTTGACCTGTGTTCTAGATTATAATGAACTCTTTAAAACAAAAATCTTAAAAGATTAAGACAGGGAAACACAAAAACTAGTGTCTACAGAAGTTTAATTAAATAAAGACTAAAGCACATGACCAGGAATTTGGGTAAGAGAGCAGCACAGTTTGATTACAGCATTTTCACTACAGACACAGAAAGCCTCTTGGGGATTCTGCCGGAATCAGAATTCTGCTCAGTAACTGTTACCTGTTGTAACTTCAGCTTTACGTCTTCGAGTCCACCTATCTGCTCCCAGCCAACAGGCTTGACGTCCATCAGTCCAATGGAACTTCGAAATGATGAGGGCTGAATCTTTTTAAAAGCTTCAAGAAAATCTGTTTCCTCAATTTTAGGACTGTCTTGGTTCTGAAAAAATCCCAAAAAGAAAAATGAAGCAAAACATTAGGTAGGCCTTTTCTATAGTATACATGATGCATAAGAAACTCTTAAAAACCCAAACAAAACAACAACAACAAAAACGCCAACACTCTTTGAACTTACAAATGTAATCATCACTATTCTCAAGTCCAAGCATCTCCGTCAATCATTCCTTCAAAGTGGAAGCCCTGAGCTCACTCGTTCAGTTTTAAATTCTGACAGCTACAGCTGTTAACAGATTGTCCTCTAAGGAAGCCACACCAGGAAGAAACACTACTCAACACTGTGTTGATCACATTTCTTCAATTCAGAGTGAAACAGGAAAGAATTAAAAACTCATTGTTTTTTTCAAGTTCTACAAAAGCTATTCTGAGTAAGAACATTGACAAGGGGACATTTTTAGGTCTCAAGGTGTCTCCTCGCACACTTTCTTATTAGTAGCAAACGAGAAAACAGCTGCAAGGTGGAGAACTGGACACTGCCCTGATAGCGGGCCAGTGAGCATCCGATGAGCAGCCTGCAGCTATCTTGTGCCGAGATATGGTACAGACATAATCCTGACTCTGTACTGTTCCGAACAGGGATGTATACCTGGAATCTGACCATTCTATAAAATAACCAACCTGAGTCGGTCATGTCAAAGTCACAAATCTGAGACCGAAAAAAATATTCTCAAATGGCTCCTATAAAATAAAAACCATGTGTGCACACACTCGAACACACACACACATACACACACACACACACACACACACACACACACACACACACGACAGACAAGGGAGAACATGATAATGCTAACTTAGCAAATGTTAAAAACTTTGACTTTGGGTAAAGAGGTTTGGTTGAAGGTCTAACCATTTTGCAACTTTCCAATAAAATTTAAATGATTTCAAAAATAAAATATTAAAAAATACTTAAAAGGAAATGACTTTTGGTGGTCTTGTCTTACTGTCTTTAGAAGTTCATTCCATATGAAGGAAACGGGCTGAAAGGCCTTATCCTGCTCTTAGGTGAGCAGGTCTGCTTGTCTACCCATCTCCGCATGCTCAGATCAGCAAGCTACATCCCTGCTGCTCTTCTTCCCGTAACATCAGGCATTGACACTGGCTTATGATTTTTTCTATCACTCCAGCGAAGCACAGTTTTGGTAAGTTAAAAGCTCCTTATGCTCATTTCTAGTTCACCTGTATTGTTGTTGAATAATTTGCCTTCATATCAAATTCTAAGTATTGGGTTGTCTACAAATTTTCATTTTCAATTACTATCTATTTTACACCATTTAGAGAAGACCATGAAAATGGATACCTATGGTAGACCCATTCTGAACAGTATTATCTAAACATGTTAGCAACTGTCACCCCTAATGCAATGTTTTAGGCAAAGCTCACTTTCTTTATATTTTGTTATCCTGCTTAATGTAAATCACGAGTTTAATGCGAAAACATTCAGACAAACTATTTAGTCATTGTATGTTTGTGCTACTGCTGATGAAAAGATTTATGGGCACATTATCATAGATTTTTGTTTTGTTTCTTTGCTTTGCTGGCTTACAGTATTAGATCCTAGGTACCTGAACTCTAATTAGCTTTTAGAGAATACCAACTAGCATTTGGTAATCTCACTCAAGACCACGTGTGTGCTCGCCATCCCATTTGACTCTCATAGCCTTGCAGGCGCTAAGTCCTTTCTCTTCTGTATTAAACTATGTTTCTAATTCTGTCATTGGACTAGTTCAGAAAAACTTTAATGGACTCCTTGTCTGCTCTCATACAGTCAGAGCCCTTCACCTGCCTAGTGGGAGGGAAAAAAAAGATAAGTCAGTACCTTCCCAGATGTCTGTCCTTCTCCTTTCCACTGTTCCTGGGCTGTTTCTGAACTCAGCCATCAGTGTGGTGACTAGACTTAGGTAGTCCCCTCTTCCAGTAGCAGCGAGCTGACTGGTCCACCTAAGTCAGAGATGCCTAAGATCAAAGCCTGGAACTTCACAGAGCAGAGGGAATTCTAACTGTGCCTCCCTTCTCTCTGGGTCTCTCAATCTTTTTCATAAGGGACATGCATTTTCACACCTCCACACAGGGACTCATTAAAACACTAAGCAGTTTGGTACCAAATCCATTAAGATGAGGACTTAGAAGTTCATATAACTTCTTCCCACCTTCAGTATTAGAATGAAAATAATGGAAAAGTTGAGAAAGATATAAATTATTTAGATAAAATAATTTAGGATGTTATGGATGAAGTTGAAATGTCTCAGAATCCTCAGCTACTAAAATTATTACTTGCTGAAGAGGCCTAGAGACCCGGGTTATCATATACAAAATGATTTGATTTTCAAAATAACAGTGATACAAAATATTATATTTAGGATAATCCTAAATATTTTTAAAGTAATTACTAATTTAAGATTTGAAAATCAATGACAATCTTTAAATCTGGGTAAAAGCTATGAAAAGGTTTTAGCACTAGTTTTGTGCCTTTCTGTGTGAGTCTGAAGTGGCTGCTCAAAAGCTTTAAATTCAAATCTGTCTGATTATTCTGAGGGACACTGCCTTTCCTGGCTGCTCCAGGCTCTAGCGCTAGGGAGTTACTGAGGAAAATTCACCATGGAGACTTTCCTGGAAGACTCGGCCATGTATTCTCATCTTTACTCATATATTTATAGGGAGTTGAGATGTAAATATATTTAGGAGGTTACATTTGTATACATATGTTCACACACACACACACACACACACACACACACACACGAGCTGTGGAGCCTACCAGCCATGCCAAGGAATGGATGTACTTACCACCTTTCTTAACCCCACAATAATCTGTCATTATTAATCTGAAAGATTACCATAGCTGCTGACAGGTGAACACTTCCTACCTTCTCACTCTTGAGAAGAGCACACATGGCAGCCTCCCTACAGAGCGCTGTCAGGTCTGCACCGACATAGCCAACCGTCATTTCTGCCAGGAGACCTAAATCGACATGACTGGAGATGGGCATCTTTGAAGTAATCACTTGCAGAATTGCCTCTCTTTGTTTTAGTGTGGGAGTCCCAATGACAACCTACAGGCAAAGCAAAAAATAGAGGATTAGAAGCAGACAACTTAAGATCTTTAAAAGCACCCTCATTAATATGTACAGTCACTCAGCAAACCTTTCTGGAACTTGAATCATGACCTTCTAAGCACACCTTAGATTATGAATACAAGAAACTGCCAATTGCCCAGTGGAACAACAGTGGCTGGAATCTCCACAATGAAAACTCTATTTCACTGAAGAAGTCTTCGTTGTTTTTTTTTTTTGTTTTTTTTGTTTTTTTTTTTTTTTTTTTTTGAGAACACACCAAATTCTGGCAGTCATGGATCAAATAGCAGACTAGATAATCTAGGCCCTTGTCTTTGAAAGCAGGGTCCTTTAATAGACGGTGCAAGGAAGAAATCCACTCAAGTCCTCGAAAGACTTAAGAGAATCCTACCAATTTTAAATACTTAACAATTCCTTAGAAATAATAATAATAACAACAACAACAACACTTGAGGACCAAAGCTCCTAAGAAAGATATAGCCCTGACAACTTAGGAAGACAACTGTAGGATACAGTTCCTAGCTGTATCCTGACAGGAATGAATACATTTAGGGGCTAATGCCTGTCTTTATTTACCTTCCCTGTCTTCTCTCACTAAGTTCTCACCCCAAAGGCTACTTCAGTTTACACTTGCAACAGTCTTAGTTATTTCAACAAAGCAAACGACCATCCTGCTTCCCACAACGATTTGAACCCAGGTTCTGGCTGGCACGCACGTCACAAATGATCTACAAATCCCGCCTGACCCAGCTGTCCAAAACGGCGAGCTTTCAGGAACTTTACCTCTCTGTCAAACCTCCCGGGCCTGCGAAGCGCTGGGTCTAATTCGTCTGGCCGGTTGGTGGCTCCCACGACCACAACCTCTCTGTCCCCGTGAATGCCGTCCAGCAGCGTCAACACCTGGGCCACCACGCGGCTCTCGGGAGCTCGCTGGGGACCGCCTCTCCGGGGACACAGGGCGTCCACTTCGTCCAGGAAGAGGAGGCTGGGCCCGCGGCTGGCCAGCTCCTGGGCCCGCTGGAAGATGCGCCGCACGTTCTCCTCGGTCTCCCCGGGCCGGGAGCCCTGCAGCGCCGGGGCGCTCACCGCCAGCAGCTCGGCGCCGGTCTCGCGCGCCACGGCCCGCACTAACTGAGTCTTGCCCACTCCCGGGGGTCCCGCCAGGAGCACCCCGCGGGGCACCGCCAGTCCTAGCGCAGCTAAGGCGAGCGGATAGCGCAGCGGCAGGCGGAGCAGCTCTCTCAGAGAGTCGGCCGTCTCCGACAGGCCCCCAAGGGTCACCTCCCCCGGAGGCTCGACCTGTGGCGGAGGCTTGTCGCTGAGCGTGATGCGGGTATGCGGAGTGACCCACCCGGCAGGCTCTGGGTCCGGTGTCCCGCCCACCACGTGCAGCGCAGCTACAGGGCCGGGGACGCCCGGCGGGGTGGCCACCACGTGTCCCCGTGACACCGGCCGGTTGCGCAGCAGCTCCTGCGCTACCTCCAGCACCACGGCGGAACTCGGGGCTCCCGCCTGCGGCCGCAGCACCGGCCACACCTCTAGGCGCCGCAGGGGCGGACAGGGCACTGGTTGCAAGCAGTCCATACCGATCCTCCCCGCGGCCACCGCGGCTCCGGGGCTCGCGCACTGCGGGTCCAGCTGCACAAAGCCGTCCGCCCTGTCGTGCCGCGGCCAGGCCGTGCAGAGGCAGCAGCCGCCGGCGGGCAAGGAGATCCTCAGCGGCGAGCCCAGGCGCGCGCCCAGGGTGCGGAAGGCGGCCGGTCCCAAGCGGCAGCGCTGGGTGCCCCGGTCCCGGGGATCCACCGGCAGCAGCTTCAAAAGCTGTCCGTCATGGCAGGGGCCCCAGTCCGGAGCCATGACTAGGAAACCCACGCCAGGGAAAGCCCAGCAGCTGTTCACCCCGCTGCCGGATGCGGGCGGCGCGCATGCGCCATGAAGGAACAAGCCACTGATTGACAGTCGAAAGGACTTCTGGGAAAGGGAGGCTCGGTTGTCTATCCAAAAGCCTCAAGGAAAAGGTCTCCGCTGGCATCTAACAGACATCATACGGCTGCTCCATTAGGCCATAAGAGTTTTTCATTTTGTGAAAATATTTCTTAAGGAAAAAAAAAACACAAGCTGCTGATAAGGTGTAACCTGTTTACAGGTATAAACAAGGTGCAAATAAAATACCCGCCGAGTATCATGATGCTTGCACCTTATGAAATATATTTTATTCTCGTTCCAAAAAGCTTTGAGCGTCTAGATATGGGAAAGAAGACGTAATAAGACATAATAACCATCTTCAATATGTAAAGGAATATATGTGAAAACTAGTGTACTTGTGAATAGCTGTGGTATAGAACTGACCAGGAAACAGAAGTTTAATGGGGTGATTTTAAGAGGTTTTTCTCTGCATATTTTGACCACGGTCGCATGAAAGGCACATCTGGTGGTCATAACCGATGCCAACGGAGGCAATTAGAGCTAAGTTAGCCTTACAGATTCTGCACTGGTTTAAAACAGAGGTAGAGGTTAAGCTAGTAGGGACACGGTGTAGAGAAGAGGACATGTTTTGTCTTGCACGGAGAGGCTGACCCCATTCAGGGCAGGACTATAAAGTTCTCTGACCTTAGCCAAGAAATACACGACTTCCCCACAAAAACAGTCACTCCTCTCCTATTTCACAAATATTAAGAAAAGATTCTGTTCCTGGGCCCTCAAATCTCGTCATTCTCAGAACAGTAGATTATCTTTCCCAGGCAGCCTTAACCCATCCTGCTCCTCTAAGTCAGACCACTTTCAACGTATTGCTTCAGTCATCCGTACATCTGAATTCATCATACCTACAATAACATAATCTTGTAGGAAAGCATTCTAAGCTGGGGTGATGGTTCATACCTGTATCTCAACATTTGGGAGCCTACATAAGGATTATCACAATTTCCAGCTCAACCTGTGCTACTTAGTGAAGTCTAGGCAAGCCCAAACTACAGAATGAAGAAACATCTCAAAAACAAACAAACAAACAAACAAACAAAACAAAACAAAACCTTGGGGGAAAATATCAACAGTTCTGTGATCCTTTTGTTGGTTTACAGGACTTCAAATTTGGCAATTCTGAGCACTATTTAAAGCATCAAACGCATGCACCACTAGAGGGAGTCCAAAACCAGCAAATGAAAGCCATGGGCCCTTGGAGGACCAGGCTTTTCAGTCCTTTGAATATTTTATTTATCTCATCTTATTTGTATGAGGGCTTTGCCTTCACGTACATAAGTGCATGACATGCATTCAGATCTTCACTTCTTACAGTTTTGGAAGCTTAGAAAACAAAGATGTAGATGCTGGCTGACTCGGGACAAGTGAAAGCTACTTCCTACTTCAGGTACCTTTGCACTCTTTCACAGGTCTACTTTATAATGACATTGTCACTTCTGGGAAGAAGAAATTACCTCAATAAGACTGGCATGCCTATGGGCATGTTGTGGGGGGCATTTTCTTGATTGCTAATTGGTGGCACTATAGGCAATGCCATCCCTAGCAGGTGGGTGTGGTCTCTATAAGATGGGTAGTTAAGCAGGCCAGCAAGCAGCATTCCTCTATGATCTCTGCCTTGGTTCCTACCTCTAGGTCCTTATGTTGAGCACTTGTCCTGGCTTCTTGTCAGGAGCCATTTAGGAAAGGCTAAAGGCATGCGAGTAAGTTCTCTGTAGATGGCCCACCACTTTGCGTGGCTACATGAATACATGAATAAGCTATGAATTGCAGAGTCTTCAGAGATTTGTATCCCAGGGTTACTTCATGTTGGCGATATACCTTTTCCTGCCAATATTCCATAGCCTGATGATTCCTGGGCATCAGCCCACCCTACTGGGCAAATTTCCTGCAGATCAATATGAAGATGAACTCTCATGAATTAATGCTGTTTAGATGAATTAATGATGTTATAGAATTCCTGATTTGATTCAAATAATTTTAGGAAGCAAGTTTTAGGAGATGGTCTAAGTTGTTTTGCCAGAAAGATATAATAAAGTTAGAATCGAGAATAGAATGTCCCCTTTCCTCATAGAAAAGTAAGTAAAGGCTGCATAATAAGGAATACAGTACACTTCCACAATTACACTAAAAAGAGAAGTAGGCTTGGGGCAAGTCTGTGATCAAGGAAAAACATTCATTCTAGATCAGGTCCAAGGATGAAGCCACAGGTGTGCACTATGATAAAGCAAAGCTATGTGAAACTGTGGCTTTGAACTTATAATGAGCTTAAAGAATGAAACACAGCTTTGAGGCTAATATCAACATCCTTCTGTAACTCCTCTTTTGCATAACATTTTATCTGTGAAGCATTTTTCTAAGAACTTTTTGCTAAGAAGGTCTAAGAAGGCCAGAGAAAAGGAATAAAGTGTGGCATATGAAGGTCTGCCCCATCCACCAAATGTAGTTATGTATATGTCTGTTTGTCTATATGTAGGTCTGTGGGTAACAAATGGCTGGGGAACCGCAGGGTCTCTCACTTCACGCTGTGTGTAGTTGGCTGAGAACACCCCGGGTTCCTCCAGCTGGAGGTTAGGCCTGGCTGCTCACCAGAGGCCTCTCCACCATTACTCATGGCGCAGCCCCAACACAGGAGGAAGTCCTTGGGTTTCCAAAACCGGTTTATTGTCATGGCTTTGATACCTTGGGATGCTTTGTGTGACGAGACTAATGAATTTTGGAGCTTTGAGCTGGAAAAGCCATTAGGTACTCAGAGTTGAATGAGCTATTGTGGAAACTTGGAAGATGATACTGAGAGAAACACAAAGAGAGGCCAGGCTTGTGACATTTCACAAGAAAGACAAGACTTTTCCTCCAAAAGTCCGGAAACACATATGTGTGCCACCATGTATGCTGTCCATATAGTGCTGGGGACTAGAACCGAGATCTGCTCTCTGTGTACTAGATATGTGCTCTACCAACTGAGTTGCATTTCTATCTCTGGCTTAAAACCTTCAAGGACAGAAAATGGGGATTGTTCTTTTTAAAAAGACATTGTTAAATGAATGAATAAATGAGCAAGTAGTGACTGGACTGAACTGGAAATGGAGATTTCATTGAGGAAAGAACTCAGTTCTGTCTCATTTGTCATTCTGTGCCAGACACTGTGCTAGGAAGTGAGACAGGATGACAACTAGGGCACATGAGAGGGCAGAGAATCAGTACCCACACCATTAACAAACCCCTTACTCCTGCCCATTCACTTAAAAACTCTTGACAGATACCTAAGTTCTTCCAGGGAGATTCCCTCAAGTCTTTACTCCAGTGTTCTCTTGGCCTGACGTTCTGGGACACCATCCACACATTTATGCATTCTGTTTGCATTGTTGGCCAGTTATGAAAATGGACTTAGTAAGTTTTCTCTGGTGATTTTCTACAACACATCCCCATAGGAAATACAGTCTCTGGATAGTGTATGCCTTGAGAGGGAAGAGAGAAAAAGTAGATTCGTGATCATTTGGCCTTAAAATGGGAGGGCTTCTTTGGGAAGAAGTTGATGTGCTGGCTTCTAAAGTAACAAAACTGAGGGCAGAGGGAGGAAGACCCAGGTTCTGATCATCTGAAGCTGAGCAGATATGAGACTTTCTACGGCATAACCACAGTGTTCTTATTATCCTCGATGCTGAATGTCCCCATTTGTCCATTGTAATGAAGGTCACAGTTTCCCTCCCACACCCAGAACTGTGCAGGAGTCACCATGAATGCCTAGGCATTTTCCAAGATTTTCTTGGCCCACTTCTTTCTGTGCTGTTACTCCCAGATCTTCCCAACTTTGGAATTCAAGCAAACACAGTATGTTTTAGAAATATGAAAAAGTGCTTGACCTGTTTCAGAACCGCTGGCTTGGAATCTTGGCAAATGAGCTATCTCAGGGAAGAATTCACTCATCCCAACACCCCACACCCCACTTCTCCTCGGTGCTCAACCTCAACCACTGATAGCACTTGACTTCATTTTTGAAGGAGTTGTTCTTGAGAATTCATTGAACCTCTCTAGACAGAATTCTTATAATCTACAAAATCATTTGACCATTAAGTAAAATACTATTGCACCAGCTGTCACTATGGACACTCACCTTATAAGAACACTCTCAGACTGAAATTTTTTTTTGAAAAACCGAACCGTTATTGGTATGTAATATGAAGTTCTACTCAACAGAGACAGCCATTTACAGTGTTTATAGTACAGTGTGTGTGTCAGCCCACTTAATCCCCTCAGTAAATTTGGGAAGTTGGAAATACTGTTTCTATTTTATACATGAGAGAACTGAGGCACAGAAAAGTTAACTAGCCTTCAGAAAATTCACAGAGCTAGTGAGTTTCAGAGCAAGAATACCAAACCAAGTATGATACCAAACCAAGCGGATTGGCTGGGCCGGAGGTTCTTACTCTGAACCATCCGTACACACTGTACTGGATGTACTTCAACTTTTGCTGGATGTGTAAGCAAGGTCTTCCAGTTAAGGCTTTGGGACCAGAAAGCCTTAAAACTCTACACCTAACTTTCAGATAAAACTAACACCTATCTAGTAGGTGTATTTATTTAGCAAATGTTTCTTGACCTGTGTTTAACATAGGTTGGGACTATAATAGCATTATAATTAAATTTGCATAATATACTTCTGTTGGGTAATAATTGCATTTACATTGAAACATTCCCTCCTGGAAGGGGAAAGGCCCAACAAGTAAAATTTTAAAAATGCAGAAGCCCCTGAAAGAAGAATTACAAGTCTCTTCCCCAGGCTTCACAAGCAATAAACAGTTGCTGGGGTGAGAAGATCAGTGGTTAGTCAGGTTGTCTATAAGTCGTGCAGGGAGCTCCAAGGACGCGGCTTTCAGGAGTCACCATCCATGCTGAGATGGGCTTTTTGTGAGGCGGTATCTTTGAGCCATTCATTGTCCTGTAAGGAACCCATCGCCCACATTCTTGTAAACAAACAACAATAACAACACCCCTCCCCTCAATAAACTTGATAGTTCATTATACCAGACTCGGATGGAATCATTTCTTAGGTCTGTTTTCAGTGTCCTACCTAGGGCGAATAGGCATTTGTTCACTTCTCTTCAGGAAAGTTCACCCAACCTGATTGCTGAACAAAGACTGAGAGAATCAAAGTTGAGCTAAGGAGGAACAGTTTTGTGGCCCCTGTGGTGATGCTGGGGCATGGAGCTGACACTGATCCATGTGAGGGCAAAATGCTTGGGGCGATCCTAAGGTGCTTACCTTTCCAAGTGGTCTGGGACAGTGAACCTCCTTGGTGTGCTGGTGTTTGCATGCTCTCAGGAACAAGTGAAAGGCCATATGGCTGATGACAAACCAGTTGAGAGTACAGTGTCCTTACAGGGACTGATAGAAAGGCAAGAGTGCTGGTCCAGAGTGTGACACAACTAGAAAGTCAGTTTCACAGCAGGACAGAGTACAGCCCTGTCCCCTGCTTGAGCATGAGCCCAGCTAGGCAGTGAAAGGCTACCCCACTAAGATTGCCAGGGGTGGGGGAATGAGCAACAGCCCCCAAATAGCAGCACCCCAGGATCAGGAAGCAAGATATCTCATGAGAAACAACAGAAGCTTGCTTATAGTTGGCTAAATGGAGTAGTGTATTCCTTATATGTTGCTCTATATGACATTGCTTTCTGATAAAACAATTGTTAGAAGTGTGAAGATATTTTTATTCTGTACTTGTCTATGTTTCATGTTAGCATACCCTTAGCTGTTTGAGTACAACTGGCATGTACTTGGAATGGATGATGGTGGGCCTTAAGTCATCCTACCCAACCTTTCTAAGACAAGTTTTTACAGAGTCCCACAAACCATCAATTGCCTTGCTGTTGGTTGCAAGCTTGAAGTACATGGATAAGTCCCTGTTGCTGAAGACACTATGTTCTGTGCGGAAGACCAGCTCCAACAGTGTTGTCAGTGTTCTGAGGAGGGGATATAGGGTTAGTGATGACGTAAAGCAGGCACACATTCATACACACATGGTGGATGGAGCAAGCTCAACAACTTCACCTTTCTCTTAGCCTTTTTTACACCACTTAAAATGCTCTATGTAGGAAAAGGATTACCTCATAGCCACAAGTTACACATTCTCCAAAAGCAATCACAAGAACGTATTCTCCAAGAACAGATTAAAATCATTACACAAAAGAAAACTATAACACGATTGTTGATTATATATTCTTTTCTTGAAACTTATACCTGACTAAACATTTCCCATCTTTTCCCCACTCATTCATCATAACTCCAAAGAGATAATTCTTTTGTCATTGATTTAAAATGTTTAAGCAAGCCATGTTTACAGTAGTGAGTTCTTTCTCATGCTTAGCTGATGACAATTTGTATTTATCAAGAAACACCTCACCTATCTTATGTCTTATTTTTGAAGTATTGTTCAGCTAAACTGGTTAACCATCTATTCTCTATTCTTATATTCATAAAAAATTATTTACTCTTGGTTCATAACCCCATATTTTCATGATGCACCATGAAACTTGTGCTCACAATCCTAGATCACAAGACCCAGGAACTCAGACCCAACCTAGAATAAAATGTTTTCTTTGATCATTAACTTGTTCCAAGCCTATTTTTCTCTTTCAAGTACAATTATGTGTGTGTAAGGCATGAGAGCTCACTGTACTTTTCTGACCTATGCAGCCCTCACTATTCTACAAGGGAGGGAGGAGCACACTCTACTCTCAATTCTAACTTTATTATATCTTCCTGGCAAAACAACTTAAGCCATCTCCTTAAACTTTCTGTCAACTACCTAACTTCTTGAAACTGTTTAAATTAGATCAGAAATTCTGTAACATCATTAATTTATCTAAACAGAATCATCTCATGAAAATTCACCTTCATATTGATCTTCAGGAAAATTGCCAAGTAGAGAGGGCTATCTCCCAGAAAGCAATCATAGCAGGTTATAGGCAGTGAGGGTCTCCCCATGCCCAATTACACCATACTAGATATATGAGGACTATTGCAATGACAAACATGAGAAGGCAAAGCATCAGCAAGAAGCAGCCCAGAGACAAAGGCCCTGGGGCTGTGCCTCTCCAGGGTACATCCATCATAGCTGTGCAAAGCAGTGAACCGTCACCAGGAAGCTTACCCGTGCACTACAGTCCTTCCCGCATGGTGTCTTCCAGCTCTGACTGCAGGACATGGACAACGCAGACTGGGAAACAGTTGGAAGCTTTTTCCTGCTTTATGACTTTCATAACAACAGAAGCTGTGAGGGGAGAACTGTCACTGAAAATTCTACTCAGCTATGAGTTCCACACATTTTGGTACCACTGTGCTCAAAAAAAAAAAAAAAAAATGTGTTTGCTGATGCAATATTGGCACAACTGTTCTAAGGGTTACTAACTGCTTTTGATTTGGGAATAAAGCTAGCTCCATAGGCAGGAACTCATACATGACACTATAACCAAAGCAAAAGTCATGGCTGAAGGTCATAGTCCTCAAGGGAAAGCCAGTGTTATTATCCTGTTAAATATATGCAATGCTTTTGTTCAATTGCCTTCTAAACATTTGTGTTTATAATCATACGTTACACTACTGCTGTCGGACTCATTAATAGTGGAGAGTGACTTCTTTTTGCAATGGGTTGTGAACCACAGAGACTGGTAATCGGTCTCGCTCTTGAGGACAATTGACTACTGTTATAGCAGTGGCCTGCTGTTCAGCCATAGATGGAGAAAAATAAGCAGCCATCTGTATCACTTCCTCCAAGGCTCGGGGAAAATTGTGAAGGAGTGGGTGGAAAGGATGGAAAACCTAGAGGGAGGGGTGATGTGTTGTGTAACTATTTCCTGCAAATCGAAACATTCCCTCCTAGAGGGAGGAGCAGGGCTCATATGTCGCTGGAAGTAAATAAAACATGCAGTCTTAGAAAAGAAATGAAAAAATCAGAAGGCTCGAGCTTTCTAAGAGCATCAGACTCAAAGCCGCCTCATAAATTGTCATCCACACTGGCTGGGCTTTTGACCATGTAGCGACCACTGAGTGATCCATGGTCCTATAAGAGTCATACTAACAGCACAGCTATACTAATGTAAGTAACACAATAAACTCACTAGCTCACTGTCCCAAACTTTGATGGAATATTTGGTCTGCCTAGCTATAGTGACTAGATATTTGTTCATTTCCTTAGAAACAGTCACACTATTCCCCATATAGCCAAACACTTATTTAGTATCCAACATTAATTAATCTAATTTGATAATAATGTTCTAGTTTCATTTCTGTTTCTCTGATAAAATACCACCACAAAACAGCAACTTGGGGGAGGAAGAGTATATTTAATTTATAAATCCTGTTTACGGTCCATCATAGCAGGGGAGTCAAAGTACCAGGAACGTAGCCAGTCTCATCACACTCCCAGTCAAATGCAGAGAGAAACGAGTGTGTGCATGCTTGATGCTCAGCGAGCTTTCTCTATTCTTTGACAATCCATTTCCCAAAACCACTTTCAGAGTGGATCTCCTAACATCAATTGAGACAACCAAGACAACCATCCACAGACATGCACTGGCCAGCCTTGTCTGGACGATCCCTAATCAAGACTCTCTTCCATGGTGATTTTAAGTTGCATAAAGTTGTAGCAAGCTAATAATGTATCTGGTGTGTATTTCCTAATTACCAGCTAGAGATTATGCTCCATGTTCCCTAGGGGACTTTAAATATTTCTGAACTATAGAATACTGATTTGCTGTCCGAGGAGAAACAAACAAAACTCAACAACCAAGTGTCTCTTGGGACCAATCAGAGAAAATGTGTTGGTGTGCATGTGAAAAAGGAAAGCATTTGTTACATAGGCCAGGTGAGGCTTGCAAAATATGCATGGCACTATCAAGGAGCAGGAAGTGCATTCGGCGAGTGTGCAGATGTATCTTAGCAACAACAGGGCGCCATGTTACTTGTCTAATGACATGCAGAAGAGCCCAATAACAACAGTTCTTAAAGCACGCCTGGGAACAGTGTGGTGCACTCTTCTATGCTGAATGTTGGTGCTTCCGTCCTGTGCCTCATTCTATGAGAGGTAGAAGTATTTCTTGAGTTTCATACAAGATTTTGCCTCTCTGAATTGCTGATACTCAAATGAGATATTATATATGAAATTATTTTTAAAATATTACAAACACACAGAGGGAAGAGAGAGAGAGAGAGAGAGAGAGAGAGAGAGAGAGAGAGAGAGTGAGTTTTATGTGTTGTCCTGCAAGGTGTGGTGGTATGCATCAACTCAGGAGGCCGACATAAGAGAGTTATGAGTTCAAAACTAGCCCAGGCTACATAGTAACTTTTGTCTTAAAAAGCAAAAGGTGCCATAATGCAACGGAAATGATCTCTGTGTGGGACCAGATAGGGAAAGTATTTGTCTTCCCCATTTCTGAACCTACTGTCAACATTATTTGTTTCTTAATATCCTGTCCTGCTAGTTCCTCTTCTCCCCATTTCATGTCAGGAATACTGAGGGATTAAATGGCTTAGGGAAAATCACCCTGCTAGTAAATTGCAGAATTGGAGCGTTTAGCTCCTGAGACCACACTCTGCCACTGTCCTGGGCTGTTTCACTTTGCCACAGTACCTACCATGGTATTAAGGTAAAAATGTTTAGGCAACAGGCAGAAGTTTTCCTCTTTATTCTTTATAACTCTACCAGCAAACATAGAGTCATGTGGACTACTAACTCCAACGTGATCTTTGTTACTAATGATGACAAATACTGAATAGTAATAGTAATAGTATACTTCATGCTATCAACTTTGTGCGTGAGCATGTGTGAGCATCTAAGGAAATGCAGGATTCAGCAACGGCTCTGCACAGCTTGCAACACAGCGTATCTATTAAGAAAAGTGTCTGTCTTTCTGGTGCTGGTCTCTCGTATAAGATAACACTTAAGTTGCCATTTGCTTAAAAATAGGTTATGCATGAAATTAGCAAAATCAGTTTATGGCATCATAGAAAAAGAAAAGTTAACTACGTCCTGGAAAAGCAAACACAACGCCTTTCAAAAGCATCAAGATGGAATAGTGAAAAAGTAGGACTCAAAAGATGCCGTGAGATTAACTGGTTTGTGCAAGTAGGCCTACAGAGGTTGTGTGTTTCATCCCAGGTTAAATGCAGAGGCCTAGCAGTGGCCATGCACAGCCTTATAACGGCAGTACCTGTCACTTGGACTCATATGCTTTGTTGTCATATCCTCAATTAGCTTTACTTGAAAACAGCTTAGGTGCCGTGGCTGAGATCTTGAAGGTCAGAGAAAGTAGGACCAGAAGCAGTCTGATAAGATACACAGGGGTGCTGTCCTCACACCCCCAGCTACAAGTAGGGAGGAATCAAATTCCAGAAGAGGACCTTCTTTCCAACAACCTGATTAAAAAGCAACTTCCAATCAAAGAAAGGATTGTTGAAGTTTCCAAGATCAAAGAAGAAAAGTGTAAAATTATAATTGATGTAATTTTAATTGAATGATAGGTTGAATTATGTTTTACAACTTTAATACGTTACATACAAGCTAGCTTAAATTGAAGACAGGGCTAAGTTCTCATGTGTCACCTTAAGCAAGTCATTGTGCAGCCACTGTGCCCACAGTGCAGAGTGCTCTCAAAGAGCGGTCCAGCTTCGCCTCCTTTCCAGGGAGAAGGCTGCAGCACCCCTGCACCAGCTCTCTGCTTTCTAAAGCTTAGCTCCCTGAAGGCCCAGCACTGCCCAGTGGGTACCCAGTGGCTGTGTGGCTGTTTGTGAGTCCAAGCCATAGCCCACCTGACTCTTATTTTCATAACCCCATATTAAGCTTCCTACTCCATCTATGGAGTCAAACCTGAACACAGAGTTCTAAGGCCAGTTAGAAAGCATGCTGATTCTAGCATAGAAGAAGAGGCAAGACTATAGGAGAAACGTGGGGTGGGAGAAGAGTGGTGGGTAGCCTTCAGCTTTTGAACTAAATTGTAGCGGTAAAGGCGGGGAAAGCAAATTCCCTTCTCCTTTCCCCCAGCCCATAATAGAAGTAGCCCAGAGCAACCCAGAGCTGGGAGTAATAAAGACCTAGGACTCCATGCAGAGAAAGGAAGCCTCATGTGATCCCTGGCATGTGAAGGCCTGGGTTTGGAGCTCTCACGCTGAGTTTGAGGCCCTCCAGCAGCTGACCTGGTCCCTGCCCTCCAGTCCCTTACTCCCCTAAGCTTTTTGATGTAGTGGATACCTCCTGTGACCATCAAAGAAGTCACAGAGTAAGGAATGTTCTAGGCAGTTCCGTTTAAAGATTTTGTTTTGTTTTTTAAGTTTTAAACATTCTTTAAAAAAAAAAAAAAAGATTAAACAACCAGGCAAAAGTTGTAATAGGAAAGGAAGGGCAAAGAAAAACTAGTCTTGAGTGTCTAAAAGTTGGAGACTGTTTGGGTTCCCCACCCCCACCACCCCTACAATTGAGGGGCTTCTCAGTCCTGATATTTCCCTGCTACAGAGCTAAGCTAGTCCAGAAGCTAACTCCATGAAGCTAACTCCATGATGTCACAGAAGCCTTTGCTAGGAAGATTGGCAGGCTTGAAATCTGTCTGCCTCATGTTTTGTTCTGGCCTTAAATTTTGGATAATAGTAGAAGCAGAAATTGAGGGTTCCTAAGCAAAAGTTTAAAACTAATCTTACGAATTCTGCGTAACTCTTCTTGCAGGCTTTTCTTAAAGCCCCAGTAAATGGCTATGGCGGTGTTCCACCACTTTCCTCCTAGGTGGAGAGAACGGTAGGACAGCTTTCTTCTTTTTCATTGCGCAAGATTGGGATGTTATGGGCTCCTGGAGAAAAGAAAATCTTATTTTGGGGAACGCTAGTTCTGGAAAGTTGTCCAGCAGTGTTATCAGAGAGACAAGAGTGAAACAGCTAACTCAGAGCTCAGAGTGACGGGCAAAGTACTCTAAGGAGCCAGGCAGAACCCCTTTCCCACTCTAATCTCCTGTCCCCTCCAGAACAGTCTGTGGGCCCAAGGAAGCCAGGCAGCCGTGGGAGGCTTTCTCCCATAGACGTGCCTACAGTTTTGTCCGAGCTGAGCTGCAAAGGAAGATATCACTGACAACAAGGAAATGTCTGTGTCTAAAGAAAAGCAGCTTGTAGGGTTTTCTTTCACTGATTATAAATGTAACAATGTCTCATGCACAAAGTACACAAGATATTTAAAATCAGAGAACTACAGATTATTTATTGCATTTCTAGCCCAAGACAGTCACTAGCTTTTGATAGTAAAGTTGGATAATTAGAAATGTCCCTGTAAACCTCCTTCTTAAAGGATGCATGTTCTGCCCCGTGATGGCATTTGTATTTTTCTAAATCTTAACTTTATTCATCCCCTTAAGTCACTTCCGGGGGCCAGTGACGCTCCTCAACAGGTAAAGATGCTGCCAAACCTGATGACATGAGTTCAAATCTTGGGACCTACGTAGCAGGTTGTTCTCTGAGTTCCATCCATTTGTATATCCATGGAACTGTGTGCTCACTCACACACAATAAATAACAAATGTTTAAATGTAAAAATAAAGAAAAACACTCACTAAGGGGAAAAAATGTTCATTGGAGAGTCAAGAATTTTGCCCTATGTCAAACATGCTGCAACTCCCTGAACTATTCTCTGGAGCATGATTAATCATTCAAACCTCTTTCTTGCTTTAGAGCATTTTCTTTTAAAGACCTAGGCCAGAAATGAAAATGAAAGTCAGCTTGAAGAAGATTGCTGAAACAGAGTGGGAGTGGAGTTTGGGCTACAAGGGTGAAATGGGAGCGAAAACAGAGGAGCTCCTATGCTGTGTGGATTTTATCACATGAAACTGGCCTTTGAAAAATGGCCAAGTATCTGGTTAACTCTGCAGGCAGAGCATGAGACTCAAGGGCAGGGATTTGCCTGCCTTATACTCTGATATTAAGATACTACCTCCATCTTTTAGTTTACATTTGACTTGTAAGGCGAGAAAGCATTCGGTGTATTGGAATTCTAGAGGATTCCTGGAAACTAACATGAAAGATGTAAGACAGTCCCTTAGAGAAAGACTCTGTTGTTTCTTCTTGTCTTCTTAGGGATACATCAGTTTGAAGGCTGGATTAAGATGAGATTAGTTTAAATGCTTAGAGACAGCTGCAGTTAACCTTCATGGACGATTCTCTTTGCAGGGGTCTTCTGATGAAAGAATCCTCCTCATTAGGAGATGCTGAACACTTAGAACATAGCCATGCAGAGTTGATACAAATCCTGTGTGGATTTGCAAGGCTGTAGTGCAGAGGCTGTCCACATGAGCTTTTGAAGCCTCATTTGAAGTCAAAGACGGTAAGATATCAATGCTGGGCTTTCAGCATTGAACAATTGATTGAGGGCTGGGCTGTGTCAGGCACCGCACTCGGGGTATAGTGGAAGATAAAACAGGCTCCCTGTCCTTGAGGAGCCTAGAGCCTACAGAAAGAAAACTGGACTAGTCATAGACTCCAGGGGAGAATGTCGTGAGTTAGATGAACGTTGGGTATCAGGTAAAGAGGCCAATCCTATAGCATCCTAGCCACAGAAAGAAGGGTTTCATTAGCTCCTCAAATTGATTAGGCAAGTAAGAAAGGCAACATTAAGAAAAAACAGTGGCCTGGGATATAGCTCAGAAGTCAGGTATTTGATTATCACATATGAAAGGCATTAAATTTGATCCCTAGCGTCACAGAAGTAGACAATAGCAATGACAAAGAAGAAAAAGGAGGAAGAGTGAGAAAAAGATGAAGAAAGAAGAGGAGGAAGAGAGGAGGAGGATACTGAAGATGAAAGACTGAGTTACACAGGGCTCACTGGATTCTCATAGAGACTCCATTCCCATGCACTACTTGATACTTTACAAGGAGGGCCCTGTCTTTCAGCCTCTAGATCTCTTAATCTTGGCCTGTTCGGGTGACTCCCTTCTCCCCTGCTCCATTTGCGTCAGAGGAGAAGGTTGCTTTGTGAGTTCAAAAGTTGGAGAAATCATTCTTGTCAATAGGTTTCACTTCTCCAGGGATGTGAATATTCTGATTTCACCCTTAGCTGGTTCCGGATTAATAGACTGATAGCATCCTCTTGGCTTCCTTTTTAAACTCTGTGTTGATGATCATACTGATGTTAAATGCAACCTTTCATGTATATTTTTATTTATTGGGTATTTAATTTATGTGTCAAAATTCAAAGCGACAACATAGTTTACAGTGAGAAATTCTTACTTTATCACCAAGCCAACTGGAGACAATGTAAGCTATTAGGATTCTATGTATCCTTGCCAAGAAATGTTTTAATGCATCACAAATACTTTTTAAAAGTTGAAAGCAGATTTTTTTCATATAATATATTCTGATTATGGTTTTCTTTACACCATTGCCTCCCAGACCCACCCCAACTTCCCATCCACCCAAATCCTCTCTCTCTCTCTCTCTCTCTCTCTCTCTCTCTCTCTCTCTCTCATCAGAACACAAACAGGCATCTAAAAATAATGATAAAATAAGATAAAATAAAAAACAAACTAGAATAGGATGAAACAAATTACCAGGAGGAGAAAATCACAATAAACACATATGGATACAGAGACACACATGTTCATACACACAGAAATTCTATAAAAATACAACAGTGGAAACTATAGTATGTATAGATGCAAAAAAAAAAAAACTGTAAGGGAGAGGGAAACAAAAATAATGGCCAGACAAAGCATTATGAGACAAGGAACCTCCAACAATGGCGTTGAGTTTGTTTCGTGTTAGCCATCTGCTGCTTGGTACAAGGTCTGTCATTAAGGGTGCTTTGTATATCAAGTGAGACTCCATTAGAGAAAGCCATTTTTTCTTTTGCAAATGGTTATCAATTAGAGATAGCTTCTAGGTTAGGAATGGGTGCTTGTATATACTTCCCCTCTCAGTGCTGGGACTCCATCTGGCTTAGACCTGTGCAGGCCCTGTGCACGTGGGCACAGCTTCTGTGAGCTCCTGTGTGCTCAGTACTGCTGTGTTTGAAAGGCTCTGCTTCTGCGATGTCCTCCGTCCCCTCTGGTTCTTACGCTCTTTTCGCCTCCTCTTCTGCAGAGTTCCCTGAGCCTTGAAGACAGGCATTGATGGATTTCTTATCCCATCTAGGTCTCAGTAGTCACCCCCCCAACACACACACACACACACACACACACACACACACACACACACAGTCCATCCCACCTAGAACCCAGTATTCTGAAGTTTCTCATTTTCTGCATAATGGCTGGTCTCTGTATTTATTCCCGTCTACTGCGGAAGAAGCTTCTCTGATGACGGCTGAGCAAGGCTCTGATATGATTATAGCAAAACGTCATCAGGAGTCAAATAATGTTATTATAGCTTTCTTCACTACATTCTAACTGTGAAAATATACTTTAGCTACCTTATTTGAACTTGAGTGTTAAATTTTTTCCCTGATTTTTTTCTTCAATCCTCAAAATAGAAAAAAAAGTGAAGTCCAGGGAGGGTGGCTTGATTTGCTTTTATAATTGTAGGACTGGTGTGTAGGGCTTGTTCTCTCCTACTCTGTTATCCTCCTGGATTCCAAGAGATAAGGGTGTCAATTTGGCTGTAAGCATGTCCCATTATCTAAAACTAAATTGCCCCCTAACTTAGCCAGACACGATTAGATCTTACACTTTAAAATAAAAATAATGTCTTTAATGAGGGACATGAGGTGTTTTCAGATCTCTGACAGAACTGAAGCCGAGCAAAGTGAAAGTCTTCTTATGTGAATTTACCAGCCATTGTTTGAAACAGAGTATCCAATAGATCAAGCCAGCCTGGAACTTGCTATGTAGACTGAGCCACTATGCAGGGGGGTGGGGGGTGTCTTATAAGGCTTGTGGTGAGGTTTGGTTTGGCTGGTTTGACTGGTTTGGTTGTTTTTAAATGCATGGTGGGTGAGCACTGTCTTTTTAAATCCCTTTACTGAGGAGGGGTATATCTCTGGTCACCCTAAGTACACCCAGAGGCATAGCCCCCAGAGTTGATTGTGTTCTTCTATCTGGTAAGAGTGCTTTTTTTAAGTTTTGAGAAATTCTTGAGATTCCCCAAAGCCCTCTCTAGCAGGAGCCTTCATTAGAAAGGTCAAGGGTTGTGAGTCCGAGCCACACAACATTTTAGGAGCAGAGCTAAGATAGGAACCTAGACTCACTGGCTCCCTTCATAGTATCAGGCTCTCGAGGCCTCTCTGTTGACAGAGTATTACCACGTAATCATACAACTAGACTCTACCGGCACCGTTTATTTTGGTCTCTGGTTAGCTCGTGAACTAGGGACAGTCAATGCCACCGTTCTCAGTTGTGCTCATCGTACATATCCATAATTATAGGATCCAGGAGAATGAAGGGCCGGAGCCAGACTGGACTACACAGCCAGGCAAGAAGAAATACTCAAATCTGCCCCTTCCGGTAGGAAGTGACAAGTCTATTCGAGCTCTATAGTTTTAGTTCTACAAATCCAGTTAAGGGAACTACTTTGTAATCAAGCACCCAAGTCATGTCGAAAGAAACCTATTAAGATGTGCTTTGGAAGGAGAAGCTAAGTGCAAGCCCTCCCTTATTACTTCAGACTTATTATTATCTGTCTGTTTTCATAATTGAGTTTCTCAAAGCAGGAACACCTAGCCAAAGACCTTTTGAAAGGGTCAGTATTATAAAGACCACGACCACACAGACTCGGTTCGCAAACGTTGGAAGCTAACATGGGGTCGTTTCACTCAGTGTCCTATGGAGTTCTGGGTCCGTGCACACATCTAAATTTAAGCCTAAGATTGTCCTTGGGGTTTGCACATTCAGGTTGCAAAATGGACTTCTAACTAGATAGACGAACGAACCATCCCAGCTAGGCATCGGGTAGCCTCCTTGTGGGTCTTCGCGGCCGCTGACCTGAGCCAGTCCTGGAAGCACGAGCTAAAAAAGGGCCAGCCCCGGGACGTGACCCGCGGACGCCGCGGCCACCTGTTCCTGGCAGCCAATGGGCCGGGCCCTGGGCGCGGCTACAAAAGCAGCGCGCGCGGCCGCTGGCTGGGAGCTGGCTCGAGCTTGGCGACTAGAACCTTGTGCACGCGGAACAGCGGAGACCAGAGCGATGCTGCGGGTGCGGTGTCTGCGCGGCGGCAGCCGAGGCGCCGAGGCGGTGCACTACATCGGCTCTCGGGTGAGTGCCTACGAGACCTCGGGACCTCTGCGGGATGAAGGGTGGGGACCCACAGGGAGACTGGACACCCCAGTAAAAGGGTGGCATGTTTTGGGTTCGGTGGCCCGTGAGGGCGTTTTCTGGGAAGATGCGTGTGAGAGGATGAATGGAGCCTACAAGCCAGCTCCAGCTGAAACACGGATCCCGGGGCTTTACAGGGGAGCTGGAATGAGTCCATCCTGCCCCCCACCTGCTGCTCCGCCCAGGCTCTCTGCTTCCTTGGGATATCCGAGCCCATGCCTGCAGACCCTCCCTTGCTCCTTGACAGGAATAGCTCTGGCAGATGAGTTCTGCAAGCAGCTGGCTCTTGAACAACTGTCACTCGCCCTCTTGCTTTGGGTCTCCACCCTTGGGTCTCTCTAGCCCACCTCTAGGGAGACTTTTAACAGCTTGATAGAGATTTTGAGGCAGGGTGAGGTTTTCACGGGGATTGAGTGAGGGAAATTTCCCGCTCTAGGTTATACAAGCCTGCATTAAAAAGAAGAGAGAGAGAGAGAGAGAGAGAGAGAGAGAGAGAGAGAGAGAGAGAGAGAGAGAGAGAGGTTTTTGACATGCTTAGATCTCTTTTTAAGTTTAAATTCTGTGTCTGCCTGGGTTAATCCTTATGGTACAGATGACAGTCATTCTTTGACTTGAAATGCTTGAAGTATATGTTTATATGTCAGATTTTTTTTTAAAAAAAAATTGGGATTGCTTATTTTGATAGGTAAAGTCTATTCAGATTCTACGTTATTTACAGTAAAAATAGAGCTCCGTTTTGGTAACCTTCCAGACCTAGGAAGAAAGACTTCCTCCTTCAGTTAGACATTGCCAGGACTTACTGGGCACTTCCTTGAGGACGAGGATGGCCTATCTTTTAAGAAAGTTTCTGAAAGTTAGTTTGCAGAAACTTTGAGATAGAGATGGGGAAAGTGGTGGCTGGGAACCAGATTTTTCTGGGAGTTTTAAAAAGTTTCAGCATGTGACACAAACAAAAACAGCCTATAATCAACAAAAGGTTATGTGTTTTGTTTTGTTTTTTTTAATTACCCCAAACCCCTCTATTAGCCAACATCTTAGGGTCTCCTCAAGTACATATCTGTGTTATCCTGAGTCCTCACACTTTAACCACACCTTGTTTGGGTGTTTGGGTGTTTGTCTGTCTGTCTGTTTTTAAGCTTGGAGGATCCTTAACAGGATGGGTGCAGCGAACTTTCCAGAGCACCCAGGCAGCTACAGCTTCCTCCAGAAATTCCTGTGCAGCTGAAGACAAGGCCACCCATCCTCTGCCCAAGGACTGCCCTGTCTCTTCTTACAACGAATGGGACCCTTTAGAGGAAGTGATAGTGGGCAGAGCTGAAAACGCATGCGTTCCACCGTTCACAGTGGAGGTGAAGGTAAGACAGCCCTGTGGGTCAGGAAGCAGGGCCTCAGTGTCTGCAACAAGGACTCTGGTGCGGCTCTCCTCTGCAACTGCCTTCAGTACACTGGGGAAGGGGAGTGGGTTTTGTTTGTTTGTTTTGTTTTGTTTTGTTTTGTTGTTTTTAAGGTAATTTGCTTGATACCTCCAGTATTTGGTATTTACAATTTTCTTCCTTCTTGAAACCTCCCCGGGAGTTCAGAACTGTCCTGGGAAGCTATTTTTTGGGCATGCCTCCATATAATCCTTAACAACTTGTTAGTCTATGTCTCACTTTTTGCCCAGTACTCAAAACCATTCTCACAGCTGGTCTGTCCTTCAGTCCAGTCCAGCCCACTCCCCTACTTGCCATCTCATCTAGATCTACACTAGAGACACTATAGTGGATATTGCCATCGGACCTCACACTTGGCACAGCTAGAATTTCAGTTACAGACACCTCTAAGCCAAAGCCTCATTTCTTCCTTTTAATGTTTGTCAGTCTTGGATCCAATCCCTTTTGTTGAAAGGAAGCTTGCCCCATGCCTCAGCCTCTGCCCCATCTGGAGCTCCTCCTGCACTATTGTAGTTAACTTCCGGTGGCCCCTCCCCATTCACTCCCCTCTCCAGACTGTCTCCCAGCCGCTATTGGAGTGACTTGTTTCAAACCCAAATTTCATCATGTTACTCATTGTGTTCTCATGGCTGCTCTGCTTTTCCAACTCCCTCCTTCCTTCCGTTACTGAAGATAAAGCCCTCATGGCATTCAGGTTTCTTCACAAGCTGGCTCTTTGCACCTCCACGACTTGCAGCTTACTTATTGTCTCATCTTAGAGGTGTGTTACTATAGCGGATATTTATTTCTATTTATGTTTCTTTCTCATCTATTATTCTACCTGAATTTTTAGCAAAGACAGACCAATGGGAACCATGCCTTTGCTCCCACCCAAGTGTCTCTCACCCATTTTCCTGCACTCCCTTCTGCAACTTTCTAGCTACAAAAATGCCTTTCTCAATTCCTTCCAGAATTTCCTGGTAACAAGTAATATGTTCCTCTTTAAAAATAAACTCCTAGCCGGGCGGTGGTGGCGCACACCTTTAATCCCAGCACTTGGGAGGCAGAGGCAAGCAGATTTCTGAGTTCGAGGCCAGCCTGGTCTACAGAGTGAGTTCCAGGACAGCCAGGGCTACACAGAGAAACCCTGTCTCGAAAAAACAAAAAACAAAAACAAAAACAAAAACAAAAAAACAAAAAAACCCTCCTAGTGTTTATTTGCAGTATTTATGGCCAGGGTCCTTATGGGCGAGGGCTCAAGTTTTGTGTTATAGAACGGTTCCTTCCATTTTGTAGGAAGTTCCTAAGTTCTTGTCCATCATGAGTTACGAGTACCTCTTGAGTGTACTTGAGTTCTTTCTAAATACTTACATTTTCATTTGTAATAGAGTAAAGAAATACATCTGTAATAGCTTCTCCATCACCAGAAGTACATTGACATAAAGATCTTCATTTCTGTTTGGGAAGATACGATGTATATACATATCTTGATGCAGATTCTAAGTATCTTATGCCACCCAGCCAGCCAGGCAGTGGAAGTGCAAGAAAAGCTAAGAAAAGAGCCATGCCAAGCACGGGCATTCTTAAGTAAGACCTGGCAGACACAGCAAAAGTTTCTTCCTATTGTTCTGAGTGTACCTTTGGCTCTGATAATTGAAATTTGATGAACAGATTAGTTTATATGCTATCCCCATATCGTAAAATAAAATAAGACAGAGTGTTTCAAAGAATTTTCTTGAAAAGACGTATCCCTGACCATTTTGATTGTTAAAATTCAAATTCAGGTAATAGTTTATCACTTAACCAGTCTTTAAACTATTGACCATTATACACTTGTAAGATCTGACTTTAACTGGTTTTAACTTGCCTGTGTATGCCTGTGTGTGTGCATGTGCACGCCTGTGAAAAACCTTGTGCAGCCAGAAGAGGGTGTCAGATCCCCTGGAGTTAGAGTTACATGTGGTTCTGAGCTGCCAGACATCAGTGCTGGGGACTGAATTCGGGCCATCTGGAACATCAAGAGCTTTTAACCACTAAACCATCTTTCCAGCCCCACTACAATGTGATCGTATGGAATCAGACTTCTCAGGCATCATTTGAAGTGTTTTGTCACCGAGATTTATGACTTTAGACTTTGTAGCTTAAAGTACTTGTGGAATGAACGCCATTAAAGTCAGGAGGCTCACAATGAGTTAGTTATTTGATAAAAGTTGGAGAACTAGTCTTATCGGCTTATTCTGCTTGACCTGCAGAATTCCTAGTAAGAAGTTTACAAACTACTTCTCAGATTTAAGCTTAAAGGTATAAAGGTACATGTTGCAAAGCACAAATATGGAAACTATAGGTCATAGTTTTATGAATCCAGTTTTTGCCAGGTACATCACAGAACTATGCTGGGAGTATAATAGCTGTAGATTAGCCATATTGATTCATTTACTCTTCTGGTTGCTACTGTTTTATGTGACAGACTATGCTAAGTATTGAGGGAGAAGAAAGTAAATAGGAGATATATATATATCCTCTAGAAGGGAGACAGACAGACAGACAGACAGACAGACAGACAGACAGGCAGGCAGACAGGCAGACGAATCTCATGAAGCTTAGGCTAGTCTTAAACTTGCTGTGCATCTAAAGACGACCTTGAGTTCCTAATCTCCCCTGACTCTACCTTCCAACTCTAGGGTGATGGACATATGCAGCAGGAACACAGATAAGTTACTCCACTTGAGAACAATAAGAAACAAAATAATGGCTGGGCTTGGTGGCACATACCTATAATGCCAGCAACTCAGGGGATTCAGTCAGGTAGATCTTGAGTTCAAGACCAGTCTAGCCCCTGTGGCAAAACCTCATCTCAAAAAAGAAAATAATGAATAAGTAATGTAGTAGAGGTCCTCTAGATGAACTGAGTTTAAACTATATTACAAGACAAGGAATAAGAAACCGCTGTCAGAAAGCACTATTTCAAAAACATAATGGCCTTTTCTTTTTGTAAAACATAATAAATAGTTGCTATTGTGTTTTTTTTAAAGGTTCTTCATAGAGGGCTTTAAAATGACATTAATTAAGGTTAATATAAATATACGTTTATTGCCAAATTAACAAATAGTTTTTGCCTATTGGTATTCCTTAGCTCTCTGAAGAGAATGTTTGAAAAGTAATGTGGCAGACAGACAGAGGGTTTTAGGATGTGGGGACTACAGTGTTTCCAGGACTGAAGCTTCGTCTCTACCACAGGATATTAAAGACATCAAGCACTACCACAGAGTGTTCTTTGCCTGGAAACACTTGGTTAATGATCGCTAACTCACTTAGCAAGGTTAAAAAGGGAGAGTAAACAATTTCTAACTCTTTCTTGGAAAATGTAATTTTCCCTGATCATTTGAACTTTGTCCAGCGTTTGCCAGACTATAAACTTCACAAACATCTGTTCAAATAACATTTTTCTCCCTGAATAGTTGACTTAGTGTTTCATATCAAGGCAAGGTTGTCTCTGAGACTCTTGCCGGATACTGTAGAGAGAGTCTGGCAAGATGACATGACTGTGCCTGCTGCAGTTCAGTGTTGGATTGTCAAAGGCTTCTTGTCCCTTAGTGGACTGTAGGGGATGTGCCTGGCATGAGAAGATGGGACTGGTGAATGGAAGGGTAGTAGTACCAGGATGTGTCAGAGAAGGAAATAAAGAGTCATTGTTATCCCCTGCTTCTAGCTGCTATTGAAGAAATCCCCAGGAGTAGAGAACCACTTGTTTTGGTTTGGGGTTTGGTTTGGTTTTGTTAAGACTGGATTCACCATAAACGTATGCAAATGACTAGTGCTGACAATTTTTTCCCTGGGTCAGAAATTGAGCCCCCCCCCCCCTATTTGTTCATAGATCTTCAAAAGTCAAGTTAATCAGAACAGGAACCAACGAACTTTTTTCTGTAGAAGGTCAGACAATAAATGCTTCAGGCCTTGCAGAGAACTAAGCCTACATTGAAGCTTTTGGAATCTCCATCCTGCCACTATAACAGGAAAGAGGCCACAGGCACTATGTAGACAAAACAGTGTGGCATGTCCCCTTAGTTGTTTGTTTATAAAAATAAGAAGCCTAGTTTGGCCTGTGGACCTTAGTTTACCAACAACCCAGCTGCAAATGTGAAAGGTCTGCTTTACAGTTTGTTCTGTGTCATCCAGCCTGGGTCCCAGCCTAACCAGAGGCTAGATTACATTCATATATTTTATACTTATCAGACTAAGGTAAATATGGGAACAGAAACACATAGCCTAGAAAAAAAATGTCTTTGACATTAAAGATCTAGACATTTAGTCCAGTCCTGATGAACAAAACGATTAGGAACACCAAGTGTGGTGGTACGCGCCCTTACTCCCAAGGTTTGGCAGAGGAAGGCAGATCTCTGTGTGATCTGGGCCAGTCTGATCTACATAGTGAATTCCAAGACAGTCAGGGTCGCAAGATGAGACCCTGACTCCAAACAAACAAAACCCAAACTCTTTAAGAACAAGAACCATAGTGAATAATTGTAGTTTTAGGAGGTTTTATGTGTCAAGTTGAAAATATTCAAATTTATAGGACACAGTAGACAAAACCCTGGCTCTATTTGGAACACTGTCCAGTCAGAAGGCTGAAGTTCCTGCTCTGTTTATTCAGGTAGGAAGTGAACAGATGACGTCTCAGAGCCTGGTCCTTATGTGGGAAAGGGCCACATGTTTCAGTGTCTGTCTCTTGTGTAGGATTGCCAAGTGCTGTGGATATCCATCTAAACAAAGCAGACTCCAGTGCCCTTGAGTCTTTAACCCTTTGCCCCCTCTTTTAAATAAAATGCAGCAAGCACATGTCCAGTATATTTCTTTAAACTGACTAATAACTTAGACGAGTGCAAAACAATCTTAATAGAAACTCTTTCTTTGATTTTTATGTTTTGCTTAAAGCCCTTGGAAGGTTTTTACATACTTAGCTTCTATAATACTAAGACTCTGTGAACTGGTGTATCAAAGTATTTCTTCCCAAAAGGCCTGAAGTGACATGAGATTGGATTCTAGAGAATTGGAGGGTGTGAGGTGTGAGACACACTGACAGACAGGCCCCACAGCCTGGCTTCCATTGCTAAACAGTTTGGTAAAATGCAAACCCCATTCAGTGAGACAGCGAGTCGTGCATGTTAAGACATGTAAAGCACATTTGAAAACATGTCCAGCTGGGCAGTGGTGGCACACGCCTTTAATCCCAGCACTTGGGAGGCAGAGGCAGGCAAATTTCTGAGTTCGAGGCCAGCCTGGTCTACAGAGTGAGTTCCAGGACAGCCAGAGCTATACAGAGAAACCCTGTCTCAAAAAGAAGAAGAAGAAGAAGAAGAAGAA
>JANHMN010000002.1:186244396-186278175 GCA_030674055.1 Rhabdomys pumilio | reverse complement strand
CATGTCCCAATCTTAACACAGTTAAAAGATCTTCTTGCCCCACAAAAATCTCATGAAGTAATGTTTTCCTGAAAGAACTCAAGAGTTTGTGGATAGTATAGGGTCTTAGCTCCATGTAGGGCTTTTATTCTCTTACTTTTCTTTGTTTGCTCTCCTGTTTTGTCTCATTCAGATACTAGAACAGGAGTATCTGCATCCTGTTTCTATGACACATGGCCTGGAAGATTCCAAGCCTGTACTGGGGACAGACAAGCTATTAGGGGTTGGACATAAGATCTGGGACAGAAGGATCAAAAGCCTCAAAGTATCAAGAAAATTCAAGGGCTAGAGAGAGATACTCAGTAGTTAAGAGCAACTTCCTGCTTCTCCCAAGGACCCTAGTTTAGTTCCCAGCTCCCATGTCTAGCACAGTTCAGAACTGCCTGTAACTCCAGCTCCAGGAAGTCCAGCACCTTTTTCTGGCTTCTTTTGGTCACACATGCACACATGAAAATAAAATTAAATATTTAAAAATATATGACAAGATGATTCAGAGATCCTCATTCAACAAATCTTGGGTATCTATGCAAAGATGGCGTAGCTCAAGGCTATGGATGAGCTCTGAGCAAGACCTCTTTGTGGTCTGGGTCCTTCTTGTGCTATACATGTAGTGGTTCACAGCCTGTGAGGCTACCTTCAGCTGCATCCCTCTCTTGTAATGCTTTTGTTTACTTTCTTCTGCTTCTAGGCCAATACATACGAAAAGTACTGGCCATTTTACCAGAAAAATGGAGGTCTTTATTTTCCCAAAGATCATCTGAAGAAAGCTGTTGCTGAGGTTGAAGAGATGTGCAATATTTTATCAATGGAAGGCGTGACGGTGAGGCGGCCTGACCCCATCGACTGGTCACTGAAGTATAAGACTCCTGATTTTGAGTCCACAGGTCAGTGCTGTCAGGAAAGTATCTGACAGAGCCGCGATTCTCGGTTTCCTTTTTGGATATTTAAAGAGAAGGCTCTGTGGATTTCTTGAAGAATCCTAAATTCTTTGAAGCTTCGGAGATTATTGAGGAAGAGTGTGGTTCATTTTGATATGACTGAGATACACACATTCTAAACTTCTAAGTGTGGTAGACATTCTACATAAGAACAGTGAGCTGTTCTTGATCTTCATTAACAACATGAATTAAAAGGGAAGTAGAGGGTTAAGAGTGATTGCTATTCATGCAGAGAACCTGAGGGTTCAGCATTCATAAGGCCCACATCAGACAGCTCATAGTAGCATGTAACTCTAACTCCAGAGGATCTGACACCCTCTTCTGGCCTCCACAAGTGCACATACTCTTATACAGACACAGACACACACACACACACACACACACACACACACACCCCACAATTGCTTTTGTGCTTGAGTTCTATAATTATTTTTCAGAATGATCTTAGCCTAGTGTTTATTGTGTAATACCACCCATTAAAAATTCTGTTTCTGTATCTTAAGGGAGGGTGGGACCTACAAGTGGAGAAGGCTTGCTGGTTCAAAATTTCTCTCACTTTTTCCTTTCCATTTTTGTTTGACATCACCACCCAACAGGGAATTCTTGTCAACAGTCTATTCTAGTGTATATCATTGCATCTGCCCTGTTTTATAAAAATATATAGACATGCAAGGTTTTTAGTAAACATTCTTCTACAAAGACATGTTATACATGCTTTTAATGCCTTGGGAATTTGAGTCACTGAGGTTCCCATGGGATTCTTTGGTCTGATAGGTTTATACAGTGCAATGCCTCGAGACATCCTGATGGTTGTGGGAAATGAGATTATAGAAGCTCCCATGGCATGGCGCTCGCGCTTCTTTGAGTACCGAGCATACAGGTCAATTATCAAAGACTACTTCCACCGTGGTGCCAAGTGGACAACAGCACCCAAGCCCACAATGGCTGACGAACTGTATGATCAGGTAGGTCCCTAGATATAGACCAGCTTGTCGGTGACTGTTCCGAATTATCCACAGAGGATAAGAAGGACTTCTCTGATACTTTGCATGTATTACGTATTTTCAGTTTTAAGAACTGATTGTGTTTAGATGAAACTAACACCAAATGTTAATGATCATAGCAGCAGTAATAATAGCTCGTACTTATTGCTTATTCTGGACTCAATCCTGGGCTCAGGATATATCATCAATCATATTTACTCTAATAAGAATTCTGGAAGGGACTGGTATGATTTCATCACAGGGAGAAGAACTTGTCCTAAGGGCACATTGCTGTTCACTGCTGGAATCACAAAAATCTTTAGGCTAAAATCTCTCTTCCAGCAAACTAATCTGGTGTCTAGGCCAGATGACAGGTGTAGCTGAGCTTTTCCCTGCAGGTTCTGCATTCATGAATTCAACCAGCTGTAAATAAGTAATGTTTTTGAAAATTATGCCTGTCTTGTTGTTCAACAACGGTATAGTGTAGGGTTTATTTACACAACATTTGGGTTATGCTGAGGATTAGAACTACTCTGGAGATGTTCTAAAGGATGTAGGGGACATGCATTGTTCCTATGTAAATGCAATACAATTTTATGCAATGGAATTGTACATCCATAGATTTTAGTATCTATGGGGCACTAGAACCAATCCGCCTACAAATACAAGGGGTGTATATCTTTATTAAGCTATTACTCATAGAACAATCACTTATAGAAATAATTTTTAAAACTTATTCTAGGCATTTAAAGATAGAAATGAAAAAAATAAGTCAGGCAAATTCAAATCTGGAAGGGAGAGGCATGGCATCTCATTTTAGGGTAGGAATTGGGCTCAGGACCAAATTACTTCTCTAAAGGAGCAGGGTGACTTCATCCCACTGGCTTTCAGTAGTGTAACTAGCTGCACGCATGCGTACGTGTGTTGTTGGCTGTCTTCAGAATCAGTTACTGCCCTGCACCACTCGTTTCTAAGCATCAGGAAGTTATTTTAATGCCTAGCTTTACATTTTGTTGTGGTGATGCTTTTATTGTTTTGATTTGTTTATATTACTTTTCTGTTTGCTGTGGCAAGATACTTGAGAGAAAGAATAAAAGTGATAAAGGACTTATTTTGGTTGGTACCAAGGTGAATTTCATTGGCTGGCCCCACCCATATGCTTAGGCAGAACAAAGTGTTGGCAGAAGCATCCAGGAGATGTTTGATTTCTTGGCAGACAGAAAAGAGAGTGGGGATACAGGAAGAGACTAGAACAAAATAGACACCACCCCCCCACCTCCCGAGGACACACTCGCAGTAACCCACTTTCTCCCAACTAGGCCCCACCTCCTAAACTTCTACCACCTCTCAACAATTCGATCTTATGACTCCATCAAGGAATTCATCCACTGATTAGGCTAGAGCCCTTTATAATCCAATTGTTTCTGGAAATACCAAGTGATATGCTTCACTAATTCCTTATGCTTTCTTTAACCCAATCAGATTGGCTGTTAGAATTGATTATCACAGACTAACATCTTTTCTATGGGTGTTTCAATCAAGAGTTGATTGGTAGTAATTTGGGAAATGGTGGTATTAAACTAACTAATTTTTTAAATCATGTATATCCTTGTAAATAAGTTCATTCTTGTTCGTTCTTGTTCCAACTAGGATTATCCCATCCATTCTGTGGAAGACAGACACAAATTGGCCGCTCAGGGAAAGTTCGTGACAACTGAGTTCGAGCCTTGCTTTGATGCTGCTGACTTCATTCGAGCTGGAAGAGATATTTTTGCGCAGAGAAGCCAGGTTGCTAAAGGCTGGCTCTAAAATCTCACCTACATCATTGCGTTCTTTATTCCTAAATTAACAACTTTTAGATCCTACATACTTTTGGTTTTCCAAACTTAGAATGGAATCTTTTAAAGATTGTTTTTTATTTTCAGGTTACAAACTACCTGGGCATCGAGTGGATGCGTAGGCATCTTGCTCCAGACTACAGAGTACATATCATCTCTTTTAAAGACCCCAATCCAATGCATATTGATGCCACCTTTAACATCATTGGACCTGGTCTTGTGCTCTCCAACCCTGACCGTCCATGTCATCAGGTAGGAAAGTTCTTAGCACACCAGAAAAGCTAGAGACCCTAGCAACTTCATTTAAACAAAAGATTGGCACCTTCAGTGACTTGGCCTGCAGGTCAGTCAACAGAGTCTACGAGAGAGAGAGAGAGTGGGGATGGAGGGGCAAGAGACTCGAAGAATGGAGCCAAGACAAAGTTTTCTGATCAAGGCTTGTTTATTGAAAGAAAATCATGGGTCTATAAGCACAAGCAGGGGAGTGCAGCTGGAGACACTTTACCGTGAGGGCCTTGCAGCTGGGAACACAAGTCCAGGATATGTCTGAGAAAAACAAGATGTTTATCAGAGTGTGCTCAGCTGTTGTAGGCTGCTTGCAAAAACATCATGCTAGTAAAACAAGTCTCTTGTCAGTGTGGAAAAGTATCAACCTGTAAATATATGGCCCAAGATGGCTGCAAAGATGATCGCTGCAAAGATGATCGCTGCTTTCTGCTAGAAGTTGGCTCCCAACACTTCAGAGATTCTAAATGACAAATTTAGCACTGGTTAGTGGCATTCATATCAGACTGAATTTCTCATAGTATATTTACAAGATATTCAATGTGCAGAAGTCTACACTGCTGTTGTGATGGTTAGCACAGTAGTAGCATCAGACTTAGATTTTAACTGCTTGCTGTTGTCAAGGCATCGATTTTATGTCTTCTTACTATTCAACAGTGATTTCCACATTTCCAATTGAGGTTCACCAAGGTTATAAGCAAGTGACTTCATGTGGCCAGAGTGATGCCACTGAGCAGGAGGTGTCTTCTCCTTCCATGGGTCAGATTCCCTTCAACCTGCCCCACTCTGGGGAGGAGCGGATCTGCCAAGCCTCAACTGCTCTTTCTCTATCTCCCTCAGCCTCTTGTCTCAGTCCAGCTGGACAGTGAGTTATCTGTAAGGCTGTAGGGCACCTTTTAAAAAGTACTTTCATGCTGTGCACAGTTCATTTCTACCCCTTATTTTCACACACAGTGACCAGGATGATTCATTCATTCTAGTAGAATGTGTTGACATTCTAAGTGAGTGTGGGGTTGTAAGCAGAGATGGCTGACTTGTAGTGGATATCTAGTGGCAACTATGGTGCTTTGAGGCTACCTCTCTGACATTGCCCTTCTTCATGGCTGTGCAAAATGGTGCAACTGTGGATCACACAGACTGTGAGTTTGGCAGCATCACAATGGTGTTTTCTTAAAACTAAATAGGAGGTATGTAAATTTTCTTTAATGAGGAAAATATCTTTGGAATTTTAAATTTTGAAACTTGAAAAGCTTTAGTAGTTCTGTTGCCTGATAGCGTTGCTGGGAGGAAAAGATCACACACACACACACACACACACACACACACACACACCATCACCACCATCACCACCATCACCACCATTCGGACATACAATGCATTCTCTCCTCAACCTTCTCATCTTCCCAACGCATCTCCCCCCTTCCAGTCTCTTCCCAGATTTATGACTTTTGGGTTGGTTTTGTGACCCATTTTGTTTGAACTTACCCACCGGAGCCTGGTGGTATCACCGCTGGGTACAGAGTGAAGACAATGACTCTTCAAATAGCAGACAGTTCCACAGCTGTTTTAAACTAGAATCTGAACAAAATCATCAACTTTTAAACGTGTTTTTACATCCTTATTTTGGAAATGAAAAAGACAAAAAGAATTGCCAAAAAGAGTTATTAATGGTAAGGAGAGCTGAGCATGATAGCACATGCCTCTAATCCTAACTACTTATGATGTTGAGGTAGGTGGATTGCAAGATCAAGGCCAGCCTGGGCTACATGGCAGACTCTATCTTAAATAAATAAATAAATAAATAAATAAATAAGAACTGCCAGAAACCAAATAACAAATGTGGATTTAATTCTGTTGAGTTGTTTGGTCTTACAGATTGATCTTTTCAAGAAAGCGGGATGGACCATAGTTACTCCTCCAACACCAGTCATCCCCGATGGTAGGTCTCCTTTTCCGTCCTTTCTGATCAAGGATCTTCACCTGTAGAGATCACCAAGTCTCCTCAAATTAGAGTCAGCATTTCTCCACTGAGCAGCAAAGTGATGGCTGACCTAGAGTCAGGATGTGACATGTGTTTGTGAGTTTTTCCTTTTATAGAAAATAAAATTAGAAGACAGAATTTTAAAATATTACATAAAGCAAGATACGACTTTTAAAATAAGATAGGATAAATTCCAAATGTTCAGTGAATATGGATTCACGTGTGGTATTTATAGATATGCTGTTTTACAATAAAAAAAAATATATGTTCTCAGAAGTGGGAATGTAGCCATCCCAGTGGTAGAGCACTTGCCTAGCGTGTTTAAATCCCCGGGTTTGATCCCCAGTAGTACAAAAACTACTTAGGAGCAGAGCGTGGTGGAGCAGGTCTGTAATACCAGCACAGAGAAGGCTGAGGCAGGAGGATTTCATGTTCAGTGTCACAGAGAAAACTTGTCAGAAAGAAAAAGACAGTAAAGTAGGTTTTCCTATGGGAGGGGAGGCAGGAAAGGGACTGGGCTGTCACTTCAGCATCCTTCCCTGGTAAGTCACTGCTCTAAGCAAGAATGGCATCTGGCATTCGTTGTTTAATGGTTGTTGCTATTTGCAGATCACCCCCTCTGGATGTCATCCAAATGGCTTTCCATGAATGTCTTAATGCTAGATGAGAAGCGTGTGATGGTGGACGCCAACGAAGTCCCAATTCAAAAGATGTTTGAGAAGCTGGGTACGTGTGATGACTGTAGCTCACTGTTACGGTGTTAACGTTCACTACTAGCTGAAGGAAAGGCATGCATAGTCTAATATATGGTTGATTGAATTCAATTTCTGTTCCCTTTAAAGGTACCAACTTGTTATTTTATAGTTGTCTAGTGCTTTTTGTTTCCAACAAGCATAGTCTTTGAAAGTTGGGAATCCAGGGACTAAACCGCTAACTAAAAAGTACACATAGAAGGACTCATGGCTCCAGCTGCATATGTAGCAGAGGACTGTCTTATCTAGCATCAGTGGGAGGAGAGGCCTTTGGTCCTGTGGAGACTTGATGCCACAGTGTAGGAGGTGGGATTGGGTGCGTGAGTGGAGGAGCACCCTCATAGAGACAGGGGGAGGCAGAGGGGATGAGGAGTTTGCGGAGGGGAAACTGGGAAGGGGAACACATCTGAAATGCAAATAAATAAAATAACTAATAAAAAAGAAATAATAATAAAAAAATAAAAGTTGGGAATGTGTCATGAGTTCGATAGTTAATATCCTCTATAATTCTGCTGCTTTCCTTGTGCCTGTGTGTTGAGACTTACTGATACTCAAATGAGTTTCTCTGCCTTCTCCAAAGAAGAAATTACTGAAGGTCCTTTAGAAGTCATTTAGTGGTAATTGTATATTTTGGGAGGCTTAGAAGGACACAACTGGAAAAGTGACACGTGTATGCATTAAGATCAGTTAACATGGCCCTGAAATGCAACAAAGGACGCCAGAGTCATTCCACTATTGATTTTTACTTGGGCAAAGTTTTCCTATTCTGCCATTTATGTTTTAGCCCAGGATTCTAATACTGTTGAGGAAAACAGTGAAAGAAATGATTTCACATGAGCCAAAGGACACAGATTATGTGTGTGAGCCATTCGACATATCCTCAGGGTGAACGTGGATAGAGCCAGGCAGCTTACTTGGTGAGCTCAGGTTGTTAAAATTTTGCTCTACATTTCAGATATAGTCCATAAAAGATTATTTTCCTGTTTGCCACATCCATTCATAATGTAGAATCAGTTTAAAAATAAGATAGCCTGGCAGTTTTCAATTGAGCAGAATCTGATGGTTAAGCCCATAACACAGGACACTTCTCCTTGGGTTTCATTAAGTAACAAAATTACTTGGGTTCAACTTTTTCATCTTTTATGGTTTTTTTCCTCAACTTAAACTAGTGGAAAGTGTCAAATAAGCTGATTTGACAGTTTAGTTTTGTAGTTAAAAGTCAAACTTTTAGAGGTGGAGAACTTCTATAAGTTTCACCAAGTAGCTCTGAGTCGCTCCAATTCAGGAAGAGTATTCTATGACCAGACAGGACATAGAAGCTTCTCATCCCATATTCAAACCCCACTCTTAGTCTTCAAGACCCATGACAGGGGAGTACCTTGGGGGAGTCTTCCTCATGGCTCCTTGTTTTTGTCCCCATCCAGTGGGCACTGTAGTGACTACAGCTCACCTGCCTCCCCAAACAAAGGAGAAATGGATCAGATTATCTATTTTAAAGGCCTACTGTGTCTAACATAACATTCTTGCTGTTAGTTAAATGGCCTGCTCTCATTGTAAACATGTCCTTACAAACAGAGCCAGATAAAGCTAGTTGTCTGGTCAGTCCTGGTAGCTGAATAACCGTAGAACCCAGACATTAAACTACAGTTCTGATGCATTCTTTCCTTGAGGTGGCCTGGTATAGTTAATCTGTAAAAGATGAATGTACCCTCATTGTATCTATGTGCAGTCAACTTTTCAGTACTTAATCTTAGTACTCGGTAGATATATCTCAACCCAGGCTGTTGATTTGTGAACAGTCCATAGATCACAACCTGAGTCTCTGACTTTTTTGTTGAAGATGGATATATTAGTGGTGTTCTGGGTTAGATGAAATGTAACCTATGATAAAAAGATTCTAGAAGAAAGAGCCGCTGTGGACTGGACCATCCTGAGGGATCTGAACCTCAGCGTTCCTCCAGGTGTTTGGACTTTACTCTCTGTAGAGGGAACTTGGTCTAAGTCTATCTAACTGGCCTTGTCTTTCTCTTTCAATACAGGTATCAGCACCATTAAGGTTAACATTCGAAATGCCAATTCCCTGGGAGGAGGCTTCCACTGCTGGACCTGTGACGTCCGGCGCCGAGGCACCCTTCAGTCCTACTTTGACTGAACAGGCGTGGTGTGGCTTGGGGCATAGCCTCTGATATACCTAAGAAGCAGCAAGGCCCTTCTCTCGCTTTAACAAATGCATGAACTGTAGTGCTTTGAACAATCACATCCTTAACAGGGTTCCCAAGCCTGGGTTACTTTTTGTTGACGTAAGGAAGATAACTTTTGATAGGTCTTACTTTCTTCTCCTCAAGTTATTTACTATTTGGCTTCAAATATAAAAGTTGAGTAAATGTATACCAGGGCAAAAATTAGTCATTTGAGCAACTCGGCCGCTAATATTTAACCATCTACCTCTGTTTTTAATTTTCTTTCCTAAAGGCAGCTTGAATGTCAGACCTAACCCTGTCTTTTTTTCCTCTTTGATGGACTTGTAAATGTTCATATTACTTCTCTTTTTTTCTAAGTGGGACAAAGACTTAGGGAGAAAAAAAAAACACAGGTCTTAAGTAGAATGAGATATTTGTCTCTTTTTCTAAAAAAATAAATAAATAAATAAAAATAAATTTGGGTGGTTTTTAAAATTTTGTTTTAAAATATCCTAGACTATGCAAACACTTTTAAAAAAAAAAGTGACTTCCATGAATGCTTTTAACATTCTTGTGTCAACATTTGGTACTAAACTCTTGTTCTGCCTCTTACCTCATCTCAAATGGGTTATCCTTCCTTCCTTCTTCCTTCCTTCCTTCTTCCTTCCTTCCTTCCAAAAACTTAGAGTAGCACTTAGTGTAATAGAGTGAAACTTGTAGATCCCATTCCTAAAGGTTGATGTTCAATATCTAACAGGTATAATGGCATCTTTGGTAATCTAAGACTTGTTTACATATATGCAAATTATTTAAGGCATAGAGTCTTAAAGCATTTTTTAAAAAACTAATGCAGGTAAAAGAAAAATATGTGACATGAAATAATTTTAATGTTGGATATGGTATATGTATTTTTATTCTAATAAACTTTTGTGTTCCAGATTGGATTTTGTGAGAGTTTGGCTTCAGATCTAATTAGCTTAGTGTAAGTAACAGGATTGTAGCTGTTAGATGAGAAAGAGAGAGAGAGACAGAGAGAGAGAGAGAGAGAGCATGTACGTGCTGTGTGGGTATGTGTGTGGTATGCACACGGGCATGTCTGCATGTGGAGGTCAGAGGTCATCCTTGGGTGTCTTCTACAGGTGCTGTCCACTTTCATTGTTGAGACAGGATCTCTTGCAGTCTCTGGAGCTCACCAAGTATCCTGGGTGACTGCCCAAGAGTTTCACGGATCCAGCAGTCTCTCCTCCTCAAACTGGGATTATAAGCACACACTACCACACCTGGCGTTTTTACTTGTGTTCTGGGGATCAAATGTAGTTGTCATGCTCACACTTTACCAACCTGGATTTCTCCTCAGCACTACCCTGGAACAGAATTAGAATTTTCTGAGATAACCAAGATATTCATTCCAAATTCAATCCTAATATTGTATTCAAAAATGGTTGACAAAGATTGGTCACAATCCTAGCAGTGAAAGGCGAAGGCAGGAGGATCAAGAGTTCCAGGCCAGCCTTAGCTACATCGCCAGTTCAAAGCCAGCCTGGGCTACATGAGACCTTGTCTTACATTTAAAAAAAGAAGAAGGAAGGAAGGAAGGAAGGAAGGAAGGAAGGAAGGAAGGAAGGAAGGAAGGAATAAAACAGAAAAAGGGAAAAAAAGAAGGAAAAGTAATGAACATAATCAGACTTTGGCTTATTGACCTCCTCTTCAATCATTCTGTCTGGATGCTTTGTAAGAGTGAGTGGGGCAGTCCTAGGCCCCCGAAAGGAAATGGAGTCTCGGGTCTGGAGTTAATGGCTACTTTTACTCATGATAACATTGCATAGGATGTGTAGTTAAAAATAATCACAGGTCTCAGCCATTCCTTTAGCTGCTTGTGTTAGGTCACAGGACTCTGTAGTGTGACACTTCAACGGATGTTGCTTGGGAAATAAATGCAGCTGTGGGGGCACACTGGAGTCACCCAGCCACGGCCTGAGTGCCCCTGAAGGTCTAATAGACAACCTCTGTATTCTACTTGGGGGGGGGGTAACCTATTCCAGCCCTTCACTCTGCTTTCTCAACCAATCACGCTCCATTTTTTCCTGAGAAAACAGAGACCATTGGGCATCCATTCCTTTACCTTCAGCTCCAGTCCCTGCAGATACATGCTCACTGGTGCAGTACACTCTGCCTAAGGTTTTCTCTTTCCTGGCCTTTACCTGCTAACCTTCTAGAGGGGGTCCTCAACCTTCCCAATGCTGTGACCCTTTAATACAGCTCCTCATGTTTTGGTGACCCCCAAACATAAAATTACTTTCACTGCTACCTCATAAACTAATTTTGCTACTATTATGAATTGCAATGTAATGCCCGTGTCTTCAGACGGTCTTAGGTGGCCCCTGTGAATGGGTTGATCATTCAGCCCCGAAAGGGGTCATGACCCACCAGTCACGTGAGAACCACTGTTCTAGAGAGAAATAATCATGCTTCATCCCGGTGCCTGTTTTATATACTCACTGTGTTCTAGAAGGGCAATTTCTCTCACCACTGTAGAAACTGTGGAGAAACCAACAAATCCAGTCTATACACTACCTAATCATAGAGTCTTTCTTGAGGAACTTGCTTCAGTAACCAACATCTTTCTCATAACCCCAGCACCACCAATCTAAGGTGTAGCTGTGCTTCTCACCTCAGAAAAGAACTCCCCCTTGTCTCAGAGTCTAGGTCTTTGATCCATCTCAAAGCCCTTCTATGACAAAATGGTTTATTTTAGTTTGAGGGTTACCCATGTCTTATAAATCCTTGAATCGAAATGTACATACAGATTATACACATCTGCAATAATTAGTTGCTTTGGGGTTAAATGGCTACCCCAAAGTTTTAGACAGTGTGGAATTGTGGTACATGCTTCTAGGTAGACTGAGAGAGAAGAATCCTAACAGTACCTAGAGCTACATATTATAATCTTGTGGCAAAAAAAAAAAAAGTAAATATATAAATTCCAGCATAAAATTTCTCACATTTTAAAAGCGACTTTACAGTTTACTTGGTGCGTGGTCTACAGTCATCTTTTCTTTATGGTATGTATCTGTTGAATGACTGAGAACTCTAATCAGCCTATTACTGCTCAAGTCAGGCAAATTTTGACACTAACTCTGTTCAAAGAGTATACCTTAATCGTGGGATTTTTCATTTCCCTTATTTCACTTTGCTTTCTGTCCCACGTGTCTGTCACCTCATTGGATTCTCTGGTCATATCCTGCAGTCACCTCCTTTTCTCATGTCTGTTCTCTTAGGATCCATTCCACAGTTTGTTTGAGTCTTCTTTGATGTCTTTGAACACAGTTATAACCTTTCATTTGAATTGTGTGTCTGGGATTTCGTCTAAGTCATTCTTTTTGGAAGGTCATTACCATGGGACTGGTAGTTTTTGAAGGTATTGTGTTTGCATTGAGACTTTTGCATCTGGTGTTAGCTTTGTAGTTGAAGTGTTTCCAGTTACTTTTATCCTCTCAATGAGTGTGTTTGCAATGTTCAAAAGCGACTAGGTTATACGAGGGTTGAGGTGTCATTTTTTTCTCATCTAGACTCATGGTCAATCCTCAGCCCCCAGCACACCTCAGAGAGTACAACACCATCTGAACAACAGACAGTATCTGTCAAAGAGAAGACTCACTATTAAAATGTAACAGTGATGGACAGAGATGACGAGTGACTGCCAAGGATTCCAGTTTAGTTTCCAGCCCTCATGGTAAGCCGCTCACTGCCTCCTGTAACCCCAGCTTCAGGGGTCCTGACACATTCTTCTGGCCTCTTCCAGTACCCATACACAAGTAGCTCACACTCACACAGACGTATACAAATAAATAAAAAATAAATCTGTTTTTTAAAAATACAGTAATGGTCATATAAAAAGCAGCCATTTTAGTAAGTGAAGTGCTTTGTGGTCTACTGGTTATTGTGGAAATGTGTTAAAAACCACCATGTATCAGAGTAGCAGGGGTTATGGTGTTGGGTTGAAATAAAGTATCAGAGGGAAACAGAGCAGAACAGTTCAGACAAAGTGGAGAGATGAAGCACCGTGGGCTACAGGTAGACTGACATGAGAGGTACAGATATGCAACCAGATACCACAGAACAGTCCCAGGTTCCAGAGGTCCGAGACACTGACACCCTACAAATCAGGTCAGCCTGGGTCTTTGGAAATGAAAACTAGAGAAGAAATGATAGAAAGGGGAAGAGAAGATGCAGGGACAGAGCTGGTCTGCTTTTTGTATTTGTGTGTGTCTGCGTTGACAATGGGTAGTAAATAAAGGAGAAACAGGTGAGGATTAGAGAGAGCTGGGTGGAAGTGTAGAGTATACACACTGTCTGACTCATGTGGTGGGATCAGGCTCTCAGGGTTCCTTCCCCAGGGATCCTTTGTGATGCTAGGTCACAGGTTGTCCTGGCTAGTTTTATGTCAGCTTGGCACCTCTGAGCTGGTGGCCCTGGGTTCTATAAGAAAGCTGGCTGAGCAAGCCATTGGAAGCAAGCTGGTAAGCAGCACCCTCCATGTCCTCTGCATCAGCTCCTGCCAACAGGTCCCTGCCCAGTGTGAGTTCTTGTCCTGATTTCCTCCAACGATAGGCTACTGTGTAGAAGTGTAAGCCAAATAAACCCTTTCCCCACCAGCTTTGGTCACAGTGTTTCACTGCAGAATAGAAGCCCTGACTAGGACACGGGTGCTTGTAGCCTACCCTCACCTGCAGGTCTGCCTTGAGGAGAGCTTTTCAGGAGTTGGTTTGCAACTGTATTTCTGTACCATCCAGGTCCAGGATGTCTGGCCTGTTGCTGAAGTTTATCTCTAAGTTCCTCGCAGACTCTGCCTTTGGCCAGTTTCCAGCTTGCTGAATACTGCATGGTTCTGGTTCAAAGTTTCTTTTCTATCTAGCAATGTTCTGTGGACAGGCTTCAATGTTCAACTTTATGACACTTGCCATGGGGTTCACAAAAGGATCTCAGGCTGCTGAGTCTCCATCACAAGGTTCTCTCTCTCTCTCTCTCTGTCGCGCCCAACTTGGCCAGCAAGCAGACACAACACGGTTGGATTCTTCTCATCAGCCTTTATTGTAGGAACTAATAATAATACTATGGGGGACCCCGTGCAGCTGGAGAGTGCTGCTTATATAGAGAAGCAGATGCTGTCAATGTAAGGATTGGCTAAGGCTACAGTACCTCGTTAGCATATGCCCACTCGGGAAGGGCACACTCCAGAATCATGTAGACGCATGTGCAGAATACCTGTTTACCAGAAAAATCTGAAGAGGCAGGCAGGCAGTCGGCGCCATCTTCTAATGTCGGCTACCGACATCTCTCTCTCTCTCTCTTTCTGTCTCTCTCTCTTTCTCTCTGTGTGTGTATGTGTGTGCACACACATGCACATGATGTATGCATACGTATGAGGTATGTGAATATTTATGTATATACACATATATAATACATATATGTATGTTAATATTATGGTGGTTACAGGTCAACAGACTATATTGCTCTATCACTCTCAGTTTTATCCTTTTTTTACTTGTGTGTGGTGTATACATGTGGAGTGTGAGGTGCTTGCACATATGCTTTCATGCAGAGGTCCAAAGACGGCATTGGGCATCTCCCCCTTGCACCTGCACTTCACCATTACTATGTATTTGTGCATGTGTGTGGGAGTGGTGCCTGTGCGTGCATGTGTATATGTGGGTGGGTGTGCCACATGCTTGCACATGGAAGCCAGAGAGGAACACCAAGTGCCCTCTTCTTTGCTCCCTGTTTCATTCCCCAAGATGGGTCCACTCACTGAACTTGGAGTTCTCTATCTGGGAGCCAGTCTGGCAGCCAGAAAGCCCCAGTGCTCCTCCTGCCCACATCCCATGCTGCCACCCCCGCCCCCAGCTCTGGGGTTACAGAGGACACACCATGCACAGCTTTTTACCTAGGTTCTAGAGATCTGAGCTCAGGTTCTCATGCTTGCAAAGCAAGTACCCCTATCCACAGAGCCTTCCTCCCAGGCCACATGTTTCTAGACAGAGTCTCTCCCTGAACCTGGAGCTCACCAATTCAGCTAGACTGGCTGGCCAGAAAGACTCCAGGATTCTCCCTGCCTTTCTGCCTCTTCAGCACTGGGACTAGAGGTGTGTACTGTTGTTCCCAGCTTCTAAATGAACACAAAAGCTCTAAAATCAGATCCTTACACTTGTGTGGCAAGTCTATTAATCTACTGACCCATCTCTTCAGCCCCAGAGGGTTTTATAAATGGTATTACATGGCTGCTGCATGGAGTGCTGAATGCCAAGTGCTTAGCACAAAACACAGAGAAGAGAGGGTTTTCCTGATATTTTCCGCCAGCACTAAGGATGTACCGGGTCACACCTCCTTTTCTGCTCTTTAAAATATCTATTACCGGGACTGGAGAGTTGGCTCCATGGTTAAGAGCAGTGGCTACCCTTGCGGAGAACCAGCATTCAACTCCCAGCCATCTACATGGCAGCTCACAACCTCAGTGACTCAAGTTCCAGGGACTCCGATGCCCTCTTCTGACCTCTGTAAGAACCAGGCACATCTGTGGTGCACACATACATGCAGGCAAAAGACTCATACACATAAATCGATGAGTTAAGTAAATCTTTAAAAATTAAAAGTAAAATAAAGTACCCATCACTGAAACCAAGTGCAGATGTCCTTTATCTGTGGCTCCCAGCAGGAAGTGGGAGTTCCCACTACCAACCGTTCCATGTCAGAGTGATCTGTAAAGTGCCTCACTCTACTTGCAGTTATAGCTACGTACATCCATGTACCACCCACCTCTTTAACAGCTGCTATTCAACTTCCCCTAGGTTATCGCCTGGAGACTGGTAGACCATGCCTGCGTGTCACCTGTGTGTCACCTGCATGTCAGCCACCATTTTCTCTAATTTTTCCTATTGTCCAGTCTTCTATTGGTCATTCACTAGACTGACTTCTCTGTCAGTGATCCCAAGAATCATTGTGCACGCATGCACGCATGCATGCATACATACACACATACATATATACATACATACATACACATACACACATATACACATATGTAATATATAAATACATATACATACACACACACATCATGAGGGTTTTAATTCTTGTCACCCTGGAACACAAGTCATTCCGTCCTGCTGGCCTGGCATTCTAATCTTCACAAATGAGGGGTTTGCCATGTGCTAAATTTATTGCAGCTGTTTTCCATACTGAACCATGACCCTTGATACTAGAGTCATCATCTGTTAACCACGCTGACTGTCAGGGTAATTGCTAGATAGGTTGGGCCTGTCAACAACAACAGGCTACTCTCCCTGCTTAGAGGAAGGCCTACAGTCAGTCCTACGAGGAAAGGGCCTATTTGCTTATGACTGCAATGGAAACTCCCATTATACTTTCCCATGGAAACTCCCAACAGAATGCTCCTGTATGTACTGTTTCCATTTAGAACTGTGTTTCTTCAACTGTGGCCTCCTGTTTTGAAATGCCTTGTGATCCCACCCACGATGTGTTGGATGTTTTAAGTCTTGATACGGCCATGCCCTTTGGTTATGGAGGCAGTTGTCTAAATGCTCAATAACAAGATTGTTCAGTGGTTTTCAAAAGGAGAATAATAGACGCATTTGGCACTTTTCTAACTCAGAGGCCATGATGGGGTTAGCATTGAGCAGGGGCTGGGGACTTTTGCCAGTGGCTCTACTGGGCACTGATGCCATTGGCTGACATTGCCAATCATATTGCACCATTGAGATCTTACAGCTGTGATGGAAGGACAGACTGCAGGCATCTGCTGTTAGGAAGATCTTACTCAGATGCTCAGCCTTTTGTGAGTAATTTTATGGATTTGATTTCTCCAAATCCCGAATGGGCCCACCAGGTGTTGAGCCCTAAGCATAGAGTGAGTAGGACTCAGCCTCCTGACCTCTGCCGTCCAGGGCAAATTCACTCTCCCATTGCCTGTTGTCCATAACTCTTCAGGTAACTTTCTCTAACGGTTCTCTTCCTTTCTGGAGATATTTGTGGGGTTTTGCTTTTTTCACTCCACAACTGCTGTTCTCAGGGCCATTTCTGGAGAAGGCAAACTGTTTTGTCTACTTCAACCCCTATCTATGTGGGAATCTTTAGATGACAGCCACAGATGTCGTTATGAACGATAAAGCGAATGGAGCTCCCTTAGTACTTTGGGCTCTGTAGGATGTTGGTATGTGTCTCCTTGCACACTACAGGATATAAATAAAGCCCACAAGGCAGATGTGCTTGAGTGCAGTGAAGTACTCACCTTGGCCACAGAACCTGGGGACTCAAAACAGAATACCCTCATATATCCATATACATGTGTGAAGTTTTTAACTTTTTATTATTTTGATGTATGTGTGTGTGCACATGGGTACCTATGGGAGTCAGCAGATGTAGGGAGCCGACTTTAAGCAGAAAGCGGCTAGAAAGCAGCTATAATCTTTGCAGCCATCTGGAACCATTTACCCTGATAGAGACTTGGTTTTTCAGCAGCCTACAACAGCTGAGCACACTCTAACAAATATCTTGTTTATCCCACATAGCTTGTTGTTTAGTGACCCCAGCTGCATAGTGCACGTGGTAAAATGTTTTCACCTGTGTTCTCCTGCGTGTGCTTATAAATACCCAGGATTTCTTTGTAAGAATATATGAGTCAATACAGTTACGAGGAATATGAGTAAATAGGGTTAAGAGGAATGAGCAAGAGTGAATATGCGCCAATAGAAGAGAGACAATAAAGGAGACTTGAGACTTGACTCCAGAACCTCTGCCTTGTCTCCATTCTTCGTGACCCTGACCTGTGGACCCGAGCAGCAGTGCAGGCCAGGACATTTTGGCCCTCAAGCCAGGCAGAGTACAGGTTGCAACAGTTTGGCGCCAAGTGTGAGGCAGAACGGTACTCAACAAGCAGAGGACGCTGGAGTCCTGAAACTGGGGTAACAGGTGTTTGTGAAATGCCAGACATGGATGCTGAGAAATGAACTTGGGTCATTCGCAAGAGCAGCAAGTGCTTTTAATCACTGAGCTCCAGCCCCATATGAAGTATTTTTACTTACAGCTCAGCTAAGACATTTGCTTAACATGTGCAAGACTCTTGTTTCAACACCTTGCCCAGAGAAATAAATCCATGAACAAGATGACTGGATGGGAAACAAAGACAGTATGACAGTAGGTGTTACCACCTGGGAGATGCACCTTGGAGTGTGACTACAGGAGTGGCGGGTGGGGTGGTTGTGGGGATTTGGGGAAGGTGTCTTGATTATATAACTGAATCGAAAGGCTTGCCAACTGTGGTGTGGCCATTCTCAGGCTGGGATCCTGGACTGTATGAAAACTGGAGAAAGTGAGCTGGGCAAAAGCATGCATGACACACGGATCCCTGCTCTTCACCATGGATAGAATGAGAATGGTTCTATCACAAACCCGCTTTCCCATGCAATAGACTGCAACTATCCCTCAATCAAAAGTGTTTGACACTCAATGTGATGACATGCTAAGAAAAACTACATGCTAACTACAAAAAAAAAAAGTCTTTCCAAGCAACAGATGTACTCAATTCAAATTGCCTGCTCCTGCAATGCTATTGACAATCTGCAGTCTGAGTCTGTGTGGACAGAATTTCAGATATGGAATCATGCAGACCTCATTAGAGGTTAGCATCAATAGGTGAACTCTGTTCAACAGTAAGGAGCACTATGAACACCAATTAATCATAGTATTATCTCACCTCCCAAAAATTCCATCCCTCCCATAGATCTGTAATAGCGTCCCTAAAGAACCATACTGTATATCCCCCAAGGAAACAGAATCAACATGGAGTGTAAAAGGGGGATTTATGAGTGGTTTGCATGGTAGAGGTTGAATAGCCTATCATCAGCAGACTGGAGAGTCAGCCAGCCCCAGAGACTGAAAACCTCAGAATCGGAACCAATGAGACAGCCCCATCTAAGGCCAAAGGCAAAACCTTCCCTGGAGAGTTGCCAGGTGAGCCCAAGCTGGAAAGCTGAAGGTGGAGTCTGGTACCCAGGCAATAACAGCACCTATAGGCACTGTAGGTAAGGAAGGATGCAGCTTGTATGCACCAGCTGGCTTCCCCCTTGTACTTTTGTTCCTTGGGGACACCACTTATTGGATAGTGGCCCTCACATTCAAGAACGGCCCCTCCCAATTGGTCATGCTGCCGCACACATCAATCATCTCTAATCAGACCCTTACAGGTGCATCCGGAAGCTGTGACCCTGATCTATGTACCTCCAAGTACTTCTTAATTGCAAAACCGAGGCTATCACAAGGCAGATATTTAAAAGTATTCTCAATTATCCTTACTTTACGTTCCAAATTTTCTGAAAAGGACACGATGTAAACTTTTTTTCTTTTTGTCATATTAATGTTCGCCCGGCATCTCAATTTTTACTTTTGGCTATAAAGCCTAAAACATTTACTCTCTAATTTGGCTTTGTGATTAACAGCACTGACTGCTCTTCCAAAAGATGCTGGCTTGGTTCCCAATGCTCAACCATCTATAAATATTCTATCAGGGGATCTGATGCTTCTTTTGGCTTCCCAGGACACCTGTCATACATGGTACACATGCAGCCAAAAATACCCATATACATAAAGTAAAACTTTAAAAGCTTGCTAATAACCAAAAAGATACCTATACTCATGCCCTTCCCTCAGTAAAGTATAATAAAAAGTTTGTTGGTGGCCAGCAAGATACCTACACGTATGCCCTCTCCCCAAAAAGGTGGGAGGCAGTGTCATCTAGGTCCAGCTGTTTAAATACAGCCAAAGGTTTCTCTAAGAATACCTTTTTAACAGAAACCCACCAATCCTGAGCCCACCTTCTGCTCTGACTCTAGCCCCACACTCACAGTTTTCTATCTGACAGATCCCAGAGACAAGTACTAAATAACCAGAGAATACCTGCTTAATCCAGAACAATCCAGAATTATTTGTAGGCCCTACCTTGCCTTTCTCCATGAGACCTCAGCAAAGACCCACACCCATGCTCATTGCAGAAGCCAAGCTGAAATCATGAAGCATGAAATGTGGGAGGGATCTCACATAGAGTGGCAGAGAATACAGTCCTGGGAAGAGCCTGAGGAATCAAGATTCTCACAGTAAACTCTCTGCAAAGACACATATATATGGGCCTTTGTAGACAAGAGTTAGGTTACCCACAGATGTTACTCCTGTTTTATACCATGTAACCACAAGCTGCCATTTTTGAATCTCTATAGTAAAGGGCACAGTTCTTGGGACCTGAGAGCCTCACTTGTATTCCCTCCTGTGATAACATCAGCTTCACGGTGTCATGTCTAAAGTTGCATTCTTAGAACATCAACTTTGGACAACCCTGACTCATTCGGGTCCCTTTGGGTTACACATGATGGAAACACTACAGGAAGAAGCCTAAACAAAAGAAAACTAAATTCCACGTAGCAGAAAGTTGAGAGACACTCGACTGCACTCTTACGGACTCAAGATTCGCTGCTCTTTAATGCTGGCTTTTCACCTCTCCACTCAGTTTCAGTCACTGATGCCAGTTCTTGAATCTAAGCGCCATTTTTCTGTTAACTGCTCTGTAGAAACAGATGCTTCCCCCAGACTCTCCCAACCAGAATGCTCTTGGCAACTCTTCTGTCTATTCCTAGTGAGGCAATGGAATTAGGTCAGTCTCAACCACCTTTGGCACACGGACATGTAATTAGCTTCACTGGGCTACAGGGTAAAAGATAGATGAAAACATGCATATTCGCTTAGAAGAAAGGAGAGGATTGTGCCTTAGTCTCCAGTGAATACATCTGCAAAGTCTGTCTTCAGATTCTTTTATTCTTCTATTTGGATTCCCTTACCCCAAAGTAAGCCTTTCCTATTGCATTCAAGTATAATGTCTTCATGTGTATTCGAATCACTTGGAGTATTTGCTCAAGTGCAGGTCTTTAAGCTCTGCAGCCAGAGGTTCTGTGTGAGTTGATTGAGGGCTCAGAGGATGTTTAAAGGTAGTATTGAGAGCGTTAAGTACAATGAGTACAACACATTTCACTCATGTGAATTTCCTGGAATAGTTAAAGAGGCTGATGGGAACATATGACATCAGTCCTGTGGCCTGTATACAGGATGATAGACCTACCAACGCTTTCTTTCTATCATGGTTACTTGAAGATATTCCACTGTAACTCCTTCTAAATGCATTCTGGGAATATCTTCTTCCTTTTCCCCTTACAATCCAGAGGTGAAAAATTATGGCCATCCTCTTACTATTTCTCTGTGTGTCTGCATTCTGGACACACTGAATCAACAAGTACTCCAAAATTGATAATAAGCATTGTCTAGATGATGAATCAAGGGGGTGTCCACTGTCTGTAGTTCAGCCCATTTCCTGAGATGGACAGAATGGCAGTTTCCTGATGAACCAGTAAGACAAGTAGAAGACTCCCTTCATCATTTAAAATGTTTTATCTGGGAATGTAACTAAGGGATACCATGTGCTGTGCTCAGCAGCACAAGGCCCTGGGTTAAACCACCAGCACCATACAAATTAAAAACATTAAACATTTGTTTTTATTTATATGCATGTGTTTGTATATATGTATTCTCTCTCTCTCTCTCTCTCTCTCTCTCTCTCTCTCTCTCTCGTGTGTGTGTGTGTGTGTGTGTGTGTGTGTGTGTGTGTGGACATGTGAGCATGCACATGCATACTCTTGTTTACAAGAGGTCCTCAGATCCCCTGGAGCCAGAGTTATAGGCAGTTTTAAGTCACTCACTTTGGGTTCTGGGAACCAACTCAGGTCCTCTGGAAGAGCAGGAAGCTCTCTTAACCACAGAGCCATCTCTTCTGCCCAAAAGAAAATATATGGCTTTATCAAAGTATGGACTGTAAAATTCATGTGAGTTTTAATATTTAAAAAAAGAAGACCTCAAAAAAATTTTACTATCTCCTTCTTCTGACTAAATTCTTATTCTCTCAGGAGTTTTCTGTGCTTCTAGGGGTAATTTGGTGACTTAACAATATTGGGAAATCTTAAGAAAAATAATCTTATTTTCTTAGAGTGTTCCAACATCAATCATTAAAAATGTCTGTAGCTTATACCAGAATGAAGAAATTTTCTCTAGATTATTTAAAATTCAAGGCCAGCAAAATGGCTCAGCAGGTAAAAGTGTTTGCCATGCAGTCTGGTGAGCTGAGTTCTATCCCTAGTTTTGGTGGTAAGAGGAAAAGAACTTATCTCTGAGAGTTGTCCTCAGACCTTCACATGTATGCTGTGGGTGGACACACACACACACACACACACACACACACACACACACGTATATACCTAATGATAAGCCTGTACTTGGTGTTTGTTTGTTTGTTTGTTTTGAGATGAGGTGTCTCTATGTAGCCAAGGCTGGCCTTATCTAAAGCATCCTGCCTCAGTTTCTCAAGTGCTAGAATCATAATCATGTGCATATGTCATGTATGCACTGTGTATACCTATAACCTTTTAACATGCTAAGTAAAATTTCCGATGTAATTTTGTGAGCTGGCCTAATTTTCCATGATTTTTTTTTCCTCTTCCAGTGATCACAAATGCTAAAATCTGTTTTTGCCCATGTTACAAATAAAAGCTGTGTGGGTAAATTTTGTGTGGGAGGCACAGAAAAAAAAATGTGTCCCCCCAGTCAAATCTGAGACACTGAGCCTGATAAGTGCATGCACACATCCTGCCCTCAGGGACACAGAGACTGAGCTTCCATAAAGACCTCAAAAGCCCTTCCCAGGACCATCGCCTCCGTAACCAGAGCTCTGGGCTTTGGTCCTGCCTGGAATGAGCTACTTTAGAAACAAAGTTAAACCAGTTTACATGACTTCTAAAACCAGCTGCCCTAAGCAATTCCTTCTCTGTTTTTGTTTTTCCTATTAGTCATTTCCATTCTAAATATACAGAAATATTATCACTTTCCCACTTAACAAGGAAAACAAAGAAAAGCTCTCTTGGCCTCACTTCCTCCTCTGGCAACTGCTGCTTCTACTGTCTCTACAGAAAAGCACCATCCAACAAACATCCCTCCTCCCTGCCCTCAGCTCTCACGTGCTCACTCTTCCAAGCCAGTTCACTCAGGCCTCTACCCTCATCTCTCCACCTAACTATGCTTGTGACTCTTTCCCTGATATAAAACTCAAGGCACATGACCTTCCCTCTCACATGGCCATCAGCAGCACTGCTATCTAAATGGCTTGAAAATGTGTACTTATATCTGGCCTCGTCTTGTCTGCTTGCATATATTCATCTGCCAACGCAAGATTTCCACTCGACTGTCTGATAGGCCTGCTCCAAACTGGATTTCTGATCTTTCCTGCCAACTCTGCCCCTCCCTGGCTCCTCCTGCTGAGTTGAGGCAATCCTATCCTAGCAGGGAACAAGTAGACGTTAGTAGATTTATTATTGATTCCTCTCATTTCCTTGCCTCACATCAAATCCCCAGGCAATGTGCCTACTTAAACTATATCCAGACTCCAGCAGCTTCCTAGCACTCAGGAAACAGACAGGTGGGTCTCTGTGAGCTCGATACTAGCCTGGTCTACATAGTGAACTCTAATCCAGCCAGGGCTACACAGTAGTGTAGTAGTGAGACTCTGTCTCAGGAAAAATAGCAACAACAAACCAGAAATAACAAAACTTTAGTTCCTTCATAATTTCACTGGGGATGTGGAGGGTCTGTTTTCTTCTGGTTGATTGCTTTTCTGGTGTGTGTGTGTGTGTGTGTGTGTGTGTGTGTGTGTGTGTGTGTGTGTATGTATGTGTGTGTGTCAGACAGACAGACAGAGACAGAAAGACACACAGAGAGACACAAAGACACAGAGAGAGCAATGTCGACTTCTTCAATTGCTCTCTTCCTTGTTTTGGGGGGACAAGGTCTCTCGCTGAACACAGAATTTGCCAATTTAGTGTAATCAATCTGCAAGCCCTCTGGATTCTGCCTTTCCAGATCGAGAACCATAGGCAAGAAATGTCCACTTCTTATATTTTGCATGGATGCTGGGGATCCAAACTCAGATCCTTCTGCTTTAGTGACTGCGCCATCTCTCCAGACCTATTGTAAGTTGCCCTCCCCGAGTCTGAGAAACTTGACTAAGGTATTTTACATGTGGCTGGTAGGAAAACCAAGTTGCTAATTCCTGTAAACTTCTGTTCCAGGCACTGAGGAGCAAATGGATACTTTTCATTCCTGGTGGACTAAATCATTTCTGTGTGTTTACATCACCAAGACTCAAAGAAGCATCTACTTGTCACTTGACAGATGTTGGACTCTCACGAGGCTCCTGTGGGAAAGGACTTCATGGCAGATTTAGAAAGGTCATAGGAAAGACGACCATAGGCAATGAAAAGAGAATAACAGAACTTAATGCTCTCAGCTGCTCTCCATGCTACCAGCTCATTAGAAGAAAAGCTACAATACCAACCAACCAGAGCTCTCAGGGTCTAAACCACCAGCCTGGGAGCACATAGGGAGGGCCCATGGCTCCAGCTGTATATGTAGGGGAGGATGACTGTTGGGAGCCGACTTTTAGCAGAAAGCAGCTAGATCAACTTTGCAGCCATCTCGAGCCATATACCCTGATAAGAGACTTGTTTTTCAACAGCCTACAACAGCTGAGCACACTCTGATAAACATCTTGTTTATCCCACATAGCTTGTTTTGCTGTTTAGTGACCCCAGCTGCATGGTGCACGTGGTAAAGAGTCTTCAGCTGTGTTCCCCTGCTTGTGCTTATAAATACCCAGGATTTCCTTGCAATAGGAGGCAATAAAGAAGACAATAAGAGGAGTTATAGTCAATATAATGAATGGGAGACAGTAAATGAGACTTGACTACACACCCTGTCTTGTCTCTATTCTTCGAGTCTCTTTCCCTTCTTCCCCCTACTCTCTCTCTTGCTAAACCTTGACCTGGAGCAGCAAAGCAGTCTGGGACATTTTGGCCCCCAAGCGTGGGGTAGCTCAGGCCGGGACAGATGACAGTGTCAGGCATAGGTGGGAGAGAAAGTCCTTGGTCTAGTGAAGGCTGGATGCCCCAGTGTGGGGGAAATAGTGGATGGGGAGGTAGGAATGGGAATGTGGGTGGGGGCATATTCTCATAGAATCAGGAGGAGGGGGGATGAGATAGAGGGTTCCTGGGTGAGGAGGGAATGGGGAAAGGGGATTACATCTGAAATGTAAATAAAATATCCAATTAAAAAAAATACAAAAAAAAGTATTTTAAATCTTTGTCATGTATTTGAGAAGTCATAAGAAAAATGTCTGTTTCTTGAAAAAAAAGAAGCTACAGAAACTCCTAGCTTACTACCATCTAGCATGTATTTGAACATCACCTCTGCTATTAATCATGTAGTTTTGTGGGATTTTTAAATTTAAATTCACCTAAATAACCTTCTTCTTCTTCGTTCACCTTTCCACAAACACAGTAAACCGTATCCTAAAAGGAGGAAATGAACATTACTAAATAGGTAACTCTCAAGGCTTACCATGCCTCTGAGAGTGTCAACTGCAAACAGGAAGACTCCATACTTATGATTTTGTTATGTAAGTGCTCATTTATTTGGATTTGTATTCTAGCATTACTTTTTTTTTCTACAAAAGATAGAGGAATGACACGCTTTAGAAATTCAGGTTAGAAACTGTGGTTGCCAGTCTTGAATCCAAAGCTTCCAGGGCGGGGCCACAGGCTGCTCAGGCTGGGTTTCCATGTTGCAGTCTGAGAATTCTTTCTTCTTTAGCTATTGTCAGTCTTGACATTTTAGTCCTCAGCTGATTGGATGAAATCTGTACCCCAAATGCACTAATTTAAATGCTAGCCACACTTTAAGATGCCCTCTTGTATGCTGTAACATCTGCACTGGTATTTGCTCTACCTCTACCGTGCATGACAATCTAGTCAACTTGATGTATAAAACCACCCATCAAAAGGTAATTAAGGAATGTTCTTCCTCTGTTATTCTCCCATCGAGGAAGAAAAACAACTCTGAGACTCTAGGACACATGAAGGGGCTCTGGAAAAAGAGAAGCTAAAGGAGGTTATTTGAAAATAGCAGACAGTAATCTTGTGGCTTTGATATCTGACACTGCTGCTAAAGATTCCAGAACTGTGAGTCCAGCCCTTAACGCTCGAGTTCAAGGGGGAAAAAAAGTAGTGACATAAGATAGCAATATTTAATTATTTTTATCTAATCAATTGTCAATTACCACTGATACCCATTTGTTACTTAGACCCATAAAGTAAAAGATAAAATTTGCAACAACAGCAAATTAAACAATAAGATTAAATTACAAATCTTAGGTTTAAAAAAAGGAATCTCATAGGCTGAATTTGAAAAATTCATTTCGGAACTGACTATGTTGTCACACATGTCTGTAATCCCAGTACTTGGAAGTCTGAGGCAGGAGGACTTCCATGAGTTCAAGGCCAGCTTGGGTTATATAACAATATTCTGACTCAAATAATAATTATTTTTATTATTATAATTATTATACAGTTATTACAGTTGTTTCATTCTAACTATGGTGTGGATAAAAATGAAGTATACAGAATAACAGAACAGTCAGTGAGGAATAATAATAAAATACTATGAAACATAATTTATTATACCTAAGTATAAATTTTCTTGAAATATCTAGTTGAGTTCAAGTTCTTTGCACTTAAGGAAAACTCTGGAAATTATTTATGCTTAGCTCCTTTAGTGGTGCTGTAATTTTTTTTTTAAATAAAAAGCATAGCAATCTTTGACCCAGTTAATCTGTCTTTGAGAACGGCATCTGACAGTAGCTTAATTAATACCTAAGTGAATGCAAACTTTGCAAACCTAGGCTAAAAACCTCTGGTGGGATAGCAAAAGTCCAAACCAGTTTTTCTATGACATTCTCTTCAATCTCCACCTATCTCTCCATTCTCCATGGCACATTGTCTGTAAACTTAGGAATCTAACATGCTTCTTTTGAAATGTCCGTTTTAAAAAAAGTAGAATGCTGACATATTTTTCCATAGTTTCTGACAAGAAAGATTTTCCTAGGGAAATGAGAAAGGTTTATTTATCATAAAGACGAACATGGTAACATGCTGGGGTGAGGAGGGGCATGACAAGAAAAAGTATTTTTGTTATAAAGTGAGATATGATTGTAAAGTGGGACGTGGTGGCTGCCTGACTCTGTCCCGGTTGCCTGATATGGAGTTGAATTTAAACTCCTGCTTCTGAGTAAAGCTATTTTGATAAGCTAAGAAGAGCTCAGAGTACTGCCATTCATTTAAAGGCAGCAGCCAGCGGTGGGAAGACACTCTGCCAAGGTCAGTGTGCCGCTGGCAGCAGAAAGTGCAACTCAGCAGTGCCTACTGCCAACACTGCAGCCTGGAGAGTCCCTCGGAGCCTCCTGGGGCCTCTGCTCAGGTCCTTGACATCCACCCATCCACCACAGGAAAAGATTCTTGGTGAGTCAGCGGAGAAAAGTTAGTGAGCTTGTCCACTAAGCAGAAAGATCTGGTTCACTTAAAGAGAGCTAAGCATTAGGAGAGGAGGAGCAGACCAATTGCCTGGGCAGTAACTACATAAGTGACATGGGGGCTCTTAAGTTAATTAATTTGCAACTAAGTTTCCATATTGGAAAGCATGTCCTGCCATCCTACTTTTCCATAGCCTCAGAACTGTATCTATGAAGATGAGGTTTTAAAAAGTTACATTGTGCGGGACAGTGGTGGTGCATGCCTTTCATCCCAGCACTTGGGAGGCAAAGGCAGGCAAATTTCTGAGTTCGAGGCCAGCCTAGTCTACAGAGTGAGTTCCAGGACAGCCACAGCTACACAGAGAAACCCTGTCTCAAAAAACAAAACAAGCAAACAAAAAAAAGTAACATTGTATCTATTTTAGCTGGAGAAGGACAAGCTGCAGAGACAAAAAATTGCCCAAAACCTTTAGTGACTTACTCACTGGTCACTAAGGGATTGTATTTCAGGTATAGATCACTAACCACTTTTAACATCCTCACTTGTGACGTGTTACCTAGAAAAGGCAATACAACTCTTACAAGTGACCTGGTCAATTATGCTTACGTTTTGGGCAAGAAAGAGTAATCAAAACTGGAAGGGCAGGCTGGAGAGATGGCTGAACAGATAAGAGTACTGGCTGCTCTTCCAGAGGTCCTGAGTTCAATTCCCAGCAACCACATAATGGCTCACAACCATCTGTAATGGGATCTAAAGTCCATGTCTATCATGCAGGCATACATGCAAATAGAGCATTCATATTCATAAATAAATAATCTTAAAAGAAAACTGGAGGGACATTTCTCTTGTTTCCTAACTATCACTCACTGTCTCAAATGTGACAGTTGGGTTTATTGTGCTAAAAGTCTAGGTTAGTGCAATTACTGTGCTACTCACCATTACATCTGGGGTGACTTCTGAAAATAAATTGTGATTGCACTCAGTAAGTATGAGAAAAGAAAATGATAAGATTTGTTTTGTTTAAAATTTGTGTAAGGACATGACTTCACTAGGCTTCTGGAAGCTCCTGACATATCCCTATAGCTAAGTGCGGGCATATTGTTCCTAATGTGATGCTTCAAGCAAGAGTAAACTCTGACTTCCGATGCTGCACAATATCGTCCTGAGTGACAACCATGCACAGAGATTCCTGTGCATTCTCGTCCTCCTGGTAGACCAGACCTTAGCTGGTAAAATGGAGGAAGTGCTGTTTGTATCAGATAATAACTGTTGCACAAGTATCCGCACCTTTTACTATGCCCCTCAGAACACACGTTTGGACCTCAGGGAAACCTCAGGAGGCTGGACAGTGAGAAGGGTACAGATAAGGGAAATTGATCTAGCCTGAAGCCACCCAAGAAAGGTCACTTTAGGCTCTAAATACTCTAATCCAAATGGGACATTCTGGAATGTTCCGATGGCTAAAAAATGTCAAATGATTTGGATCAATCCTGACCCACTGAAATTCTCTCAAAGAGAACATTTTGCCCCCAAAAGCTAGCATTCTCCATCTGCAATGAAGTTTTTAGAACTTACCTACCCAAAGTCTGAGGACAGACAGGAAGTCCTGGCATATCCCAGGATTAGTAGCGAAGGGAGCTGGGGGAATGGGGGTGTATGTTTATAACTCAGCACTTAGGAGGCAGAAACAGGAGGATTGTTGGAGATCCACTCCAGCCTGACTCAAAACAAGACCCCGTCTCACTAGAAGGCACCTAAACAGAGTATTCTTAACCAAGCAGGAAATTTAGCACCTGCATCCACTACCCACAGACACTAGCTTCCTTTGAGAATAAACGCTGACACTCAGTGTTCCAAAGAGAATTAGACTTGATGAAAAGAGTGACATGATCCAGAGTCTTGAGTTCTAGAATATGATGGAAAATCCCCTGGGGATCTCATGTTCTTGTGTGTTCACAAAGGACCAAAGTAAAGATGTGAGACCATCAGGGAAACCCTTGCACAAGCTCTGATAGCTGGTACTCTGGAGGGGCAGGTTAGGGCTGGAGCAGAGCCACGTCAGACATACGAGGCTGCGGTGGTGTTATTCAGTCAGTATCTGCTGCTCTCACCTTTGTGCACATTTAACAAGAGATTCTCCCAGCACACACACAGCACCCTTCAGACTTCTTTCAATGGGAGCAAAGTCACCAGCCATCAAACCATGCATTCCCAACAGGTCTGGACTGTGTGGATGCTTGGTAGGAGTGTCGGCATCACCTTCTACATGATAATTAGCATCAGAATTCCAGTCACCACAAATGAAAGAACCCTGGCTACTAGGCTTGCAAAGCTGGCCAAGAAGCAGGAGCACTAAGGTACATTAGTTGGTGGGGGAGGGGTACCTGAGTTTGAAATTTGGAGATCCAGGAGATCAGTCATCAGAAAAGCTTGAAGTGAACTGACTGGATAAGTTTCTCTCATGGGAGAAACTTCTTTTTCTTTTCTTTTCTTTTCTTCCTTTTTTTTTCTTTTTTGTTGTTTTTGTTTTTTTCTTTTGGTGTTTTGTTTTGTTTTGTTTTGTTTTGTTTTTCGAGACAAGGTTTCTCTGTATAGCCCTGGCTGTCCAGGAACTCACTCTGTAGACCAGGCTGACCTCAAACTCAGAAATTTGCCTGCCTCTGCCTCCCAGGTGCTGGGATGAAAGGCATGCGCCACCACTGCCTGGCGAGAAGTTTCTTTAAAAAAAAAATCTATATAGACCCAGCAAAGAGTTTGAGAGACTGAGAAGTTTGATGGTGAAAATATAACCTATTTTCTAAGCTACTGGGAGAGATTTATGTTATTTATCACATTACAAAAACATCTTGTAACACGTACAGAGCTTCTGCGCCTAACTGCCCAAGAAACCAAGTCACCCAGGTGATGTGTCAAGAAGACAGAACATAAACAAAAGTATCTCCCTTTCTACTTCATGAAACCCTGGAAATATGGCCCAGCTGTTGGTGTGGGCACTAGCTTTGCTTTGGCTTCAGACATGATCCCCGGAATTTACTTTTGTGAACATGGATGGACGCATGCACATGCGCATACACCTTCATTCCTTGCTGTTTGTTTCGTAGAGCCAAGATGGCTACCTAAATGAGCTCAGAGAAAACGTCCTCAATATCCTTCACGCTAGAGTTCATTCAGTTCCCTGCTGGCTGACCATCACCAAGAGGTTACTTAGAGACTCTAGCCCACTGTCTAGAGGCTGAATTAGCTCTTTTATAAACTACTATGTTCTTCTATTGTGGTGAAAGCAAAGCCGTCTGCTCCACAGCTAACAGCAAGCTACCAGTCTGCTTACGGCCTTGTTAACTTCCTGTTATTTAGTACAGGTTGGGTAGGACTCTATCAGTCCTGAGGTCTCAGCCAACACCTCAACTGAGTAAAATCTAATTGTTGATCTTTTCCTGAAAATCTGACTCACCCTACCTGGGTCTGAAAACATGGTGGTTTGCTTCCATCTCCTCCATTACGGTGAAGATCGATCAAATAGGTCTTTACAATTTCTAGTAGTGTGCACTGTACTGACTAGTTTTATGCCAACTTGATATCAATTAAAGTCATTTTGGAAGACAGAACCTCAATTAAGAAAATACCCCCACCGGATTGGTCTGTAGGCAAGCCTGTTAGGCATTTTCATGATTGATGATCCATGTGGGAGGGCACAGTTCACTGTGGACAGTACCAATCTTGAGCTGGTGGTCCTGGGTGATGTAAGAAAGCAGGCTGAGCAAACTATGAGGAACAAGCCAGTCAGCAGCATTACCTCCAGGGCCTCTGCACCAGCTCAGGCCTCCAGGTACCAGCCCTGCTTCAGTTCCTGCCCTACCTTTCCTCAGTAATGGGCTTATATAACCTGTGGGGTTCCTTCCTCAAGTTGTTTTTGATCATGGTGTTTCATCCCAGCAATAGAAACCCTAAGACATAGATGTTACATCCTTTTCCCAAAGCTGAGAGTGACTAAGAATAGTTAACGACTATCTTCTGAGATATCATTTACCAAATGTTTGACATTCCCTTGGCTTGGGTGGCTTATTTCTTTCCAGACAACCTAGGGACTTCACACCATACTGCATCTTTTCACATTTTATTTGTAATTCATAATGTAAAGTTTATATATTTTATGTAATTTATAATATAATATTTAATAATATTAAAAATATTATCGGAGTGCCTGTCACTCAGCAGCAGGGCACAGAGTGCCTCCCAAGTGGGGAGCTGCAGTACCTAGAGCAGGTGGAACTCAGTCAGCTCTGAGGCTATAGAAGAAGGATGTGTGGGCACCTGCACCCTGCAAATGCATTACAGCTGGAAAGACGAATTTCCAGTGCTGACAATCAAATGAGTACTGTAGAACGAGTGCTGTGGAAGGGTGTTTCGGAGGAGTTGCTGTGCTTTTCAAGGGATCCACAAATGTTAAAGAACTGGCCTCTGAAGAGTGAAAATTTGGCACACCAATTGCTTTTTGGCAGCTGCAGATTTTCCACACAACAGGAAGAGGACCTGGGCCTGGCTTATGGTTTCTAGTAAAGGCATTTGGAACTGACTACAAAGATACAAATTCAGACGACTCCATTAAGGAGTAACAGTACAGACCAACTGTAAGTGATTGACGTCATTACAGTCGATCCTGGTGACAATGGATTATCATGTGTGCCTTGAACCCAAAACATTTTCCTTTAATGGGACTGCTTCCTTACCAAGGCCACTGTCAGCTCTGTGGGGTGAACCAGGAGCTGTCCTGCCAGCCATATCAGAGGTCAGGAAATGCAAGCAGGGTGTGTCCTTCAATATTGTCAGTTTTTGCTCCCCTACATCAGCCTGCAGCCAGGTGATACTGTCTGTCCTTCAGAAGATGCACGTTTTTTACCAGAGTCACAACAAGCACTGAAAATTCAGCTTCAGCAGGATCCAAGATTTTCCCAAAGTTCAAAATCCTTCAAGAAGTTGAGACAATTAATGACATCAGTGTTGAAGAGTTTCAGAGCAAAGGGAAAAATACAATCCAGTGATTAAAACAGAAATGGTTGTACAGATTGTTTTCAAAGACTCTGTGGATATCACTAGTCTTTAGGGTTTGGGTCAAATGCCCAGGGTAAAATAAAGTTCTTTTTTTTCTTTAAAGAAACAATGAACTAGGTAAAAATCTTACAGTGGCCTATTTGCTACTATTCATTAACTTCTAAGACACTGTCACTGACAAATAGACCATCTTTGTTTTAATATTCACTGAAGGTACATGGAAAGCTGAGAGTGGATATATGAGGGAAACTGGAAATTTATATACTCCTAGCAAAACAAACACGTTTCTGTATTCCCATGTGAAGAAGGCTGGGGAGTTTCATAAATTGCATAGCTATTCCTCCAAACTTGAAATATGGAACAATGTTCACTCGTAATCTTTCAAAGTTGTGCTTGTCTTGCTGATTGCTCAAATAAAGAACTGTTTCACATTAAAAATGTATTGTATATCCATAACAGCTAGGTTTTAACTTCTCACACAATGAAACTCATAGGGTCTAAATTCATCTATTTTGTCTTTAGGAAGTTTTAGAGACCTCTTCCTCAAAGTATGAGAAAACTAAGGCTATAGAGACCTGTCAGCAAAACATTGTCAGGGCTGTTAGCGGGCTCCCCGTGCTGGTGGGTGCTGCACAGAGGGCTGACAAAACTGGACAGGCAGGATTTAGCTTTGGACAATAGTTCGCTGACCTCTGCATCAGAATATGGAGGTGACATAACGTGGCCTCTGAAACCAGATCATGTTGACAATACAGCTTCTGCCTGAATCTCGTGAAACACTGACTCTCAAGAAGCTCCACCTCACCTGGGACTTAGACATGTTTCTCTAGGAAAGCCAACATAGGGAAATTATCATTAGGTCTCGGGCTATTCCAGAGCCTCGTCTTCAAAATCATCTCAGCCAAGGCAGTGAGTGAAGAGGTAGGGGGAACCCAGGAGGCTTCAACCTACACAATCTACACAAAAATTACAGGCAACTGAGGAATGCTGGGAGTGAGGAAAATAGTCTGCCCCAGGGAAGAGCACAGCAACTGATTATTCAGTACCAAGTGGTCGGCCCTGAAAGCAGACATGCAAGTAATATTAGACAGGCCAGGCAGGATATGTATGTGTGTATATATATGTATGTGTATGTATATATGTATGTATATGTACATGCATATATGTATATATGTGTATATATGTGTATATGTATATATATGTATATGTATAT
>JANHMN010000002.1:186223036-186244386 GCA_030674055.1 Rhabdomys pumilio | reverse complement strand
TATGTGTATGTGTATGTGTATGTGTATGTGTATGTGTATGTGTATGTGTATGTGTATGTGTATATGTATATGTATATATATTGGCTTTAGGAAGTTTTAGAGACCTCTTCCTCAAAGTACAAGAAAACTAAGGCTATAGAGACCTGTCAGCAAAACATTGTAAGGTAAGTGGGCTCCCCATGCACTGGTGTGTGTGTGTGTGTGTGTGTGTGTGTGTACATATATGTATTTTGTGTATATAATGTAAAATGATTATATACTATAAAAAGGAGATGATGAATTTGAAAAGAATAAGGAGGAGTATAACTGATAATTTTTGGAGAAAGGATAGGAAAGGGGAAATTATGTAATTATCTCAAAATATAAAATAAACAATTTAAAAACACAGAATATGAAATGTTCAAAGAATTAACAAAATCATTATTAAAATAAAAACAAATAAATAGAGACAGAAGAAATCCCACCAGAGCTAAAGAGATGGCTCGGCAGTTCAGAGCATGTGCTGCTCTTGCAGAGGACTGAGGTTTAGTTCCCAGCACCTGTATGGTGGCTCACAACCAGCTGTGACTCCAGTTCCAGGGGATCCATTGATCCCTTCTTGCCTCTGAGGACACCAGACACTTGGAGCACATACATACACGTAGGCAAAACACTCATACACATATATAAATATGTTTTTAAATTAAGGATGAATATTTGTAGAATGACTACATGAAACTTTGTGTCCACCACAACAACTACACTTTAAAATTCGATCTTTAAAACCCCACCCACCTACACCCCACCCCCAGAGCCTGACAACCTCTCTCTTTTGTCTTGGAGTAACCCTATGTTTTAATTGACCCCTTTGAGGCACCCCTGCCACCTGGTGGCCAACAGTCTCACTACAGAAAACCAATGTTTCCTTCTGCTTATGAAGTCTCAGTTTTTCTGCTCATATTCTTGGGTGGATCTTCCTTGACAAATCAGGCTGTAAGTGCTAAGAATTATGGAATTCTTGGATATTTTTCTCCCATCATTTTGTTCTTGCTGGAATATTTTTATCAGAGATCCCTAAAATTGATCTTTTACTTTCTTAATTTTTCTTCTCCCTACCCTCTCAAGTCTCTATTTTTTGAACAACAGTGATTTTTGGCACTGTACTGGCTAGTTTTGTGTCAACTTGACAAAAGCTGGTGTTATCACAGAGAAAGGAGCTTCCTTTGAGGAAATGCCTCCATGAGATCCAGTTGTAAGGCATTTTCTCAGTGATCAAGGGTGGGAGGGCCCCTTGTGGGTGGTGCCATCTCTGGGCTGGTAGTCTTGGGTTCTATAAAAAAGCAAGCTGAGCAAGCCAGGGGAAGCAAGCCTCTGTGGCCGCTGCATCAGTGCCTGTATCCTGACCTGCTTGAGTTCCAGTCCTGACTTCCTTTGGTGATGAACAGCAGTGTGGAAGTGTAAGCTGAATAAACCCTTTCCTCCCCAACTTGCTTTTTGCTCATGATGTTTGTGCAGGAATACAAACCCTGACTAAGACAGGAACCATCAAAAATTTTACCAAAATAGCCTACTGAATAAACAAAGCTACATTTTCTAAACTCACCTGTCTTGGTAGTCTCTTAGAGGAAGGGTAAAGTCGAGGTGTTTTGAAATCTAGTTTAACAGAGGTCTTAACATACTCGGACTTGATTGGGGATGGTTTGAGGCTGGTGGTTACAGGGAGCAAGGGTGTTGAGACCAGCAGCTCCATCTTGTCAGTAAGTGAACAACCTAACTGAACAGTTTGGTGTTCAATCTAATGGAGTTGTTTTAGATTGAAATACTTAATTCCAGAATAAAGAATTCCTTCCATTGCCCCTCGGGAGAGTTCTCTGTTCTGGGATCTTATTGGTAAAATGGGGAAAGAAAGCACTGTAGATAAAAACTGTAACCTATGGCTATGACAGTTCCAAAGCTAGAGAACTCCTTGCGTCTCTCCCTCCTGTTTAGGGGGTGGCAATATGTAGCCGCCTGCGGCCACAAGTCAACTGGGTTCACCTGAAAGGGGGGCTGGGAATGAAAGGGACGGAGGGCGAGAAGAGATGAAGCCAAGACAAAGTTCTCTGATCAAGGCTCAAAACTTTAATGTTCAGCTCTCAATTTAAAGGGGAAGACCCAACCCACAACCCCTCCTGGTTTCAGCCAGGAAATGGGTGGGATAGTCCATAATCCGTTCTAAGTCACAGGCCAGAGATGTCTCCAGGCAAGCCCAGGGGCAGTTCTGCTTCTGTGTTCTGTGCAGCCAAGGTGGGTAACTCCACCTCGATCCTGATCTATTGTGGTAAACAAGGTCTCTCCGGCCTGCTCAAGGCTGGAGGGGGAGGGCACAGCTATAGACTGAACCCAGAGTATGGAGCACGAAGTGCATACTCTGCCATTTACCTACTCCTAAAGCCTGCTTTCTTTTTGATTTTTAATTTATTTTTTAAAATGTATGCTATGGTATCTTGGCATTTTTACAGCATTCTTTTAAATGATTTTTTTTTCTCTCAAAGCTTTGTTTCAAGGAAGGGAAGCCTGTTATATCTTTTCTTACTATCAATAACAGGTCTTAAGGTCTTTAAATGATGTTTTCTTGCCAATTTTATGCCTTTGTTTTCTCTGGAGATATTTTCTGAGTGTCTGAAGGTGATCTTTAACCACATGTTTAAGATCTCTTATCAACTAGGCAAGACAAGTAAGCCCTTGGGGTCTGCTGTACAACACAGCACAACACAAGTGCATTGGCTACTAGTGTATAAAAGTGATCAACGGTCTTATCCCCCTGAGAATCTGTAAACCATAATAATGAGCAACCTTCAGGCAAGATGTGGCATGGCTGTCACTTCCTGACTGGACTTGAGACCCTATCCACAGATAATAACTCATGTCTGATTATATAAAATTGGTGAAGATACTGTGACTGAGGAAAGATGTCATAGACTCTAAGGGGAAGCTACGACCATTGTTTTGCTCAGTAGTTATGTTGTCAAACAGCCTTCTATTTCTTTCTTTTTTTCTTTTTCCCCCGAGACAGGGTTTTTCTGTGTAGTTCTGACTCTCCTGGAACTCACTCTGTAGACCAGGCTGGCCTCGAACTCAGAAATCTGCCTCTGCCTCCCAAGTGCTGGAATTAAAGGCATGCGCCACCACTGCCCGGCCAAACAGCCTTCTAAACACTCATATGTATACATACATATTAGTGTCTCACCCAGTCTTCCTCACTGACTTTTACAGCGGATGGCAGTTATAGCTGGTCAAAGTGTCTACAATAAGTGACAATGGAGTTCTTCGTCCTAAATGAAAAAACATGACAGAGCCATTATACATCTGACTCATTGCAGCTGTGATTATCTGTACAAGATCAGAACCCTCAATACTTCATCAAGGATGGAGGAGGCCACGAAACCCCTCCCATCCCCTATAGACGGTTAGCAGTTCACAGTTCTTGGGGGAGGGGTGTCAAATCACTCTGTGGTGTCACCACTGTTAACTTGCCCTTGTTCTAGTAAGTAACCTCCCACTCATACTCAGGCAATAAATAATAAAGTAACCGAACTTACTGGATCACAGAAAGAAACAAAGTAAGATGGAGACTTTCTGAGAAGAAAGGGTCCTAAGAGAGAGAGGAAGATGAGAGAAGTGAACAGCAAGTGGAAATGATTAAAATTCAACATGTTTACATATGAAACTGTCTCACAATAAAAGATTTAGAACTTTGCATGGGTACATTTCACCTTGAGTAGTCTTAACACAAGAAAACTGTGGAAAGAACTCTGAGGCCCACAGCAGGGATGGTGTGGGGCAGGAGGGAGGTTGAGCCAGCCAGGGTCTGATGTGCTCCTTAATCTTAGAGGCTTCTCCTGCTTCCAGCTAATAAGTTTTCCAGTGGACAATGTCCCTGTCATTCGTGTGGGTGTGTGTATGTGTGGTCTTGAAAGGTCTCCAAAGAGAGACCCTCACTCAAATCCGGATCATCGCCCACCCAAGGACACATGAGAGACCTTCTTGATGCAATTGCAAAAGGTAGTTTAATGACAAGGGCCCTCCGGTCGAAATGTATCCCACGCAGGGGATAGAGGCTTCGACCCCGTCCCCAGGATGTTTGGGATATTTATAGATAGGGGTTGGGGAGAGGGGGGGGGAAATTTGGCGCTGTTACACTTGATTGGTTGTATTTTTGAGAGGTTACACATGATTGGATTACAAATTTTGAACAGTAGTAGTCTGTAACACTGGGAAGACCTCAAGTGGGAGGGGAAGGGGTAACCAAGATCAGTGGAAAGTTAGTTCCTGGAACCACCCAGATGACTTGCATCTTTCTTTGTCAGGAGTGTGTCTTCCTGCTTTGGGCTTTCCCCACCCACAGGTGGGTTCTTTTCCCTGAGGCTTGAGGAATGTTAATACTCTTCCTGGGATGTATCCCAGGGCAGTGAAGGCCTGAAACCCTACATTCAGTTCCACCTTCTTGGAACTAGTGAGCCTGTATATATTTTATAAAATGGTCTTTATAATTTTCCACTCTACAGTCTGAAGAGGTGAGCCTGGCTGCCACATTCTCAGCAGAGCTGGTGTGTAACAGCCCGCTCCATTCCATTCCGCCTCTCACTTGGGGGCCACTATATTGCAGACCACTCTGCCCCACGCTTGGGGCTAAGTGCTCTGGTCTAGAGAGAGAGTAGAGATGGAGGGGCAAGAGACGAGAAGAATGGAGACAAACCAGAGTGTGTGTAGTCAAGTCTGGTTACTCCTTTATTGCCCCTATTGACGCATATTGACTCCTAGTGACACTATTACAAGGAAATCCTGGGTATTTATAAGCACACGAAGGAGAACACAGGTGAAGACATTTTACCACGTGCACCATGCAGCTGGGTTCACTAAACAGCAAAACAAGCTATGTGGGATAAACAAGATATTTGTTAGAGTGTGCTTCAGCTGTTGTAGGCTGCTGAAAAACAAGTCTCTTTTCAGGGTATATGGCTCGAGATGGCTGCAAAGTTGATCTAGCTGCTTTCTGCTAAAAGTCGGTTCCCAACACTGGTGTTGAGCTTGGTCTGTTGCTATGTATTGTAATGCATAATTACAATGTTTCCATGACTCTGGCGTACTATAATGCTGAATTCTGTGCTGGAAGATCTAGGTGAGCAAATTCTCACAGTTACCAGCCTTTGTTATGCCAACCTTGCTCCTTAATTTAAAACTGTTGAGGTTTGGTCTGTTCTTATGTATTACAATGCTAAATACTGGCCCTGGCTACCTTGGGGATGAGGAGATGCTCATTGGAGACCAAGTGATGCTATGCAACCTTGCTCCCTAAGTTATCACTTATTGGTGAATAAAGATGCCTACAGTTTATAACTGGACAAAAGAGAGATAAATGGGGTTTTGGTTCCGGGGCTTGGGGTCTGAGTCAGGAGACCTGAAGAGATAGTGAAGACCCCCAAATTCGGGAGACCCTTACTCAAGTCTCGGGAAGTCGAGAACACCCACAAACTCCAAGACACCGTACCTGGATGCAATCAGCAGAGGTTTATTAGGGAAGAGAGCTGGCAGCCAGCGTTCAAACTGCACACTCGAGAAGGAGTACAGTTTGACCCCGCCAGTCAGTCTGGGGAGGGTTTTTAAACCACAAACCAGGGGAGTGGGAAGTGGGGTGAGGGGTTGTCGAAGATACATAATAGCGAAACATTTCAGAGAAACCCAAACCTAAATGATACAGGATCATGTGAAAATCACTCTGCACACTCATTCTTCTCAAGAATGTAGTCTTACCATATTATTACCGACTGTTTCAGGTTAAACTATTTCTCACTTGCTCCGGTCGCAGTCCCACCTAGGTGACTTGCATCTTTTTGTGGTTAGGAATGTGTCTTCCTGCTTTGGGCCTTCCCCACCCACAGGTAGGTTCTTTTCCCTGAGGCTTGAGGAATGTTAATACTCTTCCTGGGATGTATCCCAGGGCAGTGAAGGCCTGAAATCCTACATTCAGTTCCACCTTCTTGGAACTAGTGAGCCTGTATATATTTTATAAAATGGTCTTTATAATTTTTCACTCTACAATAGGAGAGAAGATGGAGAGAGGAGAAGACACCATGGGGTAGGTGAGTCATGAAAACATGGCCATGAGGCCTACCCAATTGGGATTAATAATTAGAACATGGCAAGTTAAATACCTTGGGGTTAATGATAGGAAAGTAGGTAGTAACAATAGCTTGGAGGGTAGATGTCTGCCTGGCTCTATTGCTTTAAAGGCTTATCATAAATATAAAAGGTTTTGTGTCTTGTATCTGGGAACTGAATGATCTAAGGTGGGTAGAAACCCTCAATTAATATTAAATGTTTACCACAACAAGTTGGAGAAAGATGAGAAGACATCTATGTTTCATATTGACTTTCACAGAATTCCCACTGTGAATACAGCAACCCTGCCCACCACCATGCCTTGTATGTTTGTCTCAGACACTTATCCATTCAGAGGCTCCTAGTGCCTCCATCACTTGAGGTTTCCTGGCATATAGGGACCTCGCTTGCTCTGAGTTTCCCTCACTGATGGTTTACTGGTGTCCACTCCACTAGACAGTTTCTACTCTTGCACCTGCTCTATGGCTTTCAGAAGTTGGTCCCTGTTTTCATTTTGCCCAGTGTCTTTGTCCTTGTGTGTTTGTGCAGTTTGACATATTTGTCATTTTAGAGGCTTTGGGAATGGGCAGCAGAAACAAATGGATGTTCTCATTCAACCACATTTAACTAGGACACCTGCAACATCTAGTTCTGTTATTTAAAATGCATTTTAGGCAAGGAAACAGTAAATAAATCACTGAATATGATACTGAGATGTCACATCTTGGGAAATTTACGGGAAGAAAAGGAAGATTCCGTCTAGGAGAAGCTTCACAGAAGAGATAAACTCCTAAAAAGTAGGCCTGTGGGCTTCTCTCCCTCCATCTCCCTCCCTCTCCTTCCTTCTGTTGAGGTACACTAGGTGGTGCTGCCTACCATGAAGTTTGGGCAGCAGCCCACTGAGCATCTCCTGTGAGTTCTTTCAGAGCCCCTGTGAGCTGCTTTCCAGAACTCCAGTCTGCAGTTTCCCACTTGACAGCCCTGCAGGCAGCAACGGGGCAGACTTCATCAGTCAATAGAGTAGGCCAGTCCTTCATTCTGCTGGAAAACCTAGCTATCAGTAAGAGGGATGGATGCAAATTGGTTACTTTCAAATTGGTTACTTCCTTCCATACCCTGTCTCAGCCCAAGGGATAGTGGCTGCCCTGTCCATCCGCTGTTTCTGTATTCTGTTACTTAAACCCTATTACCATAGTATAGTCCTTTTTTTCAACCATTTAAGAATTTTTTATTATAAAACTTTCCAAACAAATGCAAAAGGAGACTCTCAAGTGTCCATCTCCCAGTTTCTTTCTGTGTATTAGTTTCATCTTGTCTACTGCTTTTTATGTCATGTGGCTAGAAAATTTTAAATCAAATCTCAGATATCACGTCACACCTGCCATCCCTAAATAACTCAGTGTGCATCTCGAAAAGAAATAATAAGAAATAAGCGGAGTGTGGTGTCACTCACCTGCAATCCCAGCACTTGGGAGGCCAGTGCAGAGGGACCACTAGATCAAAGCCAACCTTCGCAATGGGACCTCATCTCAAAATAAAGAGAGAGAGAACTATGCAAATGGTTTTCTGCATAATCACAATGCCATTATCGTGTCCTGAATTCCTTAATATCATTTCATATTCAAAATGCTAATTCTTCTATTATCTAAGAAAAACTGTAATTGTCCTTTAGAATCAAGATTAAAAACAAAAAGTTATTCATTTAACTTAGTTACATCTCTTGAGATTTTTTTAAGTCTTGGAAGTTTTGCTCATCTCTCAGTCCAGTGCAGTACCCTCCCTTTACTTTTGTTTGGATTGATTTATTGATAGAATGAGAGTCCAACATCAAGACCCTCTTCTGGTGTTAGAGATGTTACTTATTCATGTGTTTTATCTTTTACATGCAATATTGTACTAGGGGTAAAAAATAATTTTTTAGAAAGCATTTTATGTATATGAATGTTTTGCCTGCATGTGTGTCTGTGCACCACAGCACATCTGTGCTTACTGATCCCCTAGGACTGGAAGTACAGAGAAGATTCTCTTCCCCCAGCCCCCGCTTCACGCAACATGTGGGCGCTGGGAATCACACCTGAGTCCTCTGGAAGAGTAACAAGTGTTCTTAAATACTGAACCAACTCCCCAGACCCTTCTGATTATGATTTTGAAAGATCTTCCTGGGTAGGGAGATGTTTCAGAGGATAGAGTGTTTGGTGCTCAAACCTAAGTTCAGATCCCCAGGGCCCACATAAAAGATGGATGTGACTAAGAGCATAGACAATCTAGTTTCTTTACTAGCCAGCCAGGACCCAGGGGAAAATGGAAACACTAGGTTCAATGAGACGTCCTTTCTCAAGGAAATGAGGCAGAGAGATAGATCCAGACACCTGACCTCCTTTAGATATGCACATGAATATCTTGGCATGCACAATTGTATATCCATGCACACGTATGCACACATACACACACACACACACACACACACACACACACACACACACACACACACGAATTCCTTCTAGGTACTTTCTATGCACCAATAACGAAGCACATACCCTTGTTTTACTTCTTGCAGCTTTAGGATTGATCTTTGAAGCCAGATACGATGGTACAGACGTACATAAACCCATCTCGCTAGAGGCTGAGGCAGGAAGATCTTGTGCTTGAGGCCAGCAGGAGCTACATAGGAGACCTTGTTTCAAACAATCCAAAGCCCATTTATTTTTAACTAATTTCAGGCTTAAGGAAATGTTACAGAAACAAGTTATCACTCTCTCCTAGCTTTGTCTAATGCATCTTATCTAAGTATCACCATCAAGAACAGGAGGTCAACCCTAGTACAACGCTATTATCCAGAGCACAAAACTTATTTGAATGTTAGCGATGTTTCCACTTCGATTTGTTTTCTGTTCTGGGAGTTTACCCATTACATTTCATTTCATTTCTGCTTCATCTCTTCTAATCCATGGCAGCATCTCCCCTGTTCATTACCTCTCATAACCTTGATCTTTTTATTTTTATCAAGAATATTTTTTAGTGGTAGGACAAATACCAGACAGAAGCAACTTAGGGGAAGGGCCATTCGTTTTAACCAGTCTCACGATGAGAAAAGTACAATAGCGTTCATGGCAGCGGGGTGTGTGTGTGTGTGTGTGTGTGTGTGTGTGTGTGTGTAACCCTGTCCATAGCAGCAGGAAGGAAGGCAACTTGTTCACAGCTTAGTGATGGACTAGTGAGCTCAAGATAAAACTAGAGCCAGATCTGACCCTCTCCTGTGGCCGTCTAGACCCTATGTCCAAAAGGTTCCACAACCTTCTGAAATAGCACCATCGGCTAGAAACAAGTGATTATTTAAAATGAGCCCAAGGAGACGTTTCACACTCAAACCACAGCATCCTAACCCTGGGCCTCCATAGGCTCACAGCCATCTAATAATTAGAATAAAATGCAAATATAGTTCCAAAGTCTTTATGGTCTTAAAGCTCCAACACTGTTTAAAAGCCCCAAGTCTTTTCTGAAACACAAAGCAATCTCTTAACTATGAGTACCTGTAAACTCTGAAATCAAATTATATAATTCCAATATAAAATGACACAGAATAAGCATTCCCAAAGGAAGGAGTAGAGAAATAGCGGAGAACGCCTCAACCAAAGACTGAAACCTGCAGCTCAGCTCCTTGTCCACCATCCAGGACTCTGGTGACCTCATCCGGAGTCCAGTGGACTTGGGTAGTAGTCCTGGAACCTTGGTACAGGCCTCCAAAAAGCCTGTACCAACTCTTGTATCTTGCACTCCTGAAAACCCAGTACCACGTGAACAGTAACATCAAGCTCTGCAGCCAGCACAAGAGCTACCCTGACCTCTCCCACCACAACCACAGTGACCTATGTAGTTGGTAGCCAAGCCTGGGGACACACTTTCCTCAGAAGCTGTTTGAATTAGCAAACCCTTGTAGGAATACTCTTTGTTTAAGCATTCTTTTTCAAGTGAATTTCCATTTTCACACCCTAAAGCCTTTGGTTGGTTAGGCCTTTGCCCTTAGCACAGCTGTCCTAGTGTCCTTCCTAATGTCCCAATGCAAAGAACACGGCAGAGGCTCCCTTGGCAGCTCCCTTCAGCCCAGACCTCTCCCCTAAACTTTGGACATTCTCCCCTAAGATGTACGTACCCAAACCCACTCCAACAATCCCCAGACCCACCACAGTCCTCCCCACATTCCGCGGAGGCCACCGGCGGAGACCCGAGGGTGCCTTTTGCACCCGTGCTGCGAGCGCGTGGTGCAGAGGTAACCCTGCAGTGTTGGGCGTGGGGTTCCCCGGAACGCTGGGCCCGACCGCCCGGGGCGAGAGCTGGGGAGCCTCCGCAGAAGGCCGGGCCCCCTCCGGAGGAGTGCCATCCGCGCTGGGGCTGGTTTCCGACTGAGCTGAGTTCGAGTTCGCAATGTTAGCTTTTGTAGCTGAGGTTTCCCTTGGATTTTGGGGGCCGTGGGGGAACCTCCTTCCGGCATGAGGCATGATTGCAAGATAGAAGACAGAGAGTTATGCCAGCAGCTGAAAAGCGACTGGGGTGGAGAACGGTTTTAGTTAAAGGTACAGAGCTAAGTTGGGGCGCTAGAGATTCAGTAACCTTAGGACGGGATCCGTTTGCAGCTGCACGTGAGCCATTAGTAGGTACCAGTACTGTTGGGTCACTGTTGGTGCCATTGCTGTTCACACATGAAATTAGTGAGAACTTTTAGATTTTTGGGTTGGCGGTAAATGAATCCAGGGTGTTTACTTTCTACTTGTATTTTCTGGTTACAGATAAAGATGTCTTTCTTTTAACTGTCGCAGCAGATTATTAGACACTGTTGACCAGAAATTAAAGAAAAAAAAAGCCTTCCATGTCCTAACCCAATGTCAATTCTTGCCTGAGCCTACTTCCGTGTCCTACCCCAATGTCAATTCTTGCCTGAGCCTACTTCCTTGTTCTAGCCCAATGTCAAATTCCTGCCAAATTCCTAGAAGGTGGCCCCAAAGCTCTCCAGAAACGTCCCGTGCTTCAGTACACCCGTCCTCACTATTTCTCACACTTGGCAGTAGCTGCTTCAGGAAACCACAATTTCTAGCCTCAGCCACTTCAAATTTGCCATCCTGTAACTAAGATGGCTTTTCCAAAAGGAAAATCTGACAACAGTGCAACTTTTCAAAGTTATGGAGTACCTGGGTATGGTGGCACATGCCTTCCATCTCAGCCCTCAGGAGGCAGAGGCATGCAGATCTCTGAGTTCAAGACCGGCCTGGTCTACAAAGAGTTTCAGGACAGCCAGGCTACCCAGTCAACATTCTGCTAGCAGCCTTCAAATGAAGATGTAGAACTCTCAGCTCTTCCTGTACCATGCCTACCTGGATGCCACCATGTTGCCACCTTGATGATTATGGACTGAACCTCTGAACATGTAAGCCAGCCCCATTTAAATGTTGTCCTTGTAAGAGTTACTGTGGTCATGGTGTCGGTTCACAGCAGTAAAGTCCAAGCTAAGACAGTGTCTTATCTGAATAACTTGATGCTGTAAAGACCAGCAGATGCTCGTTTTTTCTCCCCGATTCCTGCCACATTTATTAGTTGTTTTTAGCTGTAAATAAGTCTACTTCCTCCCCATTTATTTCTGTAGCTTTAAAATCTTTTTTTCTGAAATTTGTTCATATGAGTGCTTTGCCTGGATGTATGTCTATGCACCACATGAGTGCCCGGTGCCTGTGGCAGCCAGGAGAGGGTGATGTACTCTCTGGGACTGATTCTAAATGGCTTTGCTTTTTCTCCTTTGTTACTTCAACATAAGAGAGCAGAGACCAACACGAGATCTAGAACAGACTCTGTGTCTCTGAGAACAGAATGTTGAGTCATTGCATTAAGTGGGTAAAAGGCCACGTGGGTTTGAAAAACAAGACAGTTAAATTAGAATTTCATATGAACAGTGAATAATTTATCAGTTGAAATGTGTCCCAAATATTGCATGCAACAACTTACTCTAACGTTTTTTAGGCTTAACTAAAATTCAAAGCTAACTGAGCACTTTGCATTTTTTATTTGCTAAACCTGGTATCCATAGGACCAGACTGTGGAGATATTTAATATATGCTGAGGAATTTTCTCCATGGCTAATATGGACCCATGGAGGGTTTGGGCACAAAGGAGTAGCATTAGTATAAAGTGAGATTTGAGACCAACTAGAAGATGATGATAGTTGTTGAGGTCGGGGTTTCTGAGATATAAGACTAAGGTTTGGCAGGAGAGAAAAAGAATAGATTCTAACTACTGGTTAAATATGATTGTAAAAAAGGAAAAACAAACAAACAAAAAACCCAGGAAGAATATAATGACAGATTTTCAGACTAAATGCCTGAAAGAATGACATCCATCAATGTAAAGAGATGGCTACAGGACAAATTGCCTTGGAAAAAATAAAAATGAATTTTGAGATGATTTTTTCTCATTTTTTAGTAAATTTTACAGTGGGTAGAATAGCAGCTACATTTTCTTTGTTGCCTTCAATAAGGTGCTATATAATTTTTTTTTTCAAGACAAGGTTTCTCTGTATAGCCCTGGTTGTCCTGGAACTCACTCTGTAGACCAGGCTGGCCTCAAACTCAGAAATCCACCTGCCTCTGCCTCCCAAGTGCTGGGATCAAAGGCCAGTGGCGCCACCACTGCCTGGCTGTAATTTTTTTTAAGGACGTATTTATCATTTACAGAGCCTTGCTCTGTAGCCCAGGCTGGTCTTGAAACTCATGACCTTTCTGCTTTGGTCTCTTAAGTACCAGGATTACAGGCAGGGACCACTCCACTCAGTTTTGGATATTTAACAACCTCACAGCCATCCCACTTAATGAAGGAAGCCGTTGCCTCCTGAGTAGTTGGTAAAGTCAAGGATTTAAAGTCTCAGGAGCAGCAGCTAAGCAGAACTCCTGGGAGCTCACAGAGACTGAAGCAGCTAAGCCTCCGTGAGTCTGCACTAGATCCTCTGTGTATACACTACGGTTGTTGATCTGGTGTCCTGGGGGACTCCAGGGAGCAGGAGTAGGGGCCTCTGACTCTCTTTCCTGCTTTTGGGACCCTTTTCCTCCCATTGGATTGCCTTGCCTTGAAGTGAGGATGAGGGCCTTGTCTTATAGCATCTTGTACTGTGTTTGTTTGCTATCCCTGGGAGGCCTCCTCTTTTCTAGGGGGACCTAGAAGGGGCATCTGAGGGAGAGGGTTGCTGAAGCGGAACTGAGAGGAGTGGAGGGAGGGGAAGCTGTGATCAAGACGTATTGTATGAGGGAAAAAGAAATAATTATTATTCTTTTTAAATCTCAGGAGCTGAATGTGGTGCACATCTCTCGTCCCAGCACAGTGGAGGCAGAGGCAAACAGGTCTCGGTGAGTTCCAGGCCCAGCTAATCTACAGAGTGAGTTCTAGACCTGCCATGGCTACATAGTGTGAGATAGTTAGATGGACAGACGGACAGACAGACAGACAGACAGGCAGGCAGGCAGGCAGACGGGCAGACAGGCAGACAGACAATGTTAGATTCCTGAGTCCAGCCATCTCAGGAGCAAGTTCCATCTTGCTGGCAGGGCCAAAACTGAGTTTATGTTCCCAGGCCCCGGAATCCAACTCCTCTCCTGCTTCTCAGATATTTCATGTTTGCCTGTTAACCAGTAAAGAACATAAAGAGGGAAGATGCCATTATCCTGTTGTCTAAACCTAGGCACACAAGTCGTAACTGTCTTGCTTGTCTTGACTTAATTGACCACACGCAGCTTGCCCACTCCTGTGTTCCCTTATCACTGTAAATTCTAGTAGAGTCCAGGAGGGGACCTGACTGCAAAAGCTGAATCAAGGACCCTGAAACCAGGTGACCCAGATGAGCCCAGAGAGCAATGTTAACTTCCATGCTTAATCCCTGATGTCAAAATATGATTGTTCAGTGCAACCTCCCACCCCACTCCCCCTCACTTTGTGATCCCATCCTATAAAAATGTACAATCTCCTTACAGAGATGCAGTCTAGATCGCCAACTGGCCGCCTCCCTGCACGAGCAGACAACAAAGCTTTCAATTTTAAGCTTCTATCTCTGAGCCAGATAGATAGATAGATAGATAGATAGATAGATAGATAGATAGATAGAAAGGCAGGCAGGCAGGCAGGCAGGCAGGCAGGCAGGCAGGCAGGCAGGCAGACAGACAGACAAAGATGGCTACTCAGCTTCAATTCTGCACCTATCCCCACCTGTCATGCCTGACCCTGAAGAGTTTTAACTATTTCTTTTGGAGGCTGCCTTCTTCTCTATGTTGGAGAACTCCCATCTTCTCTGAGACACAGTGTTTTTTAATTTTGAGGTTTGGGCAGGAATGGCTGCCAAACCAAGGCCCCACAGAAGGAAGCAGAACTGCAAATCCAGACACTGGGTACTGTCAATGAACTGCCTAGAAGCCATCTGCAGTATCAATTCTAATGGTGGAGTTTGCTCTCAGGTGTACAGAAAGTACACGTTCCTTTGAAACACAGTGGGTCTCCTGAAAGAACCCAGCCTCTTGAAACCCGCCAACTATTTGGAGTGCTTAATTGTTTAAATAATGACATAAATTCACACTTCCTCACACGAGATGTTTGCACACATACCACGTTTAAAGAGTGAGCTCCTCCCAGACACTATGTATCTTCAGAAGGAAATTTTTCTTGGTGTTCCTGACTTTACAAAAGTAAATACTCAAGTTCTTTTTTTTATGTTGATCAGTGATCATCTTTATTTGTTAAAGACTTTCTAACATTTTATTTACATGTATATGTGATTGTATGTGTACATGTTTTGAGGTACCCATGGAGGCCAGAAGATGGCATCCAGCCTCTTGAAGCTATAGTTGCAGGCAGATGTGAGCCCATCAGTGTGGGTGCTGAAAACTGAACTCAGGTACTCTAGATGAGCAAATACTCTTAGCCACTGAGCCACCATTCCAGTCACCAGCAGAATTTATCTTTATATACTTTCTGCCCTCTAATTAAAATAATTTTAAAATAATTTTATAGAATCTTTTATGAAAGATAATTACATCCTTAGGTAACTACTTAATTACCAATGCAATTATATAATCAGATTATTATTTGTTTTATAACAAGATATTGAGATTGGCAGAGTTTGGAGTTGAGATGTGTCTGTCTGTCTGTTTGTCTGTTACTCAAAGATAAATTAGTGTTATAGGTCAGATCCCTGGAACCAGTGATTATGTTTTATTTGTGTCCATATCCCACATCCTTTAAGCAATGTTACACAGCATTCACTGTTGAATAAAACTTGATTAAGCTCTCTCTTCCTGTTTTTCAAGACAAAGACTAATAGTTTCTCTTTTAAAAATGTATAAATCTAAATGTCACTGATTCTCTACGATATGGCTTATTAGGCATGCCATCTATATATCTGTTATACACACACATATTCACATACACAGAGACACACAGAGACACACACCCCAACACACACACACACACAGACACACACATACACACTCACACAAACATATCAAGAAACTTTTAAAGAAGTATCACAATCCAGCTGCTATGAGAACCGGGTTCACCTGAGAGGAAGCCTGGGAATGAAAGGGAATGGAGGGTGAGAGAAACGTGGGGCCAAGACAATGTATTCTGATCAAGGCCTGAAGTTTAATATTTTGCTTTCACATATAAAGGGGAAGCCTCACCCCCCAGAGTCTCCTCTCTGTTCAGCCAAGGGGCTGGGCAACAGTCTGGAAGGTGTCAAGGCTAGCTCAGCAGGTAGACCAGTAGACCGCTCGGCTGGGCACCAAGGCTGGCAAGGCAATGCCTCCTCTTAGGTCCTACTGTTGTTTGGTCTATTGTGGCAAATGATTCTCAGGCCTGGGAGAAGGGCACACAATCCTACTGTGAGGATCTGTTCTTGAAGACCACTTCTGGCATCCACATGTTTTTAGCCTAAGATCCCCCTCCCCACCCCACTTCCTGGGGGGGGATGAAGGGGAGAGGGAGAATAATGCACAAAAGAATTCACTTTTTTTGTAACTGCTTTTTGGATGGCGTTGACTGGTGTGTGCATCCCATTACTGGCTCAAGCACCTCCCACCCTGCTTAAGCCTTAGTTAAGCACCAAAATGGCAGTCAGACACACAGCCAGTGAGATCTGGCTATAGGCCATGGTCAGCGTAGGCCAGACATAGCTAGTGGTCCAGGAAATCCACATGATGGTGATCCCTCTAGGTGATAAAACTAGGTAGCAGTGAGTGGCTCCTGATGACACCTTGCACTGTTTATTGTCTTCAAACATTTTAAATATTTGACTTGTCTCTGAAAGTCACCAAATAACTCTATATTAGCTTTGTTTTATAAATGACAGCCCCATAGCCAAAGAACAGTTTGCCCAGTCACAGATTTCATAAATTTGCTTCCAAAACCACACAGAAACTCTCAAATGTAAAATATAAGGATAGTGATATTTTCTTTGGGGAATTTGCTACGTTATCTTTGAGTTTGCCTAGCTGTGAGAAAATATCATTCATTTGATGAATAATTCAAATTCAAGTCACGTTGCCATGGAAGGGATCAGGTCCCCTTGCCAACTGTTTTTATGAGGTGCTCACTTCCACAGACATCATGTTTACCTCTCTTGAGGGAGCAACAGCTCTTGACTAGAGGAAATATGATTTCAGCAAAAGTCCTAGTTCTCTGTGCTCATTAAAAATTGTTTCAGTATTCTGTTTGGCTTCTTGCTCCAAATATGTGGGAACGATTCTTATAGTCGTGGGTTATCTGGCAGTGACTGCCAGAGATGCCGACCTTGAGACAGGGACAGAGAGAAATTTGAGCTTTAAAAAAGTGTAAGTTTTGATCAGAAAGGGGATCAAAGTCGTTTGTTCTAGTGAAAATGTAAGCTGTGAGGGAAATGGTTCCCAGCAAATCTCCTGATGCTCCCTCTCCTGTTGTTAAAACTCATCCGTGTGAACGTCTGGTTGTAGAGATTCAGCTTGACTGTAGCCATCTTGACTGGAACTGCCATTTTCCCTGCCAGGCGACCCTGGCATACACTCCAAACTCTGTGAGGCAAAGTTAAAATGGCTGAGCATGTTATGCTAGCCATGATGCCAAGATTTTTTTCTAACATTTTATTTATTATTGTACATGTGGTATGTGTAAGAGAGAACGCACACATGCCCAGGGTGAGTGCAGAGACCAGAGGACAACTCTGTGGAGACATTTCTCTCCTTCCAGCTTTGCATGGGTAACAGAAGTTGAACTCTGGTCATCAAGACTTTGAGGCAAGCACTGTTACAAACTGAGCGATGTTGCTGGCCCCTAGACTGCTACCTGACTGACACATGAATCCTCTCTGAGAAAGGACAGGCACATTCTTCTTTGCTGTTGTCTGCTTTTGTCTCACTTAAACCCTTGCTTCCGATTGAGGTGCATTAACCCTCCCATCCCACTATCAGTCGATCTGAGTGTCTATCCATAAGTATCTCCCAGATAAATTGTACTGTGTGCAATCCTGGACATAGCTACTTCGTCAAATGCTTCACCCTTGGTGGCCAACCTCTCATCCCTAGGACAGGTCATTCCAAGGAACTAGTATTCACACTGGAGCCATTTGATGACATGTATACTCCTGTTCCTGGGATTGTTTAAGAGTATACACGGCTCCACCAATTCTGAACTTTAGACTTGTACTTAACCAGAGCAAGGACTTCCAGTCTGTACCCCTGAGCAAACTCCAGCCCAAATGGACCCATCCTCTAATCCTGCCATTCTGAGACTAGGTAGGAGAGGAGTTGGGCATATGCAGAACAGGGTGCCAGGTACCCCTGGAGAAAATAAAATATGTTTATGGTAGAAGTATGCAAAAAGTGTCCACTTTTATCTACCTGATTTATTAGAAACAAAATACCTTAAATCAAATGACATTTAAACAATAGAAATATATTCTTCACATTTCCGAAGGCTGAGAAATTCCAGATCAGAGCAGCAGAGTTCGGTGTTTGAAACCCCACTTAAATATACATGCCCATCACTCACCAACAGGTGTTTTCTGGTTCTTTCATCAGAGCACGGATCCCATTTATGAGAGCTCCACCCACATGACCTTAGCACACTCTGAGTTCTCACCTCTAATACTGACACCTCCTGGACAGGGTTTCAATGTATGAATGGGGTGGGGTACAAACATTCAGATTCTAGCAGTGCTAAAGGTTAGGACAGGAGATATGGAAGAAAATGAAGGCAGGAGAAAAGAGAGCAAACACTTGCTACGCATCTCTGTGTCCCAGTGATGATACTAGGAAGAAGATAGTGCATCTTCCACAGCAAGCCTTCTATGAAGCTGTAGTTATTTTCACTTGAGAGGGTAGGGACCTTGGAGGGTCACTTAGCAGGAAGGTATAGATTTTTAAGGAAACTTAGTAGTTGTGTGTGGATGACTGAATCGTTATGCTCATGGGTAGGTGGCATGAGATAGTGTACAGTGATAAGAAAGACAGTCTTGGGTTGGCAACATGGACTAATGGGTAGAGGTCCTAGCACACAGGTTAAAGACCTAAGACCTATTTCCAGATTCCACAAGGGGGCAGGACAGACCTGACTCCAGACACTGCAATTCCCTGATGGCTCATTCATGCCAGCATACTTAGACAGACAGACAGACAGACAGACACACACACACACACACACACACACACTCGTGTGCGCGCACACGCACATGCACACACACACATACACAAACACACATGTACACGGGCACACACTTACACAGTAAAATAATTACTTTTAAAGCTACTCTTGGGCTAGAAAGATGGCTCAGTCAGTAAAGTGCTTGCTGAATCCTTGGATTCGATCCCCAAACCTCCCACAGAGTGTAACAAAGGATTAGCTGTCTTTATGTCCTCTATGCCCTCTAGTCCATTGATGCAACCCAATCATGCCGAGGTTTCCTGGACACCCAGCCTCTCTGTGATTCATGGCTGCTCTGGGTAACTCAGTGGAAGTATTGCTATCTATGGCATTGCCTCTGCCACCGACTACACTGGACAGCTCCTGGGTTCCTCGGCATGGCACCAACACCATGAGTCCAGCAGAGTCTCTTTTGCATTTTTATTTTGGTTTTCCTTCTGTTTTTTGAGACAAGTTCTATGTAGCCCAGGCTGTCCTGAAGCTCACCACATAGACCAATCTGGCCTCAAACTCACAGATATCCAAGGCACGTGTGATCCACACTTGACCCCTTACTGAGGAGCTGAAGCCAAGAGCAGTGAGAGTACTGGAGTGACAGATAAGTAGCCCTGGTGTGAGAGCCCCTTAGCCATTTCTGTTCAGAGAAATCCTCTCGGGGTCTAACTCAGCTTTTTACAGGGCGACTCATTTAGATGATCCAAAATGATTTTAAAGGATTCTCTATAAACCTGAAGTGTGGGTAACTGACACTAAATAAGAATACCAAATCAAAATAAGGGCCTTTTAAATAAGGGTATTCCTTAGGATTTTTCAGTGGCTAAGTTGTGTACTGCTCCTGCAGCAGACAGGAGTGCAGTCTCCAGCACCCATGTTGGGTGTCTCAGGACCACCTGGTAACTCCAGGTCCAGGTGGCCCCACCTCAGGGTTCCTCTGGCACCTGCACTAATGTATGTATTGTGTATACCCACACAGAGACACACATACACACAATTAAAAAAATAAGTACTTTTAAAAAGACACCTTATTAAAGGAAGCATTTTTATTACTGTATAAAATAAAAAGAGTTTTTAAGTTTATAAATCTTTGGCAATACAAAAAAAAATGTTTATCTTTAAATTCACATGTGTTACCTATATAACTTTAAAAATATATTCCCTCACCTCCACCCCTGTAGGAGGTCATGTCATCTACTCTGTCACTTCTATGAAATACTTCGGGGTTTGGGCCAAGCTTTCCTTGAATCTGAGGCAATCCCTTTAGCTGTGAGCCTACAGGTAGGAGATCACAGGGGTGTGCCAACATTCCCCAGTTAAAATTAAGCGTATACTTTGATTTCCCCACTCTCTCCACTCTGGGCCTACACAGGGGTTGAACCTCGATCTTACCACACACATATTTTCCCCCTTAGCTACATTCCCACCGTACTTTGGCTCAAGAGGGTCTATAATGAATTTCACATCTGGTATGTGGCACGCCAGTGGAAAGGTGGGGGTTGGTTTTTATACAGAGCTACAGTGAACTCAGAACTTTCACTTTGTGGAGTTCAGTGCGGTTCTCAGAGAATGCAAAGCTTGAGCACATGAAAGTCTGTTCTATAAGAACTGTCATGGAATGGCCCCACCAGGCTCATGCACACACAGTGCTGGTATAGAGGTCACAGCAGTTGGCAAGACTCCTGAGGCTGGAATCCTTGTCTTGCCAGGGGCCTGAGAAAGAAGGCATGCTGGTGCCGTTCAGCCAAGTACTGAAATGATAAAACCAGAAACACACAGGTCAGACACAAATAAGGCAGCGCAATCAACACGTTTTCCAAGTAGCTGAGAACAACCCTGCTGTGAGTAGGTCTGTTGTTGTAACCAGTGACATGAGATCCAACTGAACCCTGACCATTGTTTGCCCGGTGTCCAGCTCCTAACCTCAGTCCCGTTAGGATTGTCATTTCCATTGACATTGAGAAAAATTATTGAGTTGAGAAAAAATTAGGCCTTATAAATGATCCAGAATTAAACTTAATAAAAAAAAAATAAGCTGATAACTAGGATCACTTTCCTCATGAGAAAGAAAAAAACTGTTTACACTTCACGGGTATAAATTAGACAAAGGTATTTCTCTTTCCAGTGTTTTGATTTTCATTTTATTCAAACTGAAACAGAATTATGTCACTTTTCCCCATCCTTCCCCCCCCCCCCAGCCCTTCCCATTTACCCTCCCTCAAATCCCTCCCATATTACCCACTACTCTCAAGGTAATATCCACTTTTTTATTATTATCATTACATACATACATACATACATACATACATACATGCATGCATACATACAGGCAGGCAGGCAGACAGACAGATTCAGATGTTATTTTTCTCAAATTATATGTCCATGTGCAGGTCTTGGTGTGTGCATGTGGGTGTAGGTGCCTGCAGGGGACTTAAGCATGGGACCCCTCTGGAGCTGGAGTTACAGACGGGTGGAAGTCACCCAGTGTGATGTAGAATTCAGGTACTCACAACAGCAGCCTGTTAGTCCCCCTGCAAGAGGAG
>JANHMN010000002.1:186160561-186222936 GCA_030674055.1 Rhabdomys pumilio | reverse complement strand
GCCTGCCTCTGCCTCCTAAGTGCTGGACTTAAAGGCGTGCGCCACCACTGCCCGGCTGGCTTCTAGATGCTAATGACTCTTAGAATATATCTTTAGAAAATCCACTGAGAACATACACATTAGAACTCCACCAGACGACCAATCTACCTAGTTTATAAATTCTTCTTTAACAATAAATGAAATTTGCAATTTACTTTCACTTTGTTCCTTAACCTGTATACAGTTAACATCTGAATAAGTACACGAATACATCATGGACATACACGTCACCTCCTACTCAGGCTCCAGCTCTGATCTCTTTCCTGAGCCTCAGGCTCCAGTCGACTTGCGAGTGGCTTTATATGGTGTTCACACGAGTACCTCCAAACTAACGTATCCAGAAACAGAAGAGGCCACGCCTTTCTCCTATACTCCTAGTTCTTGTTTCTCCTTGTGATGGACGCACTGACCCAAGTCAGAAAAGACTGTTCTTCCTCCTCCTCACGCTGGGCCTTTCTCCTATCCAGTGAGGGTCAGTCCTATTGATTCTCCCTGTCTGGTGCACTTGTATCTGTCAAGTATCTCACTCTCTCTTGCTAAGACTGTTACAGCAATGTGTTCACTCTCCTTGTTAGCAAACGTCTTTCTGTAAGGCACAGCTAACCATGCTGGTGTCCAGAATCCTGCAGGTCAAAACTGGATTTCTCAAGCTTTCAGACAAAGCCTTTCTCTAATGGTTCAGCATTGCTTCCTAGAGCTCTCCCCACTCACCTGCAGGCCACTGACTACCAGCACACACCTTTGGCTTTGACAATGTCAAATATTCTACTTCCTCACTCTTTCCTTTTATGTGTCCCAAAACTAGTTCCTTGGGCTCGGTGATAGGTTCCTTTCTTATTCTAGAATATAGTAAACAAGGTCGCCTTCACACTATCTGAGCTCCAGGTTACCTTTTAAATTTAAAAATCTGTCTTCTCTTGGTCTGCTTTTATTTCCATCTGGAAAAAAATCTGAACTTTAAGACGACTGTAAAATCATCACCTGTCTACTATTTATATTTCAAGGCACAATAAACACAGAAACTTCTTAACCAAGAGACCAAACTTCTTTCCTTTCCACTATACACCACCAATAAACAGAACCTGCCATACACAGTAGGACTAATACTGAAGATAATGCCTCCTAAGAGAAAAGAGTCCAGACGATGTCCATCAGCAGCATCCATGTCGTGTCTCATACACACCACACCTTCGGGGACCCTGTACTCAAGACCTCCACCCCAACATCCAGAAGCTCCTTTCGTGTAAGAAAGAAGATATGCTAGAAGGGAGCAGGAACCCTGCTGTTTGCCTACCTCTGGAAAAGCTCTCTGCAGCACACATATGTCTCATACGTTCTGTTGGTAAAATTTGTGTTTAGGAATGAGACACAGTCAGTTTCAGCACCTCTGGGAACATAGAGGATTCCTGCACGGAGATAAAAATTACTTTAAGAAGGAAGATTTGATACATGGACCCCACAGTTCTGTATTGCTTGGTTGGGAGTTGGTAACACTGCAGATTAGGTGTCTGTGGGGTGGAGGGTGAGCTACATAAATATTCTGAGAGAGATCCTGTGACCTCTGCCAGAGACGATGCTTAGGCACCTACCTGCCATACAGGCACTGATAAAGGAAACACAGGCACCTGTAAAGAGGGCCCTGACCACAATCTTGCACAAGTCACTCTTCCGTTGAGGCATCATGGATGCTGTAGGCAACAAAAGAAAGCAATTGATGTCTTCCTCATACAGTAAGGAGGTGTAGCCCATGAGTCCCCACTAGAAGAATGTAAAACAATATCAGGTCAGATGACTTAGTGTTCTTTGACCAACCACCTAAGCCTGCTAAAGCTTCCTTAAGAGGTGCATATATACATTAGTCTTGATATGTAACTCAGACTTCTCCTGGATCAAGGATTGTAATCTTACCCTCACCTCAGTGGCTCTGGAATTCATTCAAAATAAATCTGAATCAAGCAGGGCTCTGAGCTGCTCAAGCAGGCACAGATGCCTGTGTTGGCCAGTTGAGACCTACATTGTTAAGTCCAGACTAGAATCACATGTGCCATTTTGAGCCAAAGGACTAGAGAGGACAGCATCCATCTCACTCCAGCCCAGTGTCACAGCTATCAAGTGGCAGACATACAGCAATATGGATGAGAGTTTAACAGAGAGGAAAACGATAAACCAAAAGGAAATTATTTCACTTTCAAACTGCTTAATCAGCTATCAGTGACATAAATTTAGTGAAACTACCCCAGAATATGATTGCCATATATGGCATTTTTAACACATTCTTTTCATATTCTATTGCTTCTTAGACCATTTCTAACTTGTCTCTTCCAAGTGCTCAGCTTGGGATTCTGATAAACACACACACACACACACACACACACACACACACACACACATCACACTCACACACCACACACACATACCACTCACGAAACACACTCACCATACACATACTCACCACACAAACACACTCACCACACACGCTCACCACACACACACACACACACTCAACACACACCACACTCACCACACCACACACACACAAACACACACCACAATCACCACACACACACATACCACACACATACTCACCATATACCACATACACCACACACACACACACACACACACACACACACACACATCGTACATCACACAATCACACACACCACCCTCCAGGACCACCCCTCTTTCCTGGTATTCCAGCAACCATCACCCACAGTCAGCACCCTGAATACCTCTGCTTCAAGTACTAACTACTCTGTACTCCAGGACTCTCAACTTTTGCCCAACAAGGTATGATGCTCACTGACCCCACTTCTCTGCTTGATCTTCTGTTTTCATATGGCTTTTTTAAATTCCTGTACAAATATCACTCTTATAAAAGAAAAAATTGTTGGGTAGGTTAATTTCAGAAAGTTCTTTTGACAGTTTAACGGCAAGAGACAAATATAATTTTCATAACTTTTTCCTTATAAGGAAACTAAAAATAAAACCATTTTCTACCTTGGCAGAAAGGAGAAGAGGCAGATAAAGCACTGGTTATAAAGGATATACCATAGTCAGCCTGACTGCATTAACTCTGAGTTACACGTGGCCTGAGAGGTCCACTTCCTTCCAGCTTCTCTATGTAGCCTCAGCTTTGCAGTAAGCAGAGGCTGGATCTGCCTGGTGTGTGGAGGACCTGGGGGGATTGAATAACTCACTCAAGCCTCCCAATGTGATTCCTATGGAACTAAGATTGGCAAATCCACAGAGGGAAAATGTTGCAATGATTTCAGCTTTCACCTAGGGGGGAAACAAGTAGATAAATTTAGTCCTGGTGTGTCTAAGAACTGTGTTAGAAGTTCCAGGGCACACCAATTCATCTTACAGTGTTCTAAGGAATGCACAAAAGTTGCTCAAAAAATAACTGGCCCAAGTTATGTCATGATATGGTAATACTACAAGATTCCTTGTCCAGCAGGGTTCTTATTAAAGATACAGAGAAAATGACCTAGATATGCAAAGAGGACATCCAGGAGAAGGTATGCTCCTTGGACTGTCCCAGTGTAAAGGAGCAACAATTATCTTAGAGATCAAAGTTGGGTCAGAATGCAGGAGAGAAATAACAGAGACCTGGAGCAGAAGCTTAGGTCCTGACACACATGCTTCTGTTTGTCTTCTTCTTAGGCGGGGACACTGAGAAATACTTGTGGGCCCGCAATGTTTGTGTGGCACACTGTGCCTTCCCTCAGATATGCCTGGCCCAAATCTCTCACTCTGTAATTTGCTGGATTGTTGCTTACAGAAATCCACTGTTTCTCGCCATTGATCCACTCTTCCACTCCAGAAAGACGTTTGTTCTTATACTGAGACAGTTGTTGATAGGCCACAAATTCATTTATGAAGAATTTGACTCCCACTATCTCAGCCACCAGTGGGCAGTCTGCCCACTGTACACCCATCATGAAAACCATGGGCCTTAGGACATAGGAGCAGATGACCTAAGGGACAGAAAAAGAAGGGAAAGGAGGAGTAGACAACAAAGGTCAGGCGCCAGGAGCTGCTCCAGACACAGCCTCCTCTCCTTCTTCCACCTCCTTCTCCTCCTCAGGCTTTCAGCTTACTGAGGGTCAGGAAAACATGCCCAACACAGATAAGATTTTACCTGGAAAGTGAGTCCATGGATATCCACCATTTCCCCCAGCCAGGAGAGGGTAGCATTGACGAAGGCCAATACAGCCAGAAAGGCAATCAGGTTGGCTGCCACGTTAGCAACAAGGCCTATGGCATCTGTGGCTCCATTGCTCGCAGCTTCCAGGATATTCCTCTCTTCCCTGTGGTTATTGGGCATATAGAAAGAATATGCTACCTACAGTAGTCTCAGCTCCTCAGAGAGCTCCTCCATTGACCCTAAAGTGGAAGAAGTGGGTAGCCAGCCATTGTGAGGGGTGATGGGATTCCTTAGTAATTATCATAGTGGAGATTACTCTGAAGTGATTCAATGCTATTGCCGTGAAAGTCTGATGCCAAGGACATGGGATACTTGTATAAGGCACTAATGCCAGGTGGGAAGATTAAATCCAGACAAAACAAAATTGAAAATGATTAGCTGGAAGCAGAGATAGCAAAGGGGGACATGGAGTGACAGACCTTCTTCCTTTGGGGAAACTAGAAGTCTCTAGCACACTGGGCTTCTCTAGGTAGCACACCTTACCATCTCCTGACCTGCCCCCAGCTCACCCTCGAGGCAGCTTCACTCCCTCCTTGCTCTTGAACTTGGACTCTTCTACTTCTGGATATACCAGTTTGGACAAGGCAAGTGCACAAGGGGCAGCCATCACCGAGGCAGAAATCAAGGACGATGCATCAATCTGTAAATCCAGATGGGGGTTAGCACCTCTGTAGGGCTCAACTTGGGTGCACCAGGAGCGATTATGTTGACTGTGCCTCACCCCAAAGGATATGAAGGCTCCCAACACCGTGCCTGCTATGGTAGCAAAGCCTCCAGTCATCACTGCATGGATTTCAGACAGGGTCATGTCTGCAAGGTAGGGACGGATGAGAAGAGGTGCCTCTGTCTAAAGACAAGGAAAAAAATAGTCACATGCCAACAGGTTATTACTCCTTATGTTGAAGTGCTTAGCCCAGGCAGAAAATAGACCCATCAGATATACACCCTTCCAGCCGGTGGACAAAAAACCTGCCCAACGGTCTCCTTGCTGGCCTGTTTTCACATGTTCCTGTATCATGTTATGGAATACTGTAGATGACTGGTGTTCATTTACTTTGTTTGCCATGTCTAAATCTATGCAGTTAGTGAGTAAATTATAAGGTACAGTCCACTTGCTGACCACACACTACATATCAACAAAACATATATTAAAGGAACTGAAAATAGCTTATCTAAGCTAATACTTCATGAAATAATAAGAAGAAAATAATGTCAAGCCAGCAAGAAAGTTCAGCCTGAAGACCTGAGATCATTATCTAGAACCCACATGGTAGATAAAAGGAAGAAACTGACATCCACAAGTTGTCATCTGACCAACACATGAGAGCCATGATACATGAGTACTTACACACATGCAGAGAGAGAGAGAGAGAGAGAGAGAGAGAGAGAGAGAGAGAATCATTAAATAAATATAATGTAATTTTTAATGAAATGTTTGTAGTTTTTTATTAATTAGGAAGATTCAAGGAGGAAATTACCTAGCCTTAATCTACTAGGTCATTTATTTTTAATGAATGTCAGCAAAAGGATGTATTACCTTAGTAGAGCATTAATGCAAGGTTCCTGATCTTAGATGACTAGGGTCTACCTGGAAAAATTCAACTGATTATAGATAATTTTAGCAAAATGTAAGGTCATGATAAAAGAATCCAGACATACTGTGAAAACAGATCAAAATCAGATAAACAACCCAAGGCTTTGGGAGAAAAAGACCCCAATGTTGACTTCTTATTCATTTGAAATACTATTGTCCCTAATGTTGATTTGACCAGTCAATAGCATAGATTTAACACTAGAATGGTTAATGTTGATTATCAATAATTGATAGACTCTCCTAAAAAATGACTCTAGGAATGCCTGTGAGGGGTTATCTTGATAGGTCAGCCTGTGAGAGATCATTTTAATTATGTAAATTAAAGCAGAAAGACCAACTCTAAAAGTGGGTAGGACCATTCCCTAGGCTTGGGTCCTGGACACTGGGGACAAGCATCATTCATTGTTCAGCTACCTTAAGCTCCTGTCTCCAAGCTCTTCCCAACAGGATGGCTGTACTCTCAAACTGTGAGGCAAAAATAAAGCCTCTCCCCCCCCCCCCTCTCTCTCTCTCTCTCTCTTTCTGGTGTGTAAACACAGAGTGTTTTATTCTGCAGAAGTCCAGCATGCTGGAGTCTCTCATTACCAAGATAGACAACCAAGTGAACTTACAAGCCTGATTTAAAGCACATTAGGGAATTCCAGGGTAGGTGACCTCTTTGTTAGTCTTCTGGGTTCATCTCTATGGACATTTCATTACTAGGATGTGGGGGCTGAAAACTTGCTGGGGAGATATAGAGACTGTTACTGAGGAAGTAGCTGAGGAAGTCTAGAAACTGCTGCTGACCCTTTGTCCTTGCCTCAGGCCAGGTGGAGGGGCAGCTTCTGAGGCGTGCACTTGCCTGGAATTGCCCCATTCTTAGAAACAGAGATTTAAGGTCTTTCTCTCTTAATATGCTTTTTATTTCAAAATTCTTGATCACAGCAAAATGGAAAGACACCTGATCCACACAAATACTTGCTCTCATTCCACACAGATGGATGCTCTGAGAAAGATGCTACATACAGAAGAACTCTGTTAGTCCTGAGCAAGACAAGCCATTACCTCCTCAGAGACCCTGGAAAATCACAGGGAATCACAGCAAGAAACCAGAGTTAGCTCAACCATCCTTCCTAGTTCCTGAGGGGATAAGGCTTAGACTAGGACATTCACCTATATAACCATGTGAGAAGCTGGATCAGTGGCTAAGGACAACCTTATAGATAGTGTGTCCAGACTGTGCTTTAGGTATCAAGGGTCAAAGCAATGAACTAAATTCTCCTTGACCTTCTGAGGAGTCTTTCATAGGGACTGACTGACCCACAGTCTTCATTTGTCTACTTTTCATAAGAAAAAAAAAAAACTAGCCTTTCAAGCTGCATGGTGACATATGCATATACAATCACCACTTGGGAGGTGGAGGCAGGAAGAAGAGGAATTCAAGGTCGACCTCACCTACTTAGTGAGCATGAGGTCAGCCTGGGTTATGTGAGACCCTGTCTTAGAAAAACAGGAAGGAAAGAGGTGGGGAGGGAAGGGGGAGGGAAAATCCTCTTTCTAAATTTGTTCTCTGCTAAGTTCTCGGTTCTTGAGAGATGAGAAAAACAGAAGGCTCCAGGGTACGTACCATCCCCACAAAGATGTTTCCTGCCACAGCCAGAGTCTCTGCAGCAGTGGTACCCATGGTGATTTGCAGGAACCAGGCAATCTACAAGAATCCAGACACATAAATCTTCAACATTAGCAAGAGTATTGGGTAGTGTCCAGCAAAATCCCTCCATGCTATTCCATTTAGTGCTCAAGAAACTGAGACCTGGAGAGATAGTGTGGTCCAGAGTAACGGAACAAGTTGCAAACATGTTAGGCAGACCTCAGGCCTTGGGGCTTCTAGAACAAGCAAATTCAACCCAGTATGAAAGAGCTTTTTACCATATTCTGCCTCAAGCCTATCTCCAGCCTGGGTAATCATTTGATACCAGGCCGATTCAGAGAGATTGCCTTTTCAAATTGGTTCTGATTCTCCACATCTCACATATGAACTTTCTCCCCCAACCTAAGTATGAACTCATTCATTCTCTGACAGATTCAAGCTGAAGGGCCTTTCGTGAAAACCAAATGCCTTACCTTCTGAATCACCCACTGCACAAGGCCCAGGTAGTAGAGAATAGACATCACGCATCCAAAGAAAATAATAATTGGCAGAGACTGCAACAAGAACAGAGGCAGCATCTGAGAGATTATCCTGCGTGGGCTGTGTATGGCATGAGCTAGCTCTTGCAGGCCTCTAAACAGAGTTCTGAGAATGCCCAGATATAAGATTCTGCGTATCAGATGCAGTGTAGTTTAGGAATAAACTCAAAATGTACTGCAGACTATCAGCCTATTAGTATTAAACACAGGATATTTCCTGAGCCTCTCCCTACACGTGCCTTTAAACCAATTTCATGATGGTAAGGATCATGGGGAAAGAGTAGATCCCCCTCTCCAGGATCAAGTTGGTAAAGGCTGTCTGGTCTCGGGAACGCTCACATCATCCCCGGCTCTACTCCCCTGCCCTTCACTGACACTGTCAGTCCTGCCCACAAAGCAGGTATTACCTGGAAAGCAAACACACTTTGGACCAGTGTATCACCAAAAACAAAACTGGATCCTTCCACAGTATAAGCCAGGAAAATCTGAAGTGGGAAGAAAAGGGACGAGAATTAGGACAGGTGAGATACAGAGGAAGATGGGATCTGACTCCGGTGTGACCACCTGTGGGCCATGTCCCAAAAGTTGGTCATGAAATGACAGACTTAGCAAATCACTTCTCTTCACTTAGAGTCTCACATGAACCCCATTACTCACTCTCTCTCTCTCTCTCTCTCTCTCTCTCTCTCTCTCTCTCTCTCCAACCATTCTGCATGCTACCTGAACCCCATTACTCTTTACCCAACTGAATTCTGTATTCTTATCTGAGCCCCATTACTTTCTCTCTTTACCTGACCAGATTCTGCCACACCACCATTAAGGCGTAGTTCCAAAGCCTCCTGCTCCCCTCAAATCTACATTCTTTGGGGTTCCTGGTGAAGAAAACTCCAACATCCAATTCCCTGTACCTGGATCTGATCTCCCAGCCACTGAAATGCATTAAATCCAGGTTCAGTTCTGATGACCAAAATCCCAAAGATGAACTGGAGGCCAAGGCCCCAAAACACTGTCCTCCAGCACACCTGAAACCAAAAGGAAAATATTCCAGCATGAGTTACAAACTTAGCTCAGCCATTGCCTAATTCTACCATGTGCTGGGAGTGGTGCTAAGTGAGGGTGTTAACAGTCTGGGGTAACAAGCTGTGCTGGCTAGTTTTATGTCAACTTGACACAAACTAGTCATCTAAGGGGAAGAACCCTCAATTGAGAAATACCTCCATAAGACTGGGCTGGAAACAAGACTGTATAGCATTCTTAATTAGTGATTGATGGTGAAGGGCCCAGTCCATTGTGAGTGGTGCCACCCTTAGGTTGGTGGTCCTGAGTTCTATAAGAAAGCACGCTGAGCAAGCCATGTGGAACAAGGCAGTAAGCAGCACCCCTCCACTGCATCTGCATCAGCTCCTGCCTCCATAGTCCCACCCTGTTTGAGTTCCTGTTCTGACTTCCTTCGATGATCAACAGTGATGAGAAAGCATAAGACAAATAAAATCCTTCCCTCCCCAAATTGCCCTCGGTCATGGAGTCCTACCACAAAAATAGCACAGGGAACAGGGAGATGGGTCAGAAAAAAGATGGTGATATTGTGCACAGGCAAGTATGTTCATACTGATTTTTAAAATAAGTTACATTATAGTAAAGACACATACATACAAATAACGTCTGCAAACATCATTCCTGCATAATGCCATCTGATTCTCTGCCATACCCTGTTTTCTTTCTTTCTTTCTATTTCATTTTATTTTTCTTTAATGCTGACTAGAGTCATATATACCACGACAACAATTAACAGGTCAAAGGTCTCTAAAAGCTTTCAAACTTCGCAAGGAATAAACCTGTCAAAGTAAGATTCCAGGAGATACTGCTTAGCTCTGCCTTTATCACGAGCACCTGACATGGACACTTTATAATTTCTACATAGCCCTTGCTGTGTGTTCTATGCCCAACCTAAATACTGCAAACTCACCGCACTGTGATGTTTGGAGCAGGCAAAGAGAATGAGGATGAACATACAGATTCCTGCGAAGGAGATCAGCTGCTCTGGCCTTTGAGCTGTGTCGAGAGCCAGCCAGAGGATAAGGCCAACAACAGAAGCTCCTATGAACACCCTGGAGGAGGAATGACAAAGTTCTGTCACCAGCTCAGGCGATGAGCAGCAGAGACCCCCCTTAGTCGGAGGCTCAGTGAGATAATGCAGAAGCTTATTTCTCATTAGACAGAGATGGACCTTGAGAATCATCTAGTAGCTCCCTAGTTTCTTCTCCTCCCTGACCCAATTTATATATAAGTATCTAATCTGAGAATACAAACCACTAACTTCTCATTTCTCATATAGACATATCAATAAAATGTGATGTACAGACTCATCCATGCTTCCAGTGACTAATAAAACTACCGAGAACAGAAGAAAATAATGAGCCGGGTCCCCCTATGGATAGCTACTCCTTTTTTAACCACTCCAAAGGCTGGAATCAAATACATCATCTATGGACTTACAGCCTTTACTACATAGACTAGAGACTGAGGATGTAGCTTCACAGAGCATCTGCTTAGAATATACAAGACCCTGGGTCCAGTCTCTACCCTACCAGAACAAATAAGGAGTCAGTCATGTAGTGCAAACCTTAGGAAGCAGAGGTAGGAGGAATGTGAATTTAAGATTGGGATTGAAGAAGTGGCTGAGCAACTGAGAACACTTCTTATGGCAGACTCAGGATCAATTCCCAGCACACACATGGTGGCTCACCAACCATCTGTAACTCCAGTCCCAAGGGATCTGATGCCCTCTTCTGAACACATGGTCACCAACCATGCATTTGGCACACACACACATACATGCAGACAAAATACTCATGCACATAAAATTGAAAAAGATAGTTCACTTATGCTTATGAGCAAGTGTGCTCCTAGACTCTAAGAGTGTCTCTCAACCTGTGAGTCAAGACCCCTTTAGAGTGTTGTATATCAGATATCATACGTATCAGATATTTATATTATGATAATAGTACAATCATAACAGTGGCAAAATTACAATTAGGATAGCAATGAAACCATTTTCTCACTGGGGTTACCACAGCATGAGGAATTACATTAAAAGCTCACAGCATTAGAAAGGTTGATAGCCACTGCTCTAAGGAGCTGTAAAGATAAAAGCAGGTGGAGGGGCTCTGGAGGACCAGAGGGGAAGGGGCTAAATCACAGGGCAGGGAGAGACAACCTAGCTAATAGCTGGATGTAAGTGCAAGCATCTGCTCTGACCACTCCACTGAGAAGAAGCATGGGTGTTCTCATGTCTGTCATGGACTGAAACTCCTCCCTGATATGGAGTCCCATATGCACCAGCAGTGCTGACCCAAGACTATCAGAAACTTGACTGGAGCTCAAAGGCCTGTTGCTGCTATGTGTTCTCTACATTTTGTCTTTGTATAGGGAAGAGCCTAGAGCCCACTCAGGAACCGTCAAAGGAAGATATTAAAGAGATGGCTTTGATACTCAGCTATCTCTTGCCTAGGTAGAGGCTTGCCTGGGATGCATAAGGCCTTGGGTTCAGTCCCCAGCAATCCATGAACTGAGTGTGGTAGTGCATGTGTAATTCTGGCACTCAAAAGGTGGAGGCAGGAGGATCAGAAGTCCAAAGTCATCTTTTGCTACATCCTTGGTTCTGAGACCAGCCTGGATAAGAGACCTTGTCTCATGATAAAGAAAAGGATGAGGGGAAAAAAAGGAGAACAAAGGAGACAAGGAGAGGGTTTGACCTCATCAGTGAGTTAATCCGCTGACACATTCACAATTAAAAGGGCTGTTAGGAGGTGGTGGAAGATATAGAAGGTGAGATCCAACTGGTGGAAGTCAGTCACTGGAACACGTCCTTGTAGATTACACCTTGTGCGAGGTCCCTTGCCCTACTGATGTCCTTGCCTCCTGGCCTCCATGATGTGAACAGCTTTGCTTCTCCTGTTCACTTTCCACCAAATATTCTGCCCTATCACCAGCCAACACTGATGGGGCTAAGCAGCCATACAGACCATACACTAAGCCTCTGAAACTGGGAGCCAGGACAGCCTTTGCATTGTTCTTAGGTATTTTGTCAACAGCAGCAAAAGCTGATCAACACACTTACCACTTTACCCAAAGTCTCAGGCGGGTGTTTTTCAAGGGCTTCAAGCATCTTATTAATTTTTTAGCAAAGAATTTTTTCAGAAAATGGCAAGCCAGGATGAAGATCACAAGACAGGTGATGACAAACAAGGCCAGCGCCCTCTGGAAGTTCAGGATGCAAGCTGCCAGGAAGTAGGCAGCGTAAGCTGTGAAGAGAAGGTGAAGAGGGGGAGTCAGGAAGGCTGAGCTTCCACAAAGCATGATGCCATTCCTCTCTGCTCCTGGGGAAGTCTCACCCCCTTCTCGTTCAGCTGCTGCCCTTGTTCTCTCCCTTAGATGTGTTCACATCCACTGCCAGTCTCTTTGGAAATCAGATATCTCTTCTTCAATTTTTTAAAAAAAAATTTAAACCTGTCAAATAGTGTGGTTTTGAACTGTAGCTTATCTTTGGATTTCACTTATCCTTCTGGGTATGAGGCAATAAATTATATTTACCTACAGGCAGTTAGGATCTGTACCTCAAATAGCCTTCTGGCTTATTTATGAGTACTGTTGGTTTTCACCCAGCAATAATCTTAACACAAGCTGACAGTTGTAAAAACGCTCATGTTTCCCCCTCCATGAATTCTCATGATCTCACCTAAACACAAGAGACCAAGCAGGATCTTTTTGAATAAACCAGCATGTCTTTCAAAGAAACTTCTCGCCTTGGTGAAAGGCTGAAGAATCCTCCTGATGAAAAGCCAAAATTAAAATGTGAGCATTACTTCATCCTGTTTGTGCAATTCTTTGAACTTGATAGACGAGGCAAAGTTTGTTCTTAATAAAGAAAATTAATCAGATGAAGATGTTTGATATTACTCCAACAAGGCTCCCAAAGGCTAGCTCAAACTTTGCGCCTGTGTGTCAGGTCAGAAAGGCTGACTCAGCCTAGAGTAGCTACATCATTGGTGATTTACTACCACAGAAATGGACAATGATCTGTGTTTCTCCTAAGGACAGGCATTGCTTGGCTTCCATTGTCCTCCTGTCCTTCTTAGAGGCTATTCTATCACAGCACCCTAAAACCACACAAAGCTAGTACTTTGAGTAATTGTTCATACATTGGCAGATAAGACAGAAAACACCACCAAACTCTAGGTTGACAAGCCTGAGAGAAGATGCTTAGTAAGAACTCAAGATTGCTTTGTATATAGTCTTTCCCACGTGTTTGGGCTCAAAGGACTCACAAATACTAACAACATTGATTTTCTAATAACCCTGGAGGTGGTTGCTATTGCAATCTGAAAGCCAGGAAGCCAGGTAACTTTTCCAAGGTCACAGAGATTTTCAGGAGGAGAGCTTGTCTTCGAGTAGCCTGGCTTCTGAACCTAAACTCTCCATCATCATCATCATCATCATCATCATCATCATCATCGCCCCAGGCTGCACCTCACCTTACCCCATCATCTGCCTTTGCCATCCTAAGTGTCCTTAGCATACTGCAGCCATGTGTGCGAAATGATCCCATGCCCACACTCTTGGAAGCTCCAAAGAAAGTGAACCCAGCTAGAAGTGACCTGTCTGACTATGGTGGTATAAGGTATGGTGCTTAGCCACAGATGGGGCCAGCTGCTAAACGGTCTGGGGTCTTGGTACAAACAGTTTTGGGTCCCATCTCTATTGGTGCCTATACCATTTAACTTAGGGCTGAACCTGTTATAACCATAGCCCCCATATCCTTCCTTCTTCAGTCTCACCTTTCTCCCCTTATCTTCTGCAGGAAGTCTAACCCTGGCTTGCCTCAACAGAGTGCACATTCTCAGACACAGGGAAGTAAGAGAGAGAGGGAAACTACCCTTATCACCCTTGGATTGTCTAAGCCCATCACCTCAGTAGGATGTTTGGAATCTCAAGGCCTCTGCACCATCTCTGCTTAGTGGAGAAGTAGTGCGTCAGAAAGTTTACAGTGTCAGTACCTGACAGCAATGATCCTCTAATAACCCTGGAGGTGATTGCTCTTACAATTTGAACATCATTCACAAAGTACACAAAGCAATGCTCTCACTTTTGACTCTAGAATATCCATGAGTTCCAGGTCTTTAATTTGCTGCTCCAGGTCCTCACTCCACCCTGCTTAGGTCCTGAGAGTTTAATCTGTGAGAACATACCACTGGACTCCAAACCCTTTGGCTCATCTAGTGGGTTTCTGCCAATGGAACCTCACAAGAGATCACAATACAGAGAGCTCACACCTAACCAGGGAGAGATTCTGATCTGACTATACTACCGGGTTCTCTTGCACTATATCCTTCTGGTCTAGGAATACACTGCGTTCACTGATCCAAACCTTAGATCTGGTACCATCCTTCCCATGGCTCAGCTCCACTTCACAACATTTTCAAATATCCGTCTTTGTTTATTGTTGTTATGTGTGTATTTGTGGAGGCGAGGATTGTGCATGCAGAGGCCAGAGGAAGCCGCCAGAGTTCGTGGAGCTAGGATCACAGGAAGTTGTAAGCCACTGGGTGTGGCCTCTAGGTGCTGAGCATGGGACCTCTGAAAGAGCAGTGCATGTATTTAACCACTGAGCCATCTCTCCAGCCACTTTTTTTGTTTTTTTCTTAATTCTCTTTTAGGTTAACACTGGAGTTTATTATGGTATTTTCAAACATCTGTCATTATACTTTATTTGCATATAGTGGTCTCTTTATGAGTAAATTCTTTCCTGGTTATTCTAGTTTAAATATGCTACCTGTTTCCTAATTCACAAGATGAAGCTGGCTTAAAACTATGCCCAATTAAACACTTGTTGAGCAAAGCCACTGCAAAAGAGCAGGGGATATATAGGAGTCTAAAAGTAAATGCACAGGCTTAGGGTTTCACCACCACCATTTCCTGGGAGGTTCAATAAGAACTTCAGAAATCACCTAAATATTTGCAAAACACATGAACAATGGAATCCTAGAATACCAAGTTAGAACTCAGTATTAAAAAGAAAAAAAAAAGATGATGGACTATACATGAGAAATGTTCCAAAATGAAAAGAGAAAAGCATCTCAACCTTTTAAACTAATCAAGTAGTCATAGAAGCACATACACAAGTGTCCAGCTCTGTATCTTGCCTGGTCCAGCATCTTGCTACCAGTACCAAGCTCTTACCTGACATAACAGTACAGTTTGAGCACTCGTATCAGTGCTATACCTAGAAATTGAATTGAGAGGTTTAACTGCGAGGTGAGTGAACATTGACACTTTGCCTGTACCTCCAAGTATTTGTATGGAGGCTTTCTGGGTATTGACTAACGACAACCTTCTCACAGGCTTTCTGCCTCCATCCCCACGTGGTAGGTGGAAGACAAATGGGCGAGCATGGTCAGAAGCTCTAGCTAAGCATGACTTTAGTGGTCACCACATCCAACAGCAAAGATGCCCATGAGCTTTCTCAGTAAAACTATTTACAAGATGTAGGAACTCTCCTAACTCAGGGAGACAGAGCCCTGTGTAACAGCCAGAATCTGGAGCTCTTGATTTAGCTGTTAATTCATTCAGCTCAAGCTGTGGAAAACCTGAGGCATCTTTTAGACAGTCCAGCTCCAGTGAATGCAGACAGTGTGGCCCTGGCTGTGTCTTTACTACTCTGAGTTGAAGAAAGAAAGAAAAGCAGGAACTGAAGGAGTCAACTCGGAAACAACTGATGGTGTAAGAAAATGGTGAGGATTGCCCAGCACAGATGTCCAGAATCTTTCAAAAAGTTGAATGTCTTATTTTACACCCAATTAAATACCATTTGGATAAGCTGCTACAAAACAAGAGAGGACATGCTCTGGTATTGTAAAAATTAGTCACGGGCAAGAGATTTTGTCCGTTGTCTCCTAACCACAAACCCATTATCTGAAGTACGAGTTTCCATAGCCAAAGTTATGTACACAACTGTGTTGTGCTAAATATTATTTGGGGGTTTCTAACCCACCTTAGATCATTTAGTTCTCAAAAAAAAGAACCCTTCAGAGTTATAATAAGCCTTAAATCATTAGATCAGGGCAGCTCTCAACCCTCTATGTTATTTTGTCTGCTTCCTTGTCAATGACCTCAAGACATCACTTGCTATGTTCTCCCTGGGCTGCTCCTACTCCAACTGGCCAGTCCTCAGGGCCATGTGCTGACAACCCATCTACCCCATGACACCTTCTTCCTTCTTCCTTCTTCCTTCTTCCTCCCCAAGAGGCTGCCATGAGAAGAGATGGACCATGAATACATGGCCAAGAGAAACAGCAAGTAAAAAAGACATATGGCTGGGCTATAAGTTAAAATAGCCCCAAAGTCTGCCCAATCTAGGCTTACAGCTAGCTGGTAAATAAAATACATGGATTGTGTGTCTTTTATAATGTGCTAGCTAGAATAATTAATTCTTTTTACACAGCTGGTTTTGAACTGAAGAGCTGGATAATATTGTTGCATAAGAAATTCACAAAGCCATCCAAAGGAGAATGGCAACTGGGTCTCACACGCAAACAGAGGCTAATAACCAGTGTGTAAAACCAAGAAAGGGCTGAGCCAGAGTCTATCAGGGAACACCACCGTGTTTAAATCAGAGGTGATAGCTATGAGGAGCTGGAGAAGCTGGGGACAGATAGTTCTAAAGGTTCTCAGTCCAAATACAGTGATAAAGGACCAGAACATAGCCACTACTGAGTCTCAGTAGTTGTGTTGTCTGGGAGAGGACTTTCCTCTACAAAACATCCACCTCCTTGCTTGATACAGTCCTCAGATAGCCGGTATCTGATTTTTACCATGCTATGGAGAAGCAATGCCAAAAGTCTAAAAAAACAAAACAACAACAACAACAACAAAAAAATACCCCACAAAGCTAGGTGTGGGGAGTCATCACAGTCACAGCTTTATGCCCAGCTGAGCCAAGAAGAGTTTTGAGGCTAGCCTGAGTGTCAGAATAAGATAGATAGATAGATAGATAGATAGATAGATAGATAGATAGATAGATAGATGATTGATATATAAATACATGGATAAATATATGATAGATACATCAATAGATACATAGATATACACTTAAATACATACACAATAGATATGAGATACATACATAGATACATACATAGACACATAGACACATAGATATATAGATACATAAATAAGTAGATGGACAGACAGACATGAAGAACCTATACAATGGGTTTTCCAGCCTACCCTCAGCTTCTTCCTCCAGAACTCTTCTCTCTTCAAGTTGGAGGTTGCATTTGTTCTGACAGGCAGTAGAGTTTTCCAAGGGAAGCTGTTCTAGCTCATGACTATGGCTCATGCCCATTTCAGGCTGAGCCTTTGTGTTTATTTCTTTTGCAAGGAAAATGTTTGGTGCTATTTGAATAACTGAGGGACAAGAGACGTGCTTAAGGATCACCAGTCCTGCCGTGTGTGGTGGTGGAGGTCTCGGATCAGCCTTTGGTATGTAAGTAAAAAATATCTGTAACATTCATGTCTAAACTATGCTTAAAGAGGAAAAACTAACTTCAGGGGGTGAAAGGGCATCTTACTATGCTTCCCAGACTACTCTCATACTCATTAAGACCAGAACTCATCTTCTTGTATCAGACTTCAAGGTGCAGAGTTGACAGGTGTGTACCACTATGCCAGCATGAAATTCCACTCATGTATTTAACGGCAAGAATATAATCCCAGCCCTCAGGAGTTTGAGGCAAGAGAATATCTGTAAACCCAAGGGCACCCTAGTTTATAAAGTGAGTACCAGGCCAACTGTGACTAGGCAGTAACATTCTATCAAAAAGCAAACAGAAGAAAGAAAAAGAAGAGAAAGACAAAGACCCAAAACCAAACAAGAAAAACAAAACAAAACAAACCAGGACATTCCTGGGCAGAGTTCAGCTATGGCTCCATCAGACTGACCATAGAATTTACATTATTGACTGTTAAACTTCTCACCAAACGATGAAATGTTGTGATTACAAAAAATGTACAAACTCTATTGTTCATCATAGATAATTACACATAAATGTTAGCCATTTACTGTTATTATTATTGCTGTTGCTATTCTTTTTTTTAATGTCATCCCTGCAGGTACTGATGGGCTTGTCTATGTCATGGGCTTACATGCCGTTAATTCTATAAAATACGCACACGCATGTTTACGGAGTAGCATGTAGTGATCCTAGTCCTGTCTGTGAGTTCAGCAACCTGAGGATGAGTAGCCTCTCAGTCACTTCTCTTTCCTGCCCTCGGCCCTCAGGTTCTTGGTTGCTAACTAAGCTGAACTCTAAAACACCCTTACCTCCAGAGAGAGGAATGCCCCAAGCCATCTTCCAGGCTGTGTCCCTGTGTCACTTCCTCCAGTATTTTGCCTTGCTCAAGATTTCCGACTTCCTATAAGCACAGGTAAACGTGAGATCAGCCATGTAGCCCTGCCAGGGGATCAAGAGACTGAGATGGGCGACCAGAGCCACACAGCAGCCCATCATCCTGAATTACCATGAGTTCCAGCCCTGGGTTCTCCATGCCGTTCTCTGCTGTGGCCTGGGAAACAGACTTTCTTCCCTCTGATTTCTCCATCTCCTGTTATCCCCTTCTGAAAAACAAACGGAAGGCTAAGGCTGGCTAATTTGTCATTCAGTCGTGTGTGGCAAAGGATAAGTTTTAAAGCCAAACCCTCTCAGAAAACACAAAATTAACCTCTCTAAAAAGTCTGATGCTTCCATTAAGAATAAGAAGTAGAAAGACTGGGAATAGATTAACATAATAAATAACAAAAAAAGAAGAACTTGATTTCTTGTTGTAAATGATTATGGAAAAAGAGGCAATATGACAGACAAGAGATAAAGGTCAGGGAGGAACTGGAATCAATCGGTGGGCCTCCCAGGGCCCCAGAACCTGGGTTGAAATATAACCTATTTAGTCCCTCAAATTAAGGGTCATATAGCAATATTCTTTATCTTTTTCCTAGAGCAGGCCCCACTGAGCTATGAGGAAAGGAGCGAGAGAGAAGATGACAGCTGAGGAAGCCCAGTATTGCTGGGGGGAAAACGGGAGAGATCAACAGACTGCTTTAGGTAGGGTTCTCTAAGGAACAGAACCGATAGAGAGGGCTTCCATGAGTGACTTACAGTATGCTGGATGGGTCCGCACAGGCCAGTCCCCACAATGGCTGGAACCTGGGAGCTGCTCAGGTAACAAAAGCCAGATGCCTCAGCACTTCCAAATCTGGTGCCTGGAGACTCCTGGAGAGCGACACACTTCTTCAGTATACACTGGATCCTGGAGAAACTGGAGTCTGATGTCAGTGGGGATAGACAGCTGCAGCAGGGATTAATACTCTCACCAGCAGGAAGTGGAGGCAGGCAAGCAAACAGCAGTTTCCCCAGCAGTTTCCCGGCAAGCCTTCCTTTTATGTAGGTGGTTACCATTGAAAAGTGCCACCCACTCTAGGGGAGGGGCTGCTTGAAAACGTGTTTCTTAGTTAGGCCTAATATTGTATAGTTATCTCATTACCAATGAAAATGCACCATTTTTTCCTCAGAATAACTGGCAAGGTCCCTGGAGGAATGCAATCTTTTAGTGTTCTATGACTTAATTACAATATAAATTCAAGAACATTTCATTACTGATATCATCTCAGTCATTACATTACTGGGTAAAAGAACAGAAAAGAAATGAAAATACAGATATTTGCTTCCTCTGTGCATCTATCTACTCAAACATATTCTGAACAAAATCGGGACGGAAACATTCATGGGAATAACAGTCCTCATTTCTATAACAGATCTTGTAACCTTAGCTGGAGCCGTAACTATCTTCTACACCCATTCCCTAGTCCCTCCACCGTCAGCAAGCACCTCAGGCAGTCTTGGTCCTCTACCTAGAGGAGTGACCAATGCCCTCATTCTTGAAGGGTCTAGGTTATGTACCATCCTACCTGGGTTGAGTTGTAGTTTCCTGTTGGCTTTAATCACAATGCAGATGCCTTACACTGGATATAATCTTCCTCACCTCCATTGTGGGGAAAGAGTCCAATTTCCCTTTGGTCTGGGTCAACTACCCCTCTTAACTCTAGTGTTGCTTCCAAAGTGGCTAGAGAGTAATCTTACCTTCCAGTTCAGTGGGATGTCTTCAGTTCCTCCTGGCCAAAGCATCTCCACTTCTGGAATCAAGACTTCTAGGCCAACAGAGCGTAAGCTTGTGTTAATACAAAGCAAAAGTTTGGCTAATGGGTCATGGGGATGCCAATGAGGTACCATTTCCATTTCCACATCTCCATCCTGGACCTCTGAAGCCTGAGAAATGGGAAAAACCGCATACTGGGCACTGATTTGAGCATCAGACCTTCTGGAGAACCTCAGCATTCCAGACTGCTGCCAGCTAGCTGGCTATATAACTGCATTTTTTTTTCAAGGTGGAACCAGAGATATGTTCTTATTATCATATATCAATTACATATGGATAAACATTATGACATTTCCATGCGTGTGCATAATGTACTTTGGTCCTATTAAGCCCTACTGTCCTCTTCAGCCTCCTTCCACTCCCATTAATACTCCTTCTCTTCCAAACTAGCCACTTCCACTTCCAAATCTCAGTTTTGTTTTCTTTTAACAACCCAGTGAATTTCATTAGGGTTTCTTTACAGGGTCATGAGCACCTTGTCATGTCTATACCTGAAGAAGAGGTGTCTCCTTCCCCTATCAACCACCAACTGCCATAAATAAATCCTCAGGAAGGGGTGGGACTGCACAAGTCTCTCTTGTTCCCTAAATAGACTACTGACAGTACAGAACTAATGCTAAACACGTCTTGCATTAAGTAATCATAGCTGGAGTAAGTCCAAGAGTGTAGCAGTCATATCATGCCCAGAAGTCATCACCCCACCAGCACCACCAACTCCCTTCCTCCAGCTCAGAGATTCTTCCCACCCTCTTTCTGTGATACTCACTGAGTCTTGTACATGGCTGAATAGATGTCTCATTTATTGCTAGATAACCAGTGGTCATTTATTCTGAGTACTTTGACCAGTTGTATCTCCTCAGTCACCACTGACCACTGCAGAAGCAAATTCACTGACCTAAGCAGAGAACTACTGTCCTATGAACACAAACAGTTGTTAGGACGCAACTTAATGGGAACACCATGTCCATTAAGCAAGGCAACAGCAATACTTCCCCATTGGGAAACATAACCTCCCTAACCACAGGCTTTTTGACTATGAATTCCTTCCTGATGGTTGACACAAAACCTAACCAGATAGCAGTTGGGTATGCCCATCTACTAGTGTACTTGTGGGCTTATCTTATCTAGCTTGTCAGTAATGTTGCACACAGGGTCCACAGCTAAGTAAGAGTGTCGATAACAATTCTCCCCCAACAGCCTGCATGCACCTTCTGGCTTTGCGAGAGATACCCAGCAAGGAAGAGATTTCCAGCCAAGTTCTAGCTTGATTTTCTATGTCTTGTGATCAAGAAATGGGGCATCTTCAGCAATCTGGTTTTACTACCTAGTCCTGGTGAGCAGAGGCAGGTCTTGCTGTTGTGGATGGTCCTGGTATTTTGTATTCTGATGTTAATTACGCTCTCCTGGGAGGGGCTGCAGACAAGGAATGAGTCACAGACTCAAGAACATCTTGGGAACCATCCCCTAATGAATAAAGGAGCCAATCACTGGGCGAGTAGGAGGTGGGACTTCCGAGTTGGACGGAGGAAAGTTAGAGGCTTTTGGAACGGGGTTAGCGCAATCGGATCAGCAAGATGTAGCGGTAGAGTTTCCAAATAACATGGCGGATCCGTAAGGATCTGCCACCGGAGGATTAGAGTCAATAAGGTTTACAAGATTAGGTTTTAGTTGTTGCTCCCAGAGATTGAGTTACCATTGTTCCTAAAATCTGTGTGGTGTTTTTCTTCTCACAGCAACTTGACCTAGTTCGAGAAAGGTACGGAGGCAAAGCGTGGGTCTGCGTGATGTGCCCCTCAAAGGCCGTGGGGGTTGAAGCACGGGACTGGCGTGGTAGTGACCCACCAGTGGGAATTTAGCGAGCAGGGTGGTGAGATCTTTTAGCTCTGGAGCGCCGGTCGGTGCTGGGCATAGAGTGGGAGCTTGGTTGACAGCAGAGTTGCAAGCTGCCGGTCATCTTTTTTGAATACTTCCTGCAACATCTTGCCCCCTGTCCCATGAGACTCCCTGACCAACAACTCAGGGGAGTATCATCCTTGACACAGGTTTTTGTTAAATAACTCATGACTCGGGGTTTACAGCTCTTTCCACCTACACAAAGTACCTCTATTTAAACTATTAATTTTAATTTTGTTCCCCTATCAAGACTCATGTTTCCTTGTGGCGTTTTCCAGCATCCTTAGTTTGGGTTGACTCCTTTCCTCTGTGTCCCGCCACACCTTCTCACACCTCTCCACTCCCAGCATTCCCCTTTCTAGATTCGGATCATAGACATTCTACTTCCACTAAAGATTCCGTTTCCCCTTTAGCATGAGATCCTTTCTAGTTTCCTGGGAGCTACACAGTTACTTTCACATAAATGTTCATATGTTAAGGTTAGAAGACAGGTTCCACCTTGAGGGAGAACTATATTGAGGTTCAGTTACCTCAATATAGTTTCTACTCCTATTCATTTTCCTGCACTGTAACTAGGTCTTTAAAAAGCCATTCTACCATTTGTCCAAGTCAGCTTCTTCAAGATGATGGAGCATATGGCAGTCTGAATGACTGGCGACAACAGAGACTAACTCTGTGCTCCTGATACCACGTCACTCTGCAGCATGACCAGCCAGAAACCAGGTGACAGGTGGACGACATCAGTTCACTTCTAGAGTAAAAATGACAGTGATTTGTTCTTATTGGAAGAGATATTTCTGGTGATGGATTTGCCTTTCCTGAAGGTCAATGATTCGGATAAAGTACCAATTTTGGATTAATAAGTGCTTCTATAGTATTCCACATAGTGTTTCTCACCAAAGAACTCACTTCATGTATAAAGAAGTATGATGATGCTGGTATTAGTTATACTTCTCTTGCTGTGATAAAATACCATGGCCAAAAGTAACCTAAAAGAAAGCTTATTTTTGCTTATGGTTGTGGAGAGCTACACCCATAATGGCAGGAACAGCATGGCAGCAGACAGGCATGGCAGCAGACAGTGTATCTGTGCCACCATGACAAGTATGTTCATGTGTCCCATGAAGGAATAAGAGATGAATTAGTGCTCAACTAACAGCCAACCTATATACTTGGTTATTCAAATCCTCTGCTGACATTAGGTTTGGTGAGCAATTTTGTGAGACATATCTTCATGTTTGGGGTGGTCTACCCACATACTCCTTTCCTAAATGTCTTTCACTCCAGTTTTCCAATCATATGTCCAAGTCTCTGACTATCCAGTCAAATCATTACCTACATCAGTATATAAACATCAGTATATAATCCCACCTCTGATCATTTTTATGCCAAGGAAGGTACATGATCATAATCAAAATTATGCCCACTTTGAGGATTTCCCTTTCTCAGTGTCTTTCATGTTTACTGCAGAATGGGACAGCGATGATACAGGTGCCCACTTCTGGGTGGACTCGGCACAGCATTCAGAGCCATCTGTAAAGCAGGCCTTAGTCTTCTGTTTCTCAGTCAGTTGTCAGAAAGCACATCCAACAAGGCCTAAGGTGCACACTATGAGACAGAGGTGTACTGTTAGTAGTCCACAGGCTTTGTCAACGTCTTCATATGACTTCATTGTGCCCTGTGTATCTGCTTAGGTCCAACCATCGATATAGTGTATTGCTGCTGTGAATGTCCAGTGAGGTAGTTTGGTGGATCAAATAGCACACAGCTCATGACTGACAGCCCATGTCTCATGATAATTTTATACATCATTGACAAATGCTCATTTTCCACTAAGTAAGGCAGAGTAGCAGATCAAGAGCTGCTTCTCAAAGGGACGGTGGCTGTCAGCAGATGCCAAGGACCAGCCTTGGCTTAGAGAGGGAAGTCAGTGAAGGGTATAAGCAGACAACTCTGTCTTCTGCTCAAGACAGTGCTCTAGGTTGCTCATCTAGATAGTTCAGCTCTTGCAGGCCAAAGTTTAGTTTTTTATTTACATGTCAATTCAATCATTACCCCGGATTACCTTTTGATTATTCCATGAATCAGCATTTTATGACCTTACCCCCTTGATTCTTAGGAAAAGACAGCAAATACATTTTTTAACAAAGCAAATGGATTACCAATCCACCTGCCTTTGTACACACAGACAATAAGCTAGCTGGGTGAGCTCCAGCTCTGAGATCACCATTCCCACCATGCCTGGACCTAAATTTACTCTGTCCCAGGCTGACCTTGAACTCAGAAATCTACCTGCCTTTGTATCTTTCTGGCAAGCTGGTTCATCAGAGCAGCTGCCTTTGGTTTTTTTAGGTCCATGAAGCCCCTCATACAATTCATACTATGTTCTTATATTTTGCATAATTGAGAAGTTATATATTCTTGAACTCATGTTTTCAGAGTTCTTTCCTCCAGCCTTAAGAGCTGTCTTGAAGGTCACAGTATTTACCGTTTTGCTCAGGAATACATTCTTGCCTCCTGGACTCATGCTCTTTCTAATCATAATAGAGTCATTAACCTTAACCAGGAGAGCATTCCCCAAAGGAGGAACATGAAAATATGTACATCAGTATACAAACAAGCCTTATGCCTAGCAGATGTCAACACTGGTGGAGGCCCATACCCTGTTGTCTCTGCTCCAGGAGTGGGAACTGTACCACGAAGTCCCTTCTGTATCCATGCAGGACTTGGCAGGCAGCTGACAGTAGGATTTTTTTTACCAAAATTCCAAGAACCTCCATTGGGATACTCTGACGGGGTCCTACCAAACACCCCAAATAACATCCCTGTCTGCCACTGACACCTCAAGCACCATCAGATCTGCAGGCCATACAGCACAATTGCCCTAGCATCCTGCACAGCAGCCTGGGCCTGTAAAAAAAAGATAAATAAAAATAAACGTATTCCAGGTCCTACTTAAAACCAGCAGCCTTTTGAGACACTTGATATGTGTGTTGGAGTAACACATCTGACTGAGGAATAGGCTGCCTCCAAACCCAAAAGGGCCAGAAAGCCGCACACTTCCTTCTAGGTGGTGGGAAGGACCAAAGGCCACAACTTCTCATTCACCCCCTAAGAACTATCTCTATCTGTCCCACACCACTGGGCTCCTAAAAATTCCACTGTTGTAGAAGATTCTTACATTTTGGTCCAATTTCTTGCTCATCATCTGATGTCCATGTGCTTTACCAACAAGTCCAAAGTGGAGTCTACTCACCCCTTCTTGGTCTGATAGACATGACATCCTCAAATAAATGGATCAGTGTGATCACTGTGGAAGATACTAGTGATCAAGATTATTGCAGACTAAGTTAGGACACTGGGCAGAGAAATAGTGAACTCTTAAAAAGTACCAAGAAAAAAAAAAAGCACTTGCCAGATCAGTGTTTTCATACTAAGTGCCAGGAATATGCTCGTCTACTGAGAGAAAGAGCCACATCTGGTACAGCAGTGGCAATGGGAGTCAGTGCTTTTAAGTCTGTGGTAAACAACTGACATTCTCTATGGACCCTGTGTCTTTTGCACAGGTCAGTAGGAGATGTGGTAGGAACCATCACCCTGTATCTTTCAAGTCCTTGATGATGGCACAAACTTCTGTAATCCTCTGGGCTTTGCACATTGGTTTTGACTCGGTATTTTCCCTGACAGGGGCAGCTCTATTCACTTGCATTTGGCAATGTGGGGATTCTGCCAATATTTAAATGTATCTATCCCAATTAAGCATTCTGGAACTGGGAAAATAACCATGGGATAATTATAGGGAGCCGATGGACCCAATGTGAGTCAGACTTTGGCTAAAACTCTATCAATGGCCTGACTCCCATAAGCCTCTTTTTTGACTCTGGGTACAATGCTGCCTGTAATATTCTGAAATCAATGTCAATTCAGAGTCAATGTCTCCTGGGCCACAGGAGACATCTGATCACTTTCTTTTCTCCAATGTGATATTACCATCATAGGTCCTGAGGGAAGGAGAGAGAGTCACAGGGAAACTTTCTGGTATTGTAGGAGGTTCTGCCTCAAGAGGACCTGACCTCCTACTCATCTGAGGGGATCTATGTCTGTAACTGACTCAAGATTGAAAATTAGTTGAGAGGACCTTGATTCTCTATTACGGTAATTCAATGTAACTCTTCTTTCCATTCTCTGAGGCTCCGTTGCCTATAGAGATCAAGCAAAAACTTTGTTGACAGCCAATCTATTTTACTTCTGGAAACACCATGATTAATTAGGTGGTGCTAAAGTTTATGTGAGTCAAACCATTACTGTACTGTCTGTCTTAGGAAGTACTTTCAACCTTGGATAACTGCCACATAGACCTTGCTTCTCCCTCATCAGTTGAGATGGGAGGTTGGGTAAGAAGCACTTGACTATGAATCATAAAATTAACTTTGGGGCCTATGAACCAAGGACTGCCCATTGGACTCGGATTATACAAACTTTCCCTTACAAACAGGAAAAAAAAAATTAATCACAACCTAGAAGTAAAACTCACTAAAAGACATGTATATGCCTGGTTCCATGAAAGCCACAGGTGTCAGATCCCCCTGGAGCTGGAATTATAAATGGTTGTGAGCTGTGATGTGGGAGCTAGAAACAGGGAGGCAGCGTTTTCTGTGCATAAGAACTCAGAGACTGTGACAGAATACACAGACTTGCCAAGTTCAAGGCAGATATGATCCCATCATGAAAGAGGGAAGTGGACACAAAGTCCCATCCCTAACCAAGAAACTATTCATAATGATAGTTTCTGGGAGAGAATAAGTCTGTTTTCATGAGTGGAGTGGCAATGGGTGGGTGTATCAGCAATGCTCTAGGACAAGCCTCATGTGTAGAAGTCGTCCGCCAACATAAATTGCACTCCATAAGTTTATTTCGTTTTGTTTTATTTTTTAGAAAGAACAGGAAATTGGTGAGGGAGAACTTAGGAGGAGCTGTGGAGGGGAAAGAAAATGATCAAAATATATCATATGGAATTCTCAAAAAAAAAACAAAATTATTAATATTTTAGAAAGTCCATAAAGTATGTTTTATTTACCTGATGTAATTGTCATCTGAGGCTTACTGCCTCAATCTGCAAACCTAGGCCTAGTCCTGGAAGCTTCTAGCATCTGTACAATCTAATATAGGCCAAGAATATTTTAAGCCTCTGAGACTTGCTGCTGAATAAAACTCTGCCTAGCTAGTTCAACTGAGCTATTTTGCCTCAAACTCTACTCGAAGCCTGACTGATTCAATTTTCTCTCTCTCTCTCTCTCTCTCTCTCTCTCTCTCTCTCTCTCTCTCTCCTGAATTGCTCTACTTGATCTTATACTAACTTTTGGCAATCTGTTCTAATCTCCCTCTCATTCTCTGTCTCATCTGTCTTCAGCTGTGACTAACTTGATCTCTCTCTATGTAACCTGTTTTTGTACAACTGTCTCCTTTCTGCCTCTGCTCTGTTCCTTCAAGTGGCTTCCCTTTCCTCTCTTTCATGAGAGTTTGACATATCCTACTCTGTCAGATCTTTCTCTGATTAGTTACTTTGTCTGCCACTCAAGTAGACATCACTTTCAAACTTGGGTTTGGGTGTTTCTTTCTACAAAGTAACTTTAACTTCATTATTTGGGATTAAAAGTGTGTTCTAAGGGCATGCATATATTCCAGCCAGAGCATTAAAGGTGTGTGCTAAGGTGGTGTGAGCCACACGACAACTAGAAACAGGTTTTTTTTCAGTAAATAAGACAATCTTGGGGTTCATACTGTGATCAGATATCCTGTAACGAAAGTCCATTCCACTATGCTATGAAGCCTACTGCCTCAAGATGTTGGGAAACATGGTAAAACTTGTAGGGTCCATGAACTTGAGTCCATTGTCACCCTTAATTGGCTGTAGGGTGAGTTCCTTGGCCAGAAGCGATGCTGTCTGGATGGTGAATAAGACATCCTGTAAGTTCATGAGTAGTAGTTTTGACAGAAACCCTAAAAAGGCAAGAGTAGGGGCTAGAGAGATGGCTCAGTGGTTAAGAGCACTGACTGCTCCTCCAGAGGTCCTGAGTTCAATTCCCAGCAACCACATGGTGGCTCACAACCATCTGTAATGGGATCCAATACCCTCTTCTGGTGTGTCTGAAGACAGCTACAGTGTACTCATATGAAGGAAGGGAGGGAAGAAGGAAAGAAGAAAGGAGAGAGAGAGAGAGAGAGAGAGAGAGAGAGAGAGAGAGAGGAAGGGAAAGAAATAAGCATAAGTTTCTCTTTATATAAGAGAAAAATGCTGCCTTTTCCACCACAAAACTAGTCCAGTGTTGTCAAGCCTGCCATCAGGGTGGCTGGTCACCCCCAGGGAGGATACCATATCAAAGGCTTGTTGTTAATCTCTGTTGTTAGCAGATTTGGCACTTAGCAAGCACCACAACAAGGCCAGGCTTGGTGAATAAAAGTCCATGTTATTTAGTCAATACATAACTTCTCTGATACCATGGCCACCTGGGAAATGGACATGGATGGGCATGAAAGGAAACTAACTGTCCACAGAGTAGGTCATTCAGTCCACTTGATTATTAAACTCTTCCTCTTCTGAAGTCACCTTTTGGTGAGCTTTTATGTGGCACAAAATTATCTTCATATCCTTTGCCCATCTGAAGTGGTTATGCACATAGCCTTCCCCAGATGTCTTTCACATCAGTTTCCCAATCACACTTCAAATCTCAGGCCATCCTGCCAAATCATTATCTACAGGCCATGTATCAGTACATAATACCATATCTGGTCATTTTTATGCCAAGAGAAAAATGCATGGCCGTGACCATGCATACTCCTCCAAAATTCTGCCCACTGTGAAAATCTCCCTTCCTCAGAGTTCTTCATGTCTGCTTCAAGGTGTCCACTTATGGGTAGCCCCTGCACAGCATTCAGAACCATCTGTAAAACAGGTCCTACTCTTCTGTTTCTCAGTCAGTCATAGAGCATATCCAAAAAGGTCTAAGGTGTACACTTGAGGACAGACGTCACTAGCAGTAGTACACAGGCTTTGTCAACTTCTTCATGTAACTTCATGGTGCCCCAAGAACCTGCTTAAACCTTATCACATATATGGTGTATTGCTGCTGTGCTTTTCCAACTTTGTGACTTTATGGATCATGTAATACCCAGCTCATGATTGACAGCTCATTAACTTTATGGCCCATTGTCAAATGCTCAGTTTCCACTAAATAAGGCATAACAGCAGACTGAGAGTTGTTTCTCAAAGGGAGAGAAATAGTATTCAGATGACAGTGGGTTTTGCTCCAAAATCCCACGGGCCTGATAAATCATATGGCACAACTGATCTAGCAGCCTGCACAGCAGCCTGGACCTATGGAAGAGCCTTCTGATATTTCTAGACTATTCAAAACCAGTGGCTTTCTGGGACTCTTGGTGTATTTGCTGGAGTAACACACCCAAGTGAGGAATGTACTGCTTCCAAAATCCAAATAGGCCCACTAGGCATTCTACTTCTTCTTGGTGATGACAGGGACCAGGTCACCAACTTATCATTCTTATCAACCTATAAGAAACAGCTCTGCCTACCCCACACCACTGAACTCTTAGAAATTTCACTGAGGTAGAAGATTATTGAATTTTGATTGGGTGTGTTTCCCATCCTCTGTTGTGCAATGAGTCCAGAGTGGATAAGAGTGCATGCAATACAATTTGAAACGTGGTTCAAATCTTCAGTGACAATATTTAGGAAAAAATATGCAAATTATAGTCGTGCATGCCTGTAATCCAAGAACTGTGGGGGACAGAGACAGGAAGGGCTCATTAGTTGCATGGTTACTGAAAAACTCTCTCAAGGAAATAAGGCAAAGAGTAACACAGTAGAACACTCAGCATTCTCCTCTGACCTCTGCATGTATGTATGACACACACACACACACACACACACACACACACACACACACACGTGCAACACACACTCAACTAACTAAAATTTAAAAATAGCATTTCAGTAAATGTATCTAATCAACCTTTATGCCTTCCTCCATGCGAAAGGTTACCTGAATTTCATCCGAACATTAAGAAATCTGATAAACAGACTCCTGCCCTCCTCCAGGGGCCTCTCTTACCACAGCTTATGATCCTTTGTAGATTCTTGTTGAAGACTAAGACCGCAGGAGTCAGAGGCAAGGTCTCCGGACGTAGGTTAGTTTCATGCCTCAGGCCCTCCTTCACCGTGTCTGCCCTTGCTCTCAGTTTAGGATTGCAGCTCTCAAGTTACTATCTATAGATTTCTGACTATTTTTTAGGTCTAAGAATTGTGTAGGAACTTCCAACCCAGGGCCTCATACCTGCTAGATAAGTATTCTACCACTGAACTACACCCTCAGCTAATTCTGCTGAATTCAACACAGATAACTGCAGTAGCATTATCCACCACTAGACTAGGTAATGAGTGACATGGAAACAAGAGTCAGCAGTTTTGCACTGGAATAGGTCTCCTAGAAAGCAGTAGAAAGCAGGACCATACATGACTCTATGCCAAACAGGACCATACATGACTCTTTGCCAAATAGCTGATAGGAATCCCCTTATTAATCCGTTTGACAAATGTATAAGCACTCACTACCACCCTCACTATCACTGTCTTGGTTTCTGAGGACACTAAGACAATGTCTTTGTCATTCAGAAATTTAGAAATCAGTACAGGATCCTGGAAAACAGTCAGGGGCAGACATGGGGATGAAGATATGACAGGCACACATCCCAGAAAGCTGGGATCAGGTAGGCTGTGCTAGCTTTGATGGAGGGTGCCTACTACCCAACCCAGAAACTCAGTGTGTTTGTTACATGCAGAACAAAGAGGAGGGGTTAATTAGTCTTGGGAGGCAGGATCTCTGTAGATGATCAGTCTCAGGCTCTAAACACTTGCAAGGAAAACGCTGGGGTAGGTTGATCCTTTCAGTAAACTGTCAACATTAACATGTGAACGAGTGAATGGCTTTGCCTGAGCCTGGCTATGGGAAGGATTTACTGTTCCCCTGGGCCTGAGCCATTGTGGTTCTTGACACAGCCATAATCATGCCAACGGTACAACTAAGACAAGGCAGACATGTCAAGAAGCCGGTAACACTTGGCTGAAAAGCAACAAGGTGAAGAATGAAGGACATTGCTGAGAAACAGATTAAAAGATGTTAGGAGCCGGGCGGTGGTGGCGCACACCTTTAATCCCAGCACTTGGGAGGCAGAGGCAGGCAGATTTCTGAGTTCGAGGCCAGTCTGGTCTACAGAGTGAGTGCCAGGACAGCCAGGGCTACACAGAGAAACCCTGTCTCAAAAAAACAAAAAAAAAACCAAAACAAAACAAAACAAAAAAAGATGTTAGGATACCTAATAAGGTAGCTACAGAGTGCTGGGGTGCTGCTTTGTTGAGCTTGCAATGTTTGGAATTGACTTGGTCCTCCTTTGCTTCACCATAGTGACAGCATCCTTTACTCTTTCTCAAAGCCTTTGAGTTTGGTTACTTTTCTCTTCAGTCTGAAAAACAAAAAAATCCTTCTAGTGCCTTCTGTAGACCTTGGTTTAGCGGTTATAAGTTTCTTTAGTTTCTTTTTGTCGTGGAACCATTTTTTTTCCTCCTTCAGTTATGAAATAACTTGGTAGAGAGATCAGCTGCTATCTAGTGGGCCTGCCTTTATATATGACTTGGCATCTCTCTCTCTTGTACTTTCCAATGTGCTTTCTTTATTTTGTGTCTTTAGTGTTTTAACTATGAAGAAGACCTGGGAACCTTCTTTAGTGGTCCTGCCTGTCTGCTGTTCTGTATACCTCCTGTGCCTCGATGGGCATCTCTTTCCCTAGACTTTAGAAGTTTTCTGCAATTTCTATGTGTCATTTCGGTTTCCATTTAATATTGTTTTTCTTTACTGTTTCATTTCCACATCCCTTATTGACTTCCTTATTTAATTCAGCTGTTTTATTCTCTTGGGAATTCATTCAAGAGTTTATTTGTGTCCTCCTTTTATTTCTTTGAGCATACTTACAACTGTTTTTTAGAATTCTTTGTCTGGGATTTCATTTAAGTCATTCTCACTGGGGTCATTACTTCATTTTGTAACTTTGGGAGAAGATTTTACTGAAAATTGTTGGGAGCAGACTCTTAGCAGAAAGCAGCTATCAACTTTGCAGCCATCTCGAGCCATATACCCTGACAAGAGACTTGTTTTTCAACAGCCTACAACAGCTGAGCACACTCTGACAAACATCTTGTTTATCCCACATAGCTTGTTTTGCTGTTTAGTGACCCCAGCTGCATGGTGCATGTGGTAAAATGTCTTCAGCTGTGTTCCCCTGCTTGTGCTTATAAATACCCATGATTTCCTTGCAAGGAGGAGACAATAAGAGAGAGACAGTAAACGAGACTTGGCTACACACTCTGTCTTGTCTCCATTCTTCATGTCTCTTCCCCTTCTTCCCCACTCTCTCTCTTGACCAGAGCACTTAGCCTCAAAGCGTGGGGCAGTATGGACAGCAATGTAGTGGCCCCCAAGTGTGGGCCTCAACAGAAAATGCTTCTGATGCCTTTGTCACGGAATTCTTCTCCTTTGTCCATGCTCATAAGTAACAGCTATAGGTTTTTTTTCATAGTATCCAGAGATCTCACAGCTTCAGTTGTTAATTTTTTTATTTGTCATTTGCTCTGACAGAATGCTCCAGTTCCTCTACTTTGTCCTCAAGACCTGAGAGTCTGTGTTTCTCATGGTCCACTCTACCACTGAGGCTGCCCTGTGAGCTTTTTATTTGATGGAATAAATGTTTCATTTCAGTTTCTATTTAGTATTTCTATTTCTTTATTGTTCCATTTTCACATCCTGTGTTGACTTCCTTATTTAATTCACTTGTTTTTGTAAACTCTCTTGGGAGTTCATTCAGTGGCTTGTGTCCCCTCCTTTATTTCTTTGAGCATATTTATAATCATTCTTTACAATTCTTTGTCTGGTATTTCATCTAAATCACTTTTATCGGGACCATGACTGAATTTTGTAGTTTTGGGAGAAGATACATTCTTTTGTTTTCTAGTGTTACTTATGTTTTTAAATTGGAATTTGCAATTTGATTGGTTTGAGGTTTTTTTAACTTTAAAATTTTTGTCACTTTTGGTTTTTTGGGGGGATTGTTTTTTGGGGGTTTTTATGTTTGTTTTAGTGGAGGTGTTTGCAGTGCCTAGGAAGAACTAGGTTTTAGTATAACTGGGGTGTCATTCCTCTGGTAGATGGTTGTTAGAGGCAACAGGATCTATCCTTAATACTTCCCTCAGAGGACGATGCTACTCTGAAACAATAGTCACTCTCCAGGGATCAAGCTGTGAAAATGGATTGATAGCAAATTAAAAATCAATTAGCCCTTAAGCACCAATTATTTTAGGGCATAAAGGAAGACTGATAATACCATATGTGATGATATAATAGTTAACTGTAAGCACAAGTGGAAAGAAAAAGAAAGGAAAAAAGAAACAGCCTTGGTCTCGTGACTAGTGTTGGGTTGATGTGGAGAGGTGAGGACACTGATAGAAGAAGTAAAGGTTCAGGAGAAAGGGGAGCAGATGAGGGGTTTGACTAAACGTAGACTGAAGAGAGAGAAGGAAAGTCTGCAATCGTCAGATGGATTGGACAGACCAACCTCTCAGGAGGCTGAGCCACAAAGACCCTGCACACCCAGCTTCTCTACATTCTTCGGAAGAAGAAAGTGGAGAAATTCAAAAGAGAAGAGGAGGAGGGGAGAGGGAGAGGGAGGAGGAGAGGGAAGAGGAAGAAGAAGAGGGGGGAGGGAGAGGGAGAAGGAGAGGGAGGAGGAGGAGGGGGAAAAGAAGAGGAGCATCATCAAACAACAGCATAAAGCAGAGTGTTAAATAAAGGAGGAATAGATACAGTGGGGTGAGAGAGCAGGGTGATAGCAGGGTATGAAAACTGGCTACCCTGATTGGTGGATTTAGTCTTGAGTCTCTTGGCATCCCTTTCTCATACCTGGGAGCTCCTCTTGATAGGAGATCCTGGCCTCCTTTGTATGACTGGTTTGAAGATGCTGGTCTGGTCTATGAGCTATGAACCACAGGCAAAATCTCAGATGCTGCTCACACCTCTGTGTGTTCCTTCAGTGTCCCAATTGCAAATGTTGGCCTCACCTCTCTGTGCAGCTCTTTCCAGGGTCCCGCGTGCTGCCCGGAGTCTTTGTGAAGGATTCCTGTGAACTTTGGGTTTTGAGCTCATTGAATGGTTCATGGTGGGTGGGCTCTAATGACGGCTTACTTCCTAGTTGCAGGCTGTATTTTCTTTTCCTTCCTATGTGGATGCCAGAGGATAACCTTCCAGAGTAGATCTTCTCCTTCCTCCATTAGTGCTAACGTTAGTGTTGTAGGAGTTGACTCAGGGTGAGAAGAGGAGAGAGAAAGGAAAGTGAAAGAAAGGGAAAGACTAATTGGCTCACTGTAGTGTTCATTTTACAGTCTCTTTGTGAGTCTTAACTGAGTTAGTCTATGTAAGAAATAAGCTCAGTGTTCACTGTGGACTGCTTTCACTTCAGTTTAAATTAAAAGCTACTTATGAACTCAACCACATTTAACAGATCTCAGAATGGTGCTCAGTACCTGTGTAGCCATTCCAGGATTTGTTATTCCTATATTTCTTTTCTTTTTGTTGTTTGGTTGGGGGATTTTGGATTGGGGTGTGTGTGTGTGTGTGTGTGTGTGTGTGTATGGATGGATGTATAGATGGATGGGTGGGTGGGTGGGTAGATGGATGGATTGGTGGGTGGGTGGATGGGTGGATGGATGGATGGATGGATGGATGGGTGGATGGATGGATGGATGGGTGGATGTACATGGGTGCTCTCGAAGAGCAGAAACTGTCATTAGATGCACTAGAGCTGGAGTTACAGGCAGTTGTGAGTCTCCTAGTGTGGACACTGGGAACTGAACTCAGGTCTTCTGGAAGAGCAGTAAATGCTCTTAACTGCTGACCAATCTCTCCAGTCCCTTGTTGTTTGTTTATTGTTCTTATACCCTAAGATTCATTTCCACAAAAGACCACTTCCTGTCCAGGAATAGCTACATAATCTTCAGGTCCTAGTATATAGAATGAAAGCATGGGCCTCCTGTTCAAATGTACAGAGTATTCCAAGACAGAATTAACAAAGCATCCAACAAAGCACACGGTCCCCTAAGAGTGGTCCTGGGTTGCCCAGGTTACATACACATGACCTCATTCTTGCCCTTGTTTAACCTCAGAGAAGTTCCAGCCCCTTTCATGAAGCTGTCAGTCATTTGTTAAACAGTCAAAACCTCTTGAGCAGCCCCAGTCACAGGAAAAACACACAGGCTAACCAGCCATCAAATCCATCACTGGGGCCTCTACAGGGTGCCTCCTGGGATGCTAAGCCCCTGGAACTTAAGCAACTGCTTTCTGGATAATGAATGATGAGAAAGACAGAAGAGTTTGAAGGCTCTTCTAAAGGAGAGGGGTGAAGGCACATTAGACATCAGGACCTCCCTGGTACATTTGAGTCTCCCTAATGTGATTGGCCCCTTCTTCAGTTCTAAGGTCTGTGGTGCTGATGCAATGGCAGGGTCATGTCATCTTGCAATCTGTGGAGAAAATCCAGAACATTTCCTTAAAACTGAAGAATTATAGGTGGAAGAAAGAGGAAGAACCAACCAACTGAAAAGTCCAACCTTCTAATCTTTGGCCAAGCAACTGTTAAGTGGATGTACTAAACACTACTTGTTCATCAATGGAAGAATCTTCCTGATCCAAGAAAATGATGTTCCAGTTACATCAGCACCACCCAAAGTGACTATTATCAATGGGTGTGGAACAGAGATTCTTACAACAAAATGAGCCTTGGAGAGCTTCTTGATGATACCAATCTCACTGGCTGGGATAACACAGGCCATCCGGCTGCAGATGCCTGGTAGCAACGTCACAGGGATGTCACACACTCCAGCCCACAATAAAACTGTCATACAATTTACTTAGTGAAGACAACCTGTATCCCTCTCTCCCACCCTCACCTCCCATACATACCCCTGATTTTACAAAAACCTGGACTTAGACCTGTAGCAGGATACTTATTCTGCTACATTGTATTCCCAGTGGACCTGGGTGTTTAGGCAGTACATGAGGAGGTGGAGTTGGGAGAGAAAGAGAGGAAGAGGAGGGTAGAAAAAGAGGAAGGGGAGGGGAGAAATAGAGGAAGGGGAGGAGAAGAAGGAGGCTATCAGCCATGGAGAACCACGGATGGATTGAAAGCTGTCCTTAGTAGCAACTTCTATCAAAAGGTTAGATATTGGTTAACAACTCTAATTGTGTGGGCATCTTGTTGATTAAGCATTTCTAAATATATAAATTCTTTAGATAATCATTAAGCTTTAAGAGTCTCATTTCTACCAGGTACTGAGAGAAAGGCAGATATTATATGGGGTTCAGCTGAGTTTTGTGGATGCAGCATGGTGGATTGGAAGACCCATCTCCCATGTTAGCATCTTGTGGGTGCCACAGCCTGCGCATCTAGATAGCTAGAGCCCCAATCAGAGCCGAGGAGCAGTGGGAACATGGCTTGGCCGGGAACAAGCAACTCATTGTTTTCTGAGCACACACAGAAAGTTGAATGGGAATACAGCAACTCCTGAAGAGCTACAGTGTCTCTGTGGTGCTGGGCCTCTTCTTTCTTGTGTCTTGCTTCTGATGGGGATGGATAAGGCTTGGCAGGGTAGGACTGTGAGCATATTCATTGGTTCTAGAGAATCAGTGTCAAGGTCCTTCTGTACCATCTTCTTGGAGTTTAAGATCTTTGTTCTCAGAAGTTACTCTTCTTGAGAAACTTTGAGTTGAGTTCTAATTCTAAACAACTGACTTCAAGCATTCCGTATTTAATTTTAATTAGTTCCTTATTGATTTGAAGTTGGCTTATCATTTGCATGACTAGATTGTAAGGGGGACAAAGTCTGAGAATATTGTTTTTGATTGACCAACTCCTGGCCTTCCCACTATGTGTTCTGACTGCATCCCACTGGTGAAAATCTACCTCTCTTTGAAAAACAAGTTATCAGGATGTACTCATTGGCCAAACTATCTGCTCTCAAGTGTCTCAGAGCTTGAGCCCTTGGGTTTGTTTGGTTTACTGTTTTACTATTAAGACACAAATGCAAAGATTTGAATTATAAAGCTCTGTGGGCAGAAAGCCTTAACAACTAAGAGGAGATTAACTTCCTTGAGCCTCGATCTCCACTTCTGTAAAATGGAAGTGACACCATCACCTATACCTGTAAGATTACTGGAGAAGATGACTCAGTGGATAAAGGTTCTTGCCACCAAGCCTGAGGACCTAAGTGCAACCCCTGTGATTCACCTAGGAAGAAAACACACTTCCACAAGTCGTCTTCTGACTTACACAAATCCCTACACCCACACACATAATTTAACAAGTTAATTGGAGACATTAAATTACAATGAATATTAAGGAAATAACAAACGTGAAAAGTCATTCCAAGCCATTACTTTGGTAGCCACTTTCAGAGTCGTTAGTAATGATCACTTATTTCTCTCTTTTAACTTAGGCTAGGTAGTTCTTTCACATTTCCAGAACTGCTCCCTCCTCTTATTTATGTTTCCTCACTTATTCCTATCCATGAAGCTTTAGTAAGGTACCTAGTATTATGGCAGTTTTCCAGTTTAAGCAAGGAGATGGAGTAATTTGCGGAAGTCATCCAGAGAGGAAATGACAATACCGTTTGAGCCCGAGTCCTCGCTGCTAAGCTGGACTGCACTGCTCATCCTGCCTCAGGCCCCCTATCCTACTGCTTCCCTTCCTGCTCCAATATCACTTATTCTTTAAGACCCAACTCAAGATCCTTCGTTTACCTGATGTCAGCCTTTGGGCTGCAGTCCAGTGCCCTCATGGACTGTCTTCTGCTGCAGCCTGAGCTATTCATGCAATGTCATGTGGTGTCATTTGTATTTTTTTCTAGTTTTGCTGTTTGTCATGTTGTCTTGTATTATACTCTAGAAGGAAAAAAAGCTCATTGTGATGGTTATTTTATTTATTTATTTATTTATTTATTTATTTATTTATTTATTTATTTTGAGACAGAGTCTCTCTGTGTAGCCCGGGCTGTCCTGGAACTCACTCTGTAGACCAGGCTGGCCTCGAACTCAGAAATTCGCCTGCCTCTGCCTCCCAAGTGCTGGGATTAAAGGCGTGCGCCACCACCGCCCGGCGATGTTTAGTTTTTAGTCGACTTGACAAGACATAGGGTCATCTAAGAGGAACCTCAGTTGAGCAAATGCCTCCTCCATCAGAAGGTCTGAATGCCAGTCTGAGTCACTTTCTTGAACAGTAATTGATATGGGAAGCTCCACCCCAAGGTGGATGATGAAACTCCTGGGCGAGTAGTTCTTCTTTTTTTTTAAATTCACTTTACATCACTGCCCCCACTCCTGGTCACCCTCTCCCACCATCCCCCATACCCTTCTCCTCTGAGAGGGTGCTCTCCCCATCCCACGTACCCTCCTCACCCTGGTATATCAAGTCTCTGGGAAGCTAGACTCATCCGCTCCCTCTGAGGTCAGACAAGGCAGCCCAGCTAGAAGAGCCAGGGATGTGAGCCAGTGATAGAGCATTTACTTAGTGTGCTCAAGACCTTTGCTTCGATCCCCAGCATCAGAAAACGCAAACGTGTAGAAAGAACACTTACTCTTAGGAGTGAAATTTTTGCTTAATCCTGGAACTGCAAGTAAAATTTATTGAACATAAAATATTTTTAAAATTGTATTTTCAGTGGCACATACCTATAATCTCAGTTTTCAAGAAGCCAATGCAGGAGGCTCACCATGATTGTAAGGCTACCTTGCACTACATGCTAGTGTTCAGAGAATCCTCAAAAAAAAACCAAAAAAATTTTGCTTGACAAATTGTCTTTATTAGCTCTTTTATTATGAAACATTATGAGACCAGAGACTCCAAGTCAGCAGAATAATAGTGTGTAAAAAATATTTAATGAAAAGTCTCCCAGGAAGGTGCCTAAACTATCCACAACAAGAGAGTGAAAATATCCATTACTATCAAGGTAAATGTATTTGCATTTATGTTTTTATTTATTGTGTGTGCAATGGCTTGAAAGGCCTGAGGGAACCCAGACTGCAACTGCTACAAGTTTGCAAATTGAAAACAAAGCCTTAAGAATTGCTTGCCAACATTCATCTGAAACTTGGACCTGATTGGTAATAGTGAAGTGTTCTGTTCTGGAGTCAGGACATTTAGAGAGGCATAGGGGGAGATCAGGCTGGATCACGAACCCAGTCTCCAGGACAAAAGAGATACCCTTCTGTCCTACTAGAGCTGGTGTATGAATGAAGGTGGCCACCACATGTCTATGGCTGTTTGGTCACCTCTGGTTGTGTGGACATTCTGTGTGTTGTTGTTGTTGCTGTTGTTGTTTTGTTTCATTGTTTGGTTTTGTTTAATGGATCCATGTTTCCTGATGTGTTCTTAAGTTTTATTGCAGACACATGGGCTGGACCAAGCATGCCTAAGACCCCTCTGGGTTGCATGCTGTGTGATTTTTTTTTTTTTTCAGGATTTCAGCAAGGCAGGCAACCTGCTGCTGGCTGCCTCCATGCTAGCTCCCTCCTAGAGCTTGTTCTGTCTCTGTCCTTTTCACTGGCAAGCTGGAGCCTGCTGTTTAAATCTCAGTGTCTCACAGATTGTTGTTACTCAGCTTTCTTTGCTCTCTGCTTAATCTGGTCGCTGGATTCAGTTTTGCAGGGACCCAGGTGTCTTTGGGATATGGATAATATTGAAGTATTATTTTATGCTGTTCTATGTTATTAAAAAGCTCTGGAATTAGGTTATGGCCTCCTTCTCCTGACTCAAGCATGCTTGTTTAAAAGTTTCCTCCAGACTCTACTCCCTAGGTCAAAAAGGCCATCTGGCTCTGGGACAGAGAGAGAACAAGACACTGTCTGCTTTAAAACAGCTGAAAAGTAAGAGGAGTTACTGTGGCTTATCTCATACACTTGTTCTTGGTTTTAATAAACTCTCAAAAACTTTTGCTAAAATATAAACTTATTCAAAGATTTGCAAGACTATTATATAAAATGTCTGTACCTTAAGATTTTTAAGCTTCAGAGCACTGGTTCCTTCCGGTCTGGGCCTGAGCACTGAGCAGATCCGGGGAGGCAGCTCTGCCCCCAATCTCTAGGAATCCAGAGGAAGCAGGGCTCCCAGGTGCTCTAACCCTGGCATTATCTTAGGTAAGCAGACAGCAATGCCTGCCCCAAACAGGGAGTAACCTGAACCCACTAGGACCCAGGAAGTCACCAGGTGCTCAGTGGTCTCTATAATTTGGCTAAGTTTTAGAAGCTATGCTTGGTGCTTCCTATAATTTCAGTTAACTCAGTCATTCTGGATTTCTGACAGATTTGAAGACTTATAGTCTCATAGCCAATCCCAGCTATTTACTTTGAGAGAAAAGGTTTGAGAGGATGGTTTTTCAGCTGACATTCATTCTAAAGCCAAGAAAAAAAGCCAGGTTCAGAATTAGTCTTTTAGTTAGGAGGGACAGTCTTTTAGTTAGGAGGTTCTGTTTAGTCAACAAAATGATGGACTGGATATTAGGTCTATCTTGTATTTTACTGATACAAGTTGGTATAGTTATGCTCTAATTGTATTCTAGGAAAAATGTTTTATTTTAACAGGAACAGTGATATGTAGGAGGAGCTAAGGTGGGAGGAGTAAGGAGAGGAAGATAAGGAGTAAGGAGAGGAGGAGAAAGAGAGGAAGAGTTAGGTGACAAGGGGGGGGGGCACTGAGGTGGATGTATGTGTAGCCCTGCCAGTCAAAGATAGTTGATATATCTAGGTTGGGTATTGGGTTACACTTCTGATTGATATTGAGCATTACCAAACTTATAAAGCCTTTGATTAACATTAAAAAATAGTATAAAAGCAAAAAAGAGAAGTGGGGGTGGGATAGGGGTTTTCTAGGGAGGGGAAATGGGGAAAGGGATGGCATCTGAAATGTAAATAAAATATTCAATAAAGATTTTCACAAAAAAAAAAAGATTTTTAAGCTTATCAGATACAGTGAAAAATCTGTTTATAAAAACCAATAGCCAACATTTTCCATAAGATGTCTGGGTTTGTTTGTTTGTTTGTTTTTGTTTTTTATGGTTTTTCTGTTTAATGGCTTCTAGGTTGCAGATACTTATATTATTCTGCAACTTGATGACTTTATAAGAAAAAAATACTAAGAAAACTTTTCAGGTTGATTGCCTCCATCAGTAGACACAAACTGGTTATAGAATAAAAGAAAACCTTCTGTCTAAAATCTTTCATTATCGCTCCAGATGTGTTTACTTAAAATAATCAGAGCTGGGCTTATTAAAAGTTAATGTTTCTTTAAAAAAAAAAGAGGTGACAGATAAAGTTGTTGGACCTTCACCCCGAGTATCTGGTCACTCCTCCCAGCTGGCTGTGTGCAGCTAACTCCTGATTGCATGAGGGCTCAAGGTTTTCTGGAGAAAATAGGGTACAAGGTTAGAAGCTAAATATAAGGAAGGAATCCACCCAGGCAGCCGTAGGAAAGCAGTTAAATATACTGAGCAAAAGGGTTCCAGACATTCTCTAACACTCCCTAGGAAAGATTTCTTACAACAAATAGTAAACTGTGATGTCTTCTGCTATTTAATTTTTTGTAATTTGTCCTTTTTTTAACTTTTCACTGATTATGAATTTCACATCATACACCCCAATCCACTCATCTCCTCCTCCCTCCATATCTTCCTTCCACCCTTGCAACCTCCCTCACAAAAGAAAACAAAAAATAAAAATAAATTTCTTCTTTTTTTTTTTTTTTTGGTTTGTTTGTTTGTTTGTTTGGGGGTGGTTTTTCGAGACAGGGTTTCTCTGTGTAGTCCTGGCTGTCCTGGAACTCACTTTGTAGACCAGATTGGCCTCAAACTCAGAAATCTGCCTGCATCTGCCTCCCAAGTGCTGGGATTAAAGGTGTGTACCACCACTGCCTGGCACAAAATATATTTCAAAAATTAAGAAATAACAAAAGAATCTTACCGCTGAAGCTGTAGTGTATCATACGGTATAGCCTTTTGCCCAGACACCTTTACTTGCAAATGAATGCTTATTGCAATGAATCACTGATGTGTTTTGAAGCCTCTGGTTTCTGCTACACTATCAATGCTGGATCTTCACTGGGATGCCTCTCAGATATCTGTTGTGTCATGGAGATCCTGCAGCTTTGGATCTGCAGGACCGGCCCCTTCAAGAGCTCCAGAAGTTCATAGCCAGACTAGACGTTGGGGTGGGCCAACTCAAAGCCCTGGATCTGGGCCTGAGTGGTAGCTCACTTGGTCAGCCTGCCAACTCTCCTGTGCCCTCACCACCAGGGCCAGCTCTCTTGCTTTGCACAGGTGAGTGGTGGGGCCTGCTCTCCTGTATTCATGCCACTCCATCACGGCCAGCTCTCACATATCCATAGCACCAGGGACAGCTCTACTATGCTGCCCACGTGAGGTTCAGAGTGGCTCTCCTGGGTGACAAAGCCAACGAGGGGCAGGGCCAGTGCTGCCCAGGTGTGGCGGAGGGTGGGACCTCTTTGTCTTCTGCCTGCCCACCTAGTTAAATATTTTGATTAAAAAATTATATAAAAATGAAGATGCTAAATAATGTTAACTCTTTGGCTTCTTTCTTCCTCCTTTCTTAGTTCATTCATGTGTGTGTGCACGCGTGTGTGCGCGCGCGTGTGTGTGTGTGTGTGTGTGTGTGTGTGTGCGCGCGCACGCGTGTGCGTGTGTGCGCGTGTGTGCGCATGTGTGTGTGAGTGTGGTGTGTGTGTGTGAGTGTGGTGTGTGTGTGTGTGTGTGTGTGTGTGTGTGATGTGTGTGGTGTGTGTGTTGGGGAGAGGGGTTCTCCCTTTTAAAGGTCATGGATATCCAAAGCTCTTGCTAAAATGTAAACTATCTTTCTCTCAGGATCTGTAAGACCATTGGTTGGAGAAAGTGGGTACAGCATGGGACAGAGGACCTTAAAAATTCCAAGCAACAAAAGCAACAGTACAATTTGTAACAAAAAAGTTAAAAATCTATACGTAGGTAATCTTAATGTGCTGCTACATGCTCATATGTAAATTGAAATAACTCTGGCTATCTCATTTTTAGACTAAAGAGACAATAGGTCTCTAAGATATTTTGGATTCAGGATGGGTTTTTATATGATAATTTTTATCCTAAAAATAAAAGTTTTAACTAAAAAACAATATGTCCAATAAATAAAATATATTTGATAAATAAGGTTCATAAATTTTTGAGGTCACTCAGGTTAACAATAGTTGACTTAAAGGTGTATGTCTAGCCTCTTTGTCTTTGATAAGCTTTAGCTATTTGAGTAAACTGAGCTACAAAAGCCTGTGACCCTCTGTTACGGTGTACTATGAGGGTGTCAGTCTCTCTGTGGGCTGCACTGATGGGTTTGTAACATTCTCAATCACTATATGGACCATAGTAATGGTTTAAAGTTTTATTTTACTGCTAGAAACTTTTCAATTAAATTTTCAATTCAAATTTTTAAGACTAAAATTTAACAGTAATAAACAGTAACAAAACTGTAAAATCCTAATTCTATAAAACTTCTACCTTATTGTAAACTATAAAGTTAATTAAGACAAAGAAGTTAATGTCACCTTTTAAAGGATCAAATTCTTTAATGTGCTTAAAACTCTGCTTACAGTCATGCTAAGTAAGAAGGTAATTAAAGCCAGGCGGTGGTGGTGCACGCCAGACCAATTTATAGCTCTGTTTATATAGTCTTCGTAGATGTTGTCAGGTTGAGTCTGAAATAAGTAACTAAAATAAAACAAAGTTTGTTTAAAATCAAGTATATTTAATAAATTCTGGCCCTCAAACTCCTCAGAGATCTGCTGAAAAGGCATATAAAATGTTTTCTGAAAGTCTTCCAATAATAAACAAACATGCCAGCTTCTAGACACATCCCTAAGGTATACTTCAAAGAAGACAATGAGGCACATACATACATACATACATACATACATACATATATACATACATACACACATACACAGTTTGAAAATGCATCATGATGGCTAACGTTATGACTTAAGTTTACCTGGCCCTGGCTGTGCTTAAAAGATTATAAAACAGAAATGCCTCTAATCTGTAAGGTCCAATTGCCCTAGACAGATAACGTCCTAGAATGCTGAAGCTTTTGTTTGTGTAAGATAACAAGCCACATGTTTTTGCTTCTATAAAGACGATAGGTTGCCCCAACTGCACAGTCTGTGCTTGATCACATGGGAGGCAGGAGGTATACAGGCAGGAAGTAAGTCGGAATACCTGCTTGCTCCTACTTAGATGAAGGTGACAAGTACGTAGCTTTGTGGGTTTGCCTTTATCAGACTGCCTAGTAAAATTTGGTGTCATCTTCTAGGTTCCCAGGTAAGGACATGGCCAGTATTAAATAAAGTTTGCTTCAAATTTGGCTTAAAAAATTTGATAGTGGTCTTATCCTCACCCAAGGGGATGAACAGTATCTAAAAGCTCCTTAAACTGGGTCGCCATATTTTTATCCTTCGAAAGACTAAGTGCCCATCCAGGAATTGGATGTAAGAATTGAAAATAGAACATTAAGTCTGACTTTTAAAACACAAATTGAAGGTAGTAAGTTCTTTGCCAAAACCTCCCTTCTCAGGAAGATCTGCTACTTCCTCAGAGGAAGGAAGTGCTTTGATTGCAGAGGCGCTCCAGGAGCTGCTTCTCCCGAGGATGAGCCTGGGTTTCAGTCCCTTTTCCAAATTGGACCTCCCCATGACTGATAAGACTCACCGAGCTACCACTGCACATTTTGGAACTCAGAAATCCGCCTGCCTCTGCCTCCCAAGTGCTGGGATTAAAGGCGTGCGCCACCACCACCCGGCTCACTGCACATTTCATAAGGCAAATGCCTTTCACAGTTGTATTTTATGTCTACTGCATTCAAGAATTTATATATGAAGTATTAGCAGGACATTTTCATTTAAATGAAACAAATTTATTGACCATTATTTCTTAGACATATTCAGCCTTTGTCTCACAATTATAAATTTTATACTTTTAAAAGAACATCAATTTACTCCCTACTACCTATAAAATCAAATGTTACATTTTCTTCATTTAACACAATTGGACTTATTTATAAAATAAATGAACTTTCTAATTTCTCTTACTTTAAATTTTTTCAGCAGCATGTAATAAATAGTCTTTAATGTTTCTTGTCATTACTCCTTTTTCTTCGGAACATCACAGAATGTAGAAGGACATGCTGCACGGCATAGTCACATTGTGAGGTATCAGAGTGACAGAAAATACTCCGTGGCTTATCCAGCTGGATACTGCCTGCCATGAAGGCTGAGCCTGAGCCTGAGCTTGCTGCCTCGGGCACTGTGGGACCAGCCCAGAGCTCTGAGGCTCCCTGAGACTACGCTTTGCCTTGGAGAACTAACTAGGTTCAAGAGAACTTGGCAAAAGCCAAAATGTCTCATCATGTGTTGTCTTGCTGAACCTTCCCAAAGTAACCTGAATTACTTTGAATTCAGGGAATTCCTCTGAATCCCTATTTATAAAGATGGAGCTTTGAGAGATGAAGGATTGTGCCCAACTGCAATTAAGTAGAATCTTTCATACTGGTCCAGATAACTGAGTATTTGCCCTGAGTCAACAGGTTTAAACAAGCAGTTTATAAACCTGCCCTCTGGCACTTCTGAAGATTTGAGGGCACTGATTACAGATAAGGATTGATCACAAGGTGTTCTGGCAAAGAATTCCTCAAACAGCCTTGTAACCAAGACAACCTAATTGATATTCCCATGAAACAGTGGCGATCTGTGTAATAGTGGGAAGAGGTTGGTACCAGTCAGCTCTTAAATCTCCGTACGACATCCATGAATCCATTCACAGGCTAGAGTCTCTAGAACTTTTCAATGTGACAACTGGTTGACCCTACCAAAGACTAGAAAGCTGCCTGGGAGAAAGTCAGAACGGGATGCCCTGCCATGGTCTTTTATAACCTGCAGCTCTACCCTACTCCAACCCTCACCTCACTGCAGGAAATCTGTCTCTGACAGAGTACGTGTGTAAAAGCATGGAGAGGAGTCGTGGCTGAGGCAGCAAATGTATCCCCTTGAATACAGCAGCGATAAATGGGAAGCCAGCAGTCTTGAGAATGTAAGCTTCCGCTGCCTTTGTCCTTCTGTCCATCCTCTGACTTCCTCTCCCCGGTTTGGTCATGGTGAGTTTTCTCTGTGTTATGCAGTGCGGGGGAGAACTGTCTAGGACCCCAGGCATGCTAGGCAAAGCCTCTAACACTCATCTACAACTCCAGCCATCTCTGGCTCAACTAAAACTGCCCTCAAGAAATGATCTGAAATCAGTTCCCTTGCCGGAAGAACCCCAGGTCAGAAAGTTCCTCTGTGCCTTCTGTCCTTGGTTGTGGGGCAGTTGAAATCTGTGAGTGGGGTAGCTTATATCAATCAAGATTATTTCTCCAACACCTCCACCTGTGTCTAGCTCCTTAAATTTGTAAAATAAAAGAATTTTAGAAGTCAGCGAGTCCTTATCAGGACTATAAAACCACACCCTTGGTCTAATTTAAGGGAGGGATAAGATTAGTGTCCTTCTGAAGGACATACCAGAGAGCTTGTTCACCCTAGGTCCCTTGCCCACTCTTTGTCCTGTGAGGACAGGATATATGACTTGCTTCAGTCTGTTTTGTCATTCAAGGACAAGGTGATGTGTGACATATGACACTCTGCAAACCAGGAGCAGAGCTGATAAGCAGAAACTGAATCACCTGGTACCTTGACCTTTGCCTTCCAATCTCAAGAAGTTACCAAAAAAGCAAATGCCTGTTGTTTAAGCCACTGAGTGGAGAAAGATCTGCTGAGCACAGCAGCTCCTCTTGACCTCTTCCCCCCCCCCAAGCCACTGGATTAAATGGTTCAGTCACCCATAAAAGCAAAGGGAGAGTTGTAAATAAGTTAAGGTGTGGTGTTTTGCTTCCATGTCCTAAGCAGAGTGAGACACCTGCCTCTCTAAGATCTGTGATAGTCTGCAAGTGCAGCTCAGGGGTAGAGCATTTGGTTAGCATGCCTGAGTCCCTGCTTCAGACTCCCAGCACCACGAATAAATAAACAAGTTAATTGTTTTTAAAATTATATTCAAAGGCTCAAATAAATAGACATACTTAACCAAGATTTTAAAAGACAACAGCAGTCCAGCCATGGTTGTGCATGTCTGAAGCCCTAGCAACTTGGGAGGTCAAGGCAGCATGGGTTCCTGCAAGTTTGACACCAGCCAGGTGAGTTTCAGGCTACCTTCTATGACTGTGGTCCTGGTGAGATGGAGGTCCTGCCTTCTTATAGGTAGATAGAGAGAGAGAGAGAGAGAGAAAGGAAGAAAGACAGACAGACAAATAAGCAGACAGATAGGTAGGTAGATAGATAAATCAATGAGTGAATAAATAAATAGATAAATAAATAAATAAATAAATAAATAAATAAATCTAAAAAACAAGAGCACACTTATGGAGCAACAGAAAGACCATAATCAAGAAGGTGGCTTCCTCAAGGTGAGGCCTATCCCTTACTCTTGAGATGGACCAACCCCTATGATTTCTCCACGGCCACATGATTTGTGATAATGGGAAACTGTATTCATGCTCTCCCCCTTTAAATAAAAATAAATTAATAAATACCCGAAATAAAAGAGAAAAGCATAAGTCCACGGGGGTACAGCATCATAGAGATACTGTGTCCAATGGCCTGGGCCAGAAGGTTCCTTTGAACTTGGCCACAAAGCTTGACACTCTTTCCATTGACCCCAATCACCTCTTTTACCCCAGATTACTCCGCTTCTGTTTGGCTTGCCACGAGCGGTCGCTATGTTGTTTTTTGTTTTGAGTACATAAGCCCACCTCTTGCCCGTGCAAAGCTTGGTTTTATCTAGGGTAAAAATACTTTCAATTTAAGCAGTAGTCTTTAGTTCTGGAGATGCCTGCTCATAACCAACAAAAATGTCTCTGTCCCACAACTCTCTAGACACTTGTGACTTATAGAATTTCTCTTCTCAACCAGCCTCCACGGGCTCAAAGGTACCAGAAAAGCTCCTGTTGTGTGTTGTTTCTCCACAGTTCATTGTATTGTTGTTGCTATTGTTACTATTAACCATCACCGTCATCGTCATGTGTACACGGTGTATGAGGTGGGACACCGCCATAGCATGCATCTGGAGGTCAGAAGACAATTTTGTGTAGTTGGTCTGCTCTCTTCCACCGTACGTGGGTTCCAGGTATTAACTCAGTCAGGTCACCTGGTTTGGGTGGCAGGCATTATTATGCACTGAGCCATCTTGCCAGGCCCCCTGTTAAGTATCTTTTACTTAATTAAATGGTGCAATAGTTTCTTTTCTGCTGTGATAAAACACCATGACCAGGCTGGAGAGGTGGCTCAGCAGTTAAGAACACTGACTGCTCTTCCAGAGGTCCTGGGTGTTCAATTCCCAGCAACCACATGGTGGCTCACAATCATCTTTAACGGTATCTGGTGTGTGTCTGTAGACAGCTGCAGTGTACTCATATAAATAAAAATAAATCTTTAGAAAAAAAAAAAACCACCATGACAACTTATAGAAGAGTTTATCTGAGCCTCTTGTTCAAGACAGATAGGAGTGCATCATGTCTGTAAGAAGCAGAGATCATATCCTCAGCATCAACAGGAATGTAGGAAGGCTTTACTCTCAAAGTCCCCAGTGATGCTCCTCCTTCTAGCAAGGTAGGCTGCAGCACCTAAACCTCTCCAAACAGCAGCACTGACTGGGAACCAAGGGTTCCAATGCCAGGGCCTAGGGGGCATTTTCTCCTAACCATGGTGCTGCTTTGCCAGTCTTGGAAGAAATAGATTTTATAAGTCAAAGGAGCTTATGTACACCCTGGAGCCCTGCCAACACCAGAGGCCTTAGCCTACAATTACTTTCCCGTTATGGAATGAGTCATGTTCCTGTAAAATTCAAACGTTGAACTCCTAAAACTCATACTTCAGTGACCTGGCTGTGGGTCAGTCAATAGGGTCTGCAGGAGAGAGAGAGTGGGGATGGAGGGGCAAGAGACTCGAAGAATGGAGCCAAGACAAAATCTTCTGATCAAGGCTTGTTTATTGAAAGAAAATCACAGGCAGGGGAGTGCTGCTGGAGACACTTCACCACGTGTGCCTTGCAGCTGGGGACACTAAACAACAAAACAAGATGTTTATCAGAGTGTGCTCAGCTGTTGTAGGCTGCTTGCGAGTCTCTTGTCAGGGTGGAAAAGTATCAATCTTCAAATATATGGCCCGAGACAGCTGCAAAGATGATAGCCGCTTTCTGCTAGGAGTTGGCTCCCAACACTTCAGACCAGAGCCTATGGGGAAGGCTCTAAAGAAGTTAAAATGGGACCAATTTGGACTAGTCTTATGTATTCTAACAGGAGCCCGTATATGAGAATTGTATATCCAGAGAGATGACATGGGTATGCACACACAGAAGGAAGACTGTGAGACAGCAGGAGGGCCACCATCTGCAAACCCCAGCAACTGTCTCCCACTGAGGCACTCGCTCCGCTGCACTTTGTCTGGTAACTTTCTGATCTGTCATCCCAACACTTAAGGGGCAGTGGCAGGAGGGTCACAAGCCTGGGGTAACCTGGGACTTTTGACAGTGTGACTGTTCTTGTCATGACTTTTTCAGGGTTTGAGCATCCAAAGAAATTAATTCACAACTCCCAGCAGGCCCTTTGCCCATCTGCTTGATTCCATGGCAGGATCAGAGATCCGATCGATACACAGCTACCTGTCAGTGGCCCTGTCCATGGTAAGGTTTGCTGTTTGATGGTGTGCAGGTAACCGTGGCTTCTGCGTTCATGACAGTGGTAGCTAGCTATGTCCTGTCCTGGAGCAGCATTTCATAGTACTCCTCCCTCTTTGCAGCTCCTCCGTTCTCCCCAGCTCCTCTTCCAAGATGTCCTCTGAGCCTCGGCAGGAGTATAATGATGTCCTGTCTAAGGGGCAGGGGTATAATGATGTCCTGTCTAAGGCCACACTCTGGGCCTTTAGTTCTCAACACTTTGACTAAGAAGCTCTGCACTGGCTGCTGCCTCCTGAAAAAAGAATCTTCTCTGGCTAAGTAAGGTTAAGAGTGGCAACAATCTACATCAATACTTAGGAGACAATCTGACATGACCATTTAGGAAAATAACAACAGTGGGTTCTATCCTAGAACCTGTGACCTGCCAGTCATGGGCCTTTGACCAAGATTACAGTATAAGGCATCAGAGTGCCTCCTGTGGAGCAGGCCTCAACCCAAGAAACTGGCTATTACTCCGAAACACTTGTGCACCTCTTGGCACCTCTTGCCTGGCAGGTCTGTGTTGTGGTATGGTAAAGCCACTGAAGTCTTTGTTCCCTCTGTAGTCTGTGTAGTACCCCTGGCCCTGTGTAAGATGCCCAGCAGAGAAGAAGTCTCCAGGTAGATTTGTATCTTGGTTAGGGTTTCCATTGCTCTGAGGAGACACCTTGGCCAAGGCAGTTCTTATAAAGGATGATATTTAATTGGGGCTGGTTTACTGATTCTGAGGTTTAATCTATTGTCATCATGGCAGGAAGCATGGCATTGTCCCACAGGCATGGCACTAGAGGAGCTGAGAGTTCTATTAACTTGTTCCAAAGGCAAACAGACAATGGTTCCCACGTGACTAGGAGGAGGGTCTCAAAGCTCACTCCCACAGTGACACACTTCCTCCAACAAGGCCACAACTCCTAATAGTTGTCACTCCCTGGGCCAAGCATATACAAACCACCACAATTTGAGATTAATTATTTTCTATGATCTGTAGCCAAAGTGACCACACTCGTCAGCAACAGGGTCTAAGCATGCAGCCTTGCCATGAAGGCTAACCAAGGCCAATGCAGTAGCCAGGACTGGAGACCTCTGGACCATCTCTGAACAGTAACCCCCATACTTTGCAATTTTCATGTAATAACCGATGTACTCTGAGATTGTCATTGTCCACCCTTGCAGGATAATTCTGTTAAAGTTATTTTTGAAATCCTATTTTGAAATTAGCATACTAACTTAGTGAGTTTCCATTAGGCTTTGCACTCACTCTTAGAACTGGTTAACCCATTCGCTCTCCCCTCCTCCTCTCATGATAGCCTGCAGCATCCCCACTCAGCCCCTCAGCCCTCCTCGTTTCCTCCCATGTGTTCTCTGCTAGCCCTCTAAGTTTTCATTGTGAGGTAGCAGGCTTCCATAGTGCTTAGTTGCCCATCCCCCAGCACCTTGAATCTTTGTGCTCATCTACTTTTGGCCTCTCTCCTTTCATTTACCTATAATTTTCCACCCTCTCCTATTGTGCCCCCCAAATGCCCCTTTCTGGCTTCCACTGTGCTCCAAGTTAAACACACAAAAGCCTTGATGCTGGGACCCACAAATTCGAGAGAGTGTGACTTTGTCCTTCAGGACCTCAGTTCCCTTACTCCATACAGGTTCTTGCAGTTCCTGCAAATTTCATTGTTTTGTTTTTCTTCAGAGCTGACTGGTGCTCCATTATGCATACGAGCCACATATTCCTCAGCCATCCGTCTGTTGATGGACATCTGAGCTGACTCCACTCCCTGGCTATTACGAATAGAACAGTACTAAGCATGGATTTGCACGTGTCTCTGTGGTAGGATGTGAAGTCCACTGGGTGTTTGCTGAGGAATGGTGTCGCTGGGGCATGTGGCAGTCCTGGTTGTAGGCCTCTGAGATACCTCCAGGATGATTTACAAAGTGGCTGCACTATCTATACACACACCCCTCATGGCACATCGCACCAGCAACTGTTATCATGAGTGTTCCTGAGAGCCTCTTTTCTGACTGGAGAGACATGAAATCATAAGATAGATTTACCACACTAACTTTTTCTTACTCTGTGGCAGAAAGCTTCTTCCAATTGGTCACTTCTAGAATAATGTCTGGAAACCACTCCCTGCTATCTTCCGGACTCAGGAAAAAATGTCAGGTCTTGGAACAGGAATCAAGTCTCACGGGAACTCCTCGAGCCCTCTTTCTAATGAGTGTAGAAAAATCTAGAAACAAGAGGCCAGCTAACGCGGGCATCTGTGCTAGTCACTTGAACTGCGCACATGTCAGGTGACAAGTGCAGCTGGAAAATCAACCACTCTGGACCAAAACTTCTTCCACGGCTTTGTAGTCCTGCCATACTCAGTATTGTAAGAGCAAAATGAGTCTTGTTTAATGAATGATGGAAGGAGGGGAAGAAGAAAAGGGAGGGGGGATGAACTTGAGTCTGAACTTTCCAGAGAAGCCCAAGGGATGTCTCAACTAAGTCAGATGTATCTCCCAAATTAATTGACAGTTTCTGCTTCCCAAGTCAACCGCCTGGGATACAGCGCCTCCTGGTGGAGACCTAGGTCTGCTGCTGGAAAAAAAGTAAGAGCTTATGGGAAACCTGAAGGAATTCAACCAAAATGGAGACTGCTGGAGCTGGGATGTACACTGAAGGAACTCTTAACACCGCCTGCTTCTTTGCGGACGCTTCAACCTAGGAAATGTGGTGTCTGGTGACAACATTTATAGAATAAAACAAAACCAAAACAGATTTTTAAATGTGAGAGCAGTGAAGGAGGGTGTTGATTGGCCGCTGAGTGTGCCAATTGGGTCATGGTGACGTCATTCCAGGCCAGGCTCTCTGGGACTCTGGCTCTCACCATTGCCAGCCCAGAAACCTCATCACCCGAGATAAGCACAGGAAATGAATGCCACCAACCATGCTCAGGAATCTAAACGGTAAAACCACAGTTAGGTGCACAAGCCAGGCCAACAGTTCAGAGGCTTGTGCACAGCAATGGCTGGCTCTTGCCTGAAGGCAAGTCTAGTAGGCAGGCAAGTCACTATATCAGTCTGATCAGTCACCCTGAATTCAGAGCAGGGAAAACCGGCAGAGTACCTTAAAAGAGGCTAGGTTGACCCTTCTCCAGAGTGACAATATTCCTGTCCAGAGGGCCAGCTGTAGGCCAGAGCATCCTCCTGCACCCCACCCTACCCCACCCCACTCCCAGACTCGCCAGCATCTGGGCCATGCTACATTTCCTTAGCTTCCTTCTGCATTCCTGGCTACAGATATGGGTGGGCAGTGGGGTACCTCAGATTTGGTTTCTGAGCTGTGTTTTCTTAACTGTTTTACTGTGTTCCTAGAGAGTTGACAGAGCAATGGAAAAGCCCAGTAGGGGAAAACTAGTTCTTCTGTCTGTCAACAGGATGAAATCTCTCACCTGAATGGAGATCAAACATTTTCAGCTACCCAGAAGGTAAGACAGTTTGTCAATCATCTTGCCAAAAGACCACCCCTAGGAAGATTCACCTTAAACCATGCCAGAGAGACAGGTGGGTAATTATCTCTTTAACAAAATGCTATACTTTGGCTTCCCAGAATTCCTGGCCCCACTACAGTCCCTACAAGCTGCTATGAGACCCTGCTGGGTCTGCTCACCTTAGTGAGTCCTGACTTTAAAAGGTGTAACTATTTCCTTTTGCTTCTTTCTTGGCTATTTCTTTGCTTCCAGAGCCTATAAATGCTTTTTCCACTCTGGTACTTGGGCTTCCTTACTCTGTCTCTGATGCACCCATCTTGCTGGCTTTACTCAAATGGCTTTTCCCTTTCTCATGTCATTCTCCTCTGGGCAGCTGCTAAGACTGACAAGTTGCCTGCCCTGGGGAAGTTTTCCTTTCTTTTCTTTCCTTTTTTCCCCCCCTCTATAAAATTGTCCCCTTTGAATAAACTTTGGCTTTGCTTCACTTTCAAATTTTTCCTGCCTTTGACTTAATTAACAGAGAAAATGGACTGATTCCTGCACTCCTAATACCAGAGTGACTGCTCCTCCCTCCTTGGTCATCCAAGCAAAAGAGCAGCTGTCTTGACCAGGTCAGCTGTGCCTGCTTGGAAGCAGCCATCTATGACTGAGTCAGTGGACAGTTGCTGTTCTCTCAAAAAAGGGATGGCAGGGAGGGTCACTGGACTCTGTCCCTGAGATCTCAGCCATCCTTCCTGGCTACCTGCTTGTCATTCTGCTCTAATTGCATGTAACCTCAGGTCTCCGGAGACAACAGAGTTCACAGGCTGGGAGAGGTTGACTGAAGTCACTGTCTAAGTAACCAACAACCTTCTAGTTTCTGGGGGGACCTTTGATAAAACTGTACTTCGGTTTGTTATTGGGACCTTAGAGGGGGAGGTAGGCATGGTTTATATCTCCCTAAGGAAGGAATGCTTGCAACTCTTCCAGCCTCCATTCTGGGTGCAGCTCATAGGACCAGCGCTAGCAAAGCCAGCCCAGGAACAGCTGCCACAGTCCTAGTGACTAGTCCACTGTGTTTGATCATACCCATTTCCTAGATACATAACTGTTGACACAAAGCATGATGGGTTTTCACGTTCACCTACTGTATTTTGTTCAGAACACTTGTAAGGTACAAGCTGTCCTGTTATGTGGCTTTCAACTCACCAAATCTTGTAGAGTGTTGTGAGACCCAGGGAAATTACCGAATGCAAGGGTGGGTTTTGTTGTCTTTTGTTTGTTTGGGGATTTCGGGGGAGGGGGACTGCAATGAGGTCTTAATTCTCTACACTGTTCAGTAAGTAGCTTCTGATGGATTGTGGGTGAAAGGAACCAACCCCATTACAACGCTCATCTTTCCCAGGAATTTTTCCTGAGTTGCTCTGCCACCCCAGAGCCCCTGAGAGGAGCTAGAGAAACTCATTCTTCTCTGAGTCTTCTCCAGGACCTCTCTGGATTCCTTTCTTGACAACCACACAGACACTATCACCTGCTCAAGAGCCAAGTCTAAAACTCACGTCCATTTGGCGTAATGCCAAATAATAGACCCGGATTTGTGGAGCTTGGGGTTTTTTTAAGAGCACACAAAACAACGTGATAATTTGCTTTAATCTGAGGTAGACTGGGAAGAGAAAACACCAGCACCCACGAGGCTGTCTTAGCATGCCACAGTGACCACAAGAGCTAGTCCCTTCAGTATGGCAGTATCTTTCATTTGTCATATGATCTGAACCAAAAATAGTTCGGTTTGTTTTCCTAACTACCGGATTCTAACCCCTAATTTTCGCATTGTTTCTATAATTCCTACGCCCTCCATGATGAAATCAAGCTGTGTGAGGTTTTTAAAGGACTAAAATATGATTTAACTAATTTAAAATATGACTTAGGAAAAATGAAAGTACCTCGCAGAGATATTAACAAAAGCAAGGTAGGTACCTTGTAACATCAGTTGTGCACATAGTATAGTGTTTCTGAGAATTAATCACGTATATATGCCTTCAGCATGAACAACAGGGAAGAGCAACAGAATGAGCCAGCCACTACGCCAGCACTAAAAAGGGCGCCCTTGCCGTACCATTGTTGCCACAATGCCGTGACTCGGATTCGAACCGAGGTTGCTGCGGCCACAACGCAGAGTACTAACCACTATACGATCACGGCGAGCTACCGGAACGCCACACTGCACCCTGTACCTAGTGCGGCCCTTGAGACAGGGACGATCCATCTCCTGCTATCCCTTTGCTGCTGTATTTCAAGGGCTCCCAGCTGACCTTAACGATTGGCTACAGTCTTCTCGAGTGTCTGCTTGGCCTGGGAACGCACCACAAAAAAAGACGGCCATGAAAATGCCTGGCAAGCCCAGCGTGGTGGAGCCTGGGAACCTAAAACTCAGGACGTAAGCCTGCCCCGAATCAGACCCTGACTCAAAAGAAAAGAAAAAGACAAAGAAAAAAGAGGCCCAGTCCGCCGCTGTGAGCACTGCTGTGAAACGGAGGGCTTCATTCCGCCAGTGCGCAGAGCTAACCAAGGAAACCAAGGCGCCTGCGCACACTCGTAAGTCCCGCCGTTGATGATAGGCGGAAACAAATGCCAGCAAACCAATGACGTCAAAAGGGGCGGGGCATCCAATACAGAAGAGATCAAGTAAGGAACCCTGACCCTAGGTTCCCGGTAGCTCGCCGTGATCGTATAGTGGTTAGTACTCTGCGTTGTGGCCGCAGCAACCTCGGTTCGAATCCGAGTCACGGCATTGTGGCAACAATGGCACGGCAAGGGAGCTGTGTTTTGTTCTTCTGCTCCATTTTAATACGTAGCTAACATTGTAGAGAATGGACCTCAAACAAGTGATAGTTGAGAACGGTTTATACCCGCGCGAGCTAAATTAGACTACAGGAACACAGAGGCTTTCAGCTTGTCATGGGGATGTTGCTTACACCCTAAGTACAGAGAATTGCGTCAGCCAGAAAAGTGCTACGTACAAATGTTACTGTTTTCATAAAAATACGGTGGTTTGTCTTAATCTCCTATACATCTTCGACTTTTTACAAATTTCCATCAAAGCACTGGAGTAGACGCCGAAGTGATGAAAAGAAGAGGCTCCGCAGAGGGTGTAACCTTTGAGATAGCTTTCACAAGTAGAATGGGAATCTGTCAACCAGCAATTTAATGTACAAAGGGTTGAACACAGTCATGAAAAGGCATTGTAGTGATTCCTCTCCTAAGTGTTCTCCCTGGGTCATTTTTAGGCCCTGCCCGCTCCCACAGTGCTCTAGGGCCTGGCTTGGCTGACAGCTAGCGCTCCTCAAAAACCTGTTGAGTGAATGGGCGCCAGTCGTTGGGGGCGGGAGACGACACTGAAAGCCGCGTGAGCAGGAAAAGCAGGCGGATGTCCTGCAGTCTGGGACGTGAAATAGTGAAAGGATTTGGTTGGTGTTTAGCGAGATCTCTGGTGGCTCTGCAGGGGAGGGTTAAAGGTGGCCACTTTTAACTCTCTTGTCAGAAACCACTGGCACATTCTTGGTTTAGCAAATATTACCGCCTCTCTGTGGAAGCCTTCAAAGGTTAGACGCCATGTGGGCGGGAGCGCTGATGGACAAGAAGAAAACCGGACCGAGTCCCAGTTGCAGCCCAGTAGGGTCAGAAGTGGGCGCAAAGCCGAGCAGGAGCATCAAGGAGAGAGGATTTAGCCATCAGGAGTAGGAGAGACTGCAAGAAAGAGAGAAGGTGGCGGAAAGCGGAAGCTGACAGGCATTCAGTTGAATTCTGTCCATACAGCTAACTCAGTACCCAGGGCATCCGCACCCTCAGCAAAGGTCCCGATGGGGTGCTGCTAGGGGTGTGGAAGGATCTGCAGCCAAGAGACTCAACAGGGAACGATTCTGCAGGCCCGAGAACTGCAGAGTCCACTGGCAAGGGTCCAGGCACTGGAGACCGGCTTCCCCCAGACAGTCACCTCGGGTCCCCGGATGCTCAGGAGGTCTCCGCCCAACAATTCCCCCACCTTCACAACCCCCCATACCTCTCGCAAGCGACGGCTTTGCCCCAGACTAAGGAACCAAAGCGAAGTCTGGTTAGCAACAAGAGCGTAACGCGCCTGCGCGTCGCAGGCTATGCTAGGTTGGAGTCCCGCCCAATAGATGGGTCATTTAGTGACGCAGGAAGTGGGAAGGCCTATGCGTATTGAAGAGAATATTCAGAAGAGGAATATTACAGGTCCCCGGTAGCTCGCCGTGATCGTATAGTGGTTAGTACTCTGCGTTGTGGCCGCAGCAACCTCGGTTCGAATCCGAGTCACGGCATTGTGGCAACAATGGCACGGCAAGGGGTTCCTGTCTTTTTTTTGGATTTCCATGTTTTTACAAGATTCACTGTTAATTTTTTTTTCTTTCTCTTTGAAAATCGAGCTTCTCCAACGATCGCTGCATCTAAGAATTCTTTAACGCTCTGACTACGGCTTCAGATCGAACAGTTTCTAATCCCTTCCTTCTGAAAAACCGTTGTCTAAGCCATTCAACACGATCAAAACAGCGCCCCTGTGACCTTGTAAGGATTTCCCGCACCTCCGTTTTTATTTTTATAAATCGCGTCGTCCGTTTGTAGACCGCATGTGCCCAAGTCTAACCGAAACGTTCCTTCTCATTCTTCACGTCATCCACCAATTATTGCCATTTTCCAGTGCCATTATCTTGCCATGACAGTCTTAGTGTAATAAATACTTATGTATCCATACGCGTGAAGATATTCCTCTTACAAAAACACCGCTACCTTGAACTCCCCAAAAAATGATGATGTGAGAACAGAATACGAGGTAGATAACAGATTTGCCTAAGTGGGTAAGAGTGCTCACACTGAGGGAATCTCCATCCATCTCGAGGCCTGTCTTCCTGGCATCCCCCTGCCTCCTGTCCCTCCTTCCCATCTAACGCCAGTAGGGGACAGTTTAGTGTGGTAGAGCAGAAGAAAGAGATGATCCATTAAAACCCGAATTTGGAGACTAGAAGCGGAAATGGTCTGGGCAGTCTACTTGAAAGCCCTCCACTCTCATCTCTTATAGTCAAGAAAGATATAATTGAAACTAAGCCACTAAAGTTAGAAAAATTGCTAGCACATTGCAGGCAGGATCCACTGAGTCCTTTTTGTTGCGTCTTTTACTCTGGCTTTTGTTTTTGTTGCTTTCATTCTTTTAGGCTTTTGTTTTTATTTTTAAGATCTTTTAAAATATTTACTTTTCTATGCATTAGAATTTTGCTTACATATATACTGCAAACCCAGGAAGGCTAAAAGAAGTTGGCAGATACCCTAGATCTGGAGCGCTAGGACTGAACCCGGACCCTCTGCAAGAACAGCAAGATCTCCTAACCCCTAAGCTTTCTCCTCAGGAGCTCACTGTGATTCTTCTGCTTCAGTCTTCCCAGTGCTGGGATCACAGCTATGCACCACCATTCGGGTGTATTGACTAAATCTTGACCATGAATGTGCCCCCAAACACACACAGCTCCACCTAAATTTTTAGTTGTTTTTTGAGGCATGAGTCTCATATAGCTGAGGCTGGCCCTGAACTCATTTGACTGTCAAAGTTGCCTTGGGATTCTCCTGCCCCAGCCTCCCAAGTACTGAGATTGCAGGAGTATACTACCACACCAGCTCCATAAATGAATGAATAGGGTTTTTTTTGGGGGGGGGGGATTGTTTGTTTGTTTGTTTGTTGGTTGGTTGACTTTTTGGCTCCTGCCTCCCCACCAGGATCTTGCTTTGTTCCATAGCTAGGCTAGCCTCAAGCTCAGTCCCTGAGCTTATAGAGTGGTTGAGATTACAGATATACACAAGTGCCTAACTTCAGGGGATTTCCTACAGTCATTTAAATGAGTGGCAAGGTTTGCTTTGCGATTGCAAGATTTAGCTGTAGTTATGTTCTTTCAGTATAGAATCACGTTGTTTTCATATTAAAGAGATAGTCTAAAAAATAAGATAAAATAAGATAAAGGGGCTGGAGATATGGCTCAGTGGTTAAGAGCACTGCTCTTTCTGGAGGTCCTGAGTTCAATTCCCAGCAACCACATGGTGGCTCACAACTGTCTGCAATGGGGTCTGATGACCTTTTCTGGTGTGTCTGGAGACAGTGACAGTGTACTCACATACATAAAATAAATTGAGAGAGAGAGAGAGAGAGAGAGAGAGAGAGAGAGAGAGAGAGAAAGAGAGAGAGAGAGAAAGAGAGACTGTGATTCTACAAAAAAGGTACCCTCCTGTTTTTCCAGTAACACAAAGTCCTGTCCTTTCCTCCTTCCTTTACTCTCCACTCCCTTCTTTGCCTTTCATTCTTTCTCAGCCTTCAAAGGGACAAGACAGTAAGAAAAGCAGTGAAAGTCAATGGTGAAAGCTTGGAGCTTCAATGAAATCCTAAGACCTTCTCTGACGGTGCGAATCCATTTGAAGGCACCCTAGCTACTCATCCTCTGACACTTGATTTGATAACTGTAAACCCGGTGTGCCAGACTTTCTGGTGTTTTAGGAGTTGACAGGAACTTGGAGTTTTGTGCAAGGTGTCCCATAATTTTAAACCCTGGAAGCTGATTTAATTTTTTAAACAGTGAGTTGACCAAAACTGTAGGCCAAACAGAAAATGGTCCAATGAGGAAGAGAGGTTCTGTGACGAAGAGTGACATGGGTTCGCATGTGTTCGATCCCCAATACCCACACAATGATTCACAACCATTTATAACAGGATCCAACACCTCTCCTTGCACACAAGTGGTACACTGAAGTACAAACAGGCAAAACACCTGTTGTTTGTTTGTTTGTTTGTTCGAGACACGGTTTCTCTGTGTAGCCCTGGCTGTCCTGGAACTCACTCTGTAGACCAGGCTGGCCTCGAACTCAGAAATCTGCCTGCCTCTGCTTCCCAAGTGCTGGGATTAAAGGCATGTGCCACAACTGCCTGGCACCTGTATTTTTTTTTTTTTTTATTATTGGTATTTGAGAAGGAGAAGAGAAAAGATTGCTGAGGTCAAGTAAAAAGTATATAAACACCTCTTGAGAAGGTTCTCTCTCATTGGCCAAACTGGGAGAATTTGGGCATCAAAAGGAATTATAATGATGAGAATATAGCACATGGAGATTTTTTTTTAATATTTATTTATTTGAGAGAGAGAGAGAGAGAGAGAGAGAGAGAGAGAGAGAGAGAAGCATGCATGTATGTCCAGTTGCCTATGGAGGCCAGAAGATAGTATTAGGTGTGCCTTGGAGCTAGAGTTACACATAGCTATGAGCCACTAAACACGAGATTTGGGAGTCAAAATCAGTCCTCAGGAAGAGCAGCAAGTGTTCCTAACTGCAGAGCTGAAAAATGGTGTTGGTTTTGGGTTTTTTTTTTTTTTAATGTGTGTAGGTCTCTCACTTGCATGTATTTCTGTGCCACATGTGCATGCCTGGTACCTGTGAAGGCCAGAAGAGGACGTGAGATCCTCTGGAACTAGAGTCACAAAGGATCAATAGCTTCCATATGAGTGCCGGGATCTGAACCTAGGTTTTCTGGAGGCCAGCCTGGTCTACAGAGTGAGTTCCAGGGGCTATACAGAGAAACCCTGTCTCGAAAAACAAAAAAAAAACAAACAAACAAAAAAACCCAACCAACCAACCAAACAAACAAACAAAAGATAAAGAGGGAGAAAATATGTGTTCTGTGGGTGTGTGGTGAGGTGTGGGGAAAAGGGATGTCTCATGAAGGGGATGTCTCATGAAGGGGATGTCTCATGAAGGGGATGTCTCATGCACCAGGCCAAGGCATCCCTTCCCCTGAGGGACCAGCCACAGAACAGTATAGTATAAAATAGAGTTTATTCAGGGCATGGGGAGGTGAGTTAAGAGGGTAGTAGTAGAGGCAGAGAGAGAGAGAGAGAGAGAGAGAGAGAGAGAGAGAGAGAGAGAGAGGAAGAAGAAGAAGAGGAAGAAGAAGAAGAAGAAGGAGGAGGAGGAGGAGGAGGAGGAAGAGGAGGAGGAGGGAGAGGAAGAAGAGGAGGAGGAGGAAGAGAAGAAGGAAGAGGAGGAGGAAGAGGAAGAAGAGGAAGAAGAGGAGGAAGAGGAGGAGAGGAGAGAAGTAGAGACTGGCCATGACCACGTAGAGAGAGGGGGAAGGAAATGGGAAAGGGGAGAGGGGAAGGGAAGAGCCCAAGAGGGCAAGAGAGGGAGGAGGGGGCAAGCAGCCCCTTTTATAGTGGGCCAGGCCTACCTGGCTGTTGCCAGGTAACTGTGGGGAGGAGCATACCTGGCAGTTTAGATAGAATGCTAACAGTAGTAGTAGTGGTAGTAGTAGTAGTTGTTGTTGTTGTTGCTGCTGTTGCTGTTGTTTTAATAGGATCTCACTGTGTAGCTTTAGCTGGTCTGAGGCTCATCCAGGCTGACTTCAAAGTCACAGACACCTGCCTGCCTCTGCTTCCAGAATGTTGATTAAAGGTGCATAAGAGCTATCACATTCAGGTCGAAAAATGGTTTAATACATATATTTTATGTGGATGTCTATGTGTGCCCAAGTGTATGTGCACCATGTGTATGCAGGAGTCCTCAGAGGCCAGAAGAGGACATCGGACTTCTTGCAGTTTATAGGCAGTTGTGAGCTGCCATGTGCTTACTGAAAATTGAATCCAGGCCCTCTGCAGAAGCAACAAGTGCTCTTAGCTGCTGGGCCACCCCTCACCCCTGTGAATACTGTCTGTATATCATGCT
>JANHMN010000002.1:186140097-186160317 GCA_030674055.1 Rhabdomys pumilio | reverse complement strand
TGGGTCACCCCTCACCCCTGTGAATACTGTCTGTATGTCATGCTGGGCTCCACCTCTATTCCTTTGCTTGACTTCCAATGCCTCCTGGATTGGAATGGCACTTTACCCTTTATTTCATTTATCCAAATCTTTTTTTTGTTTGTTTGTTTGTTTGTTTTTTGTTTTTTTGAGACAGGGTTTCTCTGTGTAGCCCTGGCTGTCCTGGAACTCACTCTGTAGACCAGGCTGGCCTCGAACTCAGAAATCCGCCTGCCTCTGCCTCCCAAGTGCTGGGATTAAAGGTGTGCACCACTATCACCCAGCCACCTTGTGGTCTCATTTGGATTTCTTAGCAAGTCTTTGAATGTGGTAACTTCAAAACCCTCCAAAATTCTATATATGATAACTGTAAAAACAAACAAACAAACAAACGAACAAACCTAAACACAAAGCAATGAGCACGGCTCTTGAGGAGCCTAGCACAGCCTGTACCCACACTTGGGGATGTCCTGCTTTTTCAGGTCTTCTTTGAAGCCTATACTCATGCTTTTGGGTGTGTCTTATCTTTCTGCTGGAAGCTTCTCTTTCTCTTAGCATTTATTTTTAGGCCTATATTCAAATATCTTTTTTAAATTATTTATTTTTTATGTGCAGGTATTTTTGACTTCATTTGTGTGTGTGTCTGTGTGTGTGCACACAAAAGAATGTGCCTGTACATGCATACACTTGCATATACATGGGATTCCACAGAAGCTAGAAGGTATGGGATCCCCTGGAGCTGGACTTGCCTGCCGTTGGTGCTGGGACCAAAGTCAGCCCTCTGGAAGATCAGTAAGTGCTCTTAGCTACTGAGTCATCTCCTCAGCTCCTGCCTTTTACGTTTTTGTAAGAGAGTCTCCAAGATGAATTGGAATTCATTAAGGGATTCCTGTTATAGCCTCTGAGAGTTAGATTATAGGCATGTCCACTGTAATTACAGTGTTTTGTCTCTGGCCTCTACCTTTGAATGTTAGGATTAAAGTGGTGTACCACCATGCCCAGCATTACAGGTTTGTTTTTGTTTTGTGGGACAAGGATTCAGGCAGCCCAGGCTGGCTTCAAACTCCTTAACAAGACAATGTCCTTGAATTCCTGATCCAGTGGCTTCACCCTCCCAATTACTAGGATTATGGTCATAGAAGAAAGCATTCAATTGAGGACTTGCTTATAGTTTCAGAGGGTTAGCCCATTATCATCAATCCTGAGAGCATGGTGGCAGGCAGGCAGGCATGTTGCTGGAGAAATAAGTAGCTCAGAGCTTTACATCCTGATTCACAAGCAGCAGCGGGTAGAGAGGAGGTGGGTGGAGACTAGGCCTGTAATGGGCTTTTGAAACCTCAAAGACCACCCTTAGTGACACATCTCCTCCAAGAAAGCCACACTTCCTCCAACAAGGCCACACCTCCCAATCCTTCTCAACAAACATATGGGGACCATTCTCATTCAAACCACCACATGTCACCACTGCTGCTGCCGCAGCCACCACTGCCACCTATCATTTTATATTTTTTGAAGCAAATACCACTAGTGTGGTGGCTCATACCTGCAATCCCAGAACATGAGAAATTTGAGACAACAGGAGCATCATGAGTCTGAGCTTAGGCCAGATTGCAAAGTGACTACCAGGCTAGGCAGGGCCATGTAGCAAGGACTGAGTTCGTGTCATTCATCACCCTTAATCTGCACAACAACTCCTCTCACCCTTTCTAGGATAGGACCAGGGTGTGGTCTTGGCCCAAGAGTTGGCTAGATCTTAGAGCTGTTGACTGTTCAATTGACTGTTAAATGCCTTTCCTGTCCTCTCCCATTTGGTCAGTGTAGAGACCCTCTCCTCCTGTCCAGTGCCTTTCCTATCCTCTCCCATTAGGTGAGTGTGGAGACCTTCTAAGAGTTAACTAGAATATTCTCAGGAACCTGTCATCTCTTGTGTTTACCATTGCATCATTAGTTAATGTTTTAAGCTGTACATTCTGGAATGTAAACCTCTTATGTTCTCCATTAGACCCCATGAAGTGAAAGCTCTCAGTGTCTTTTACAGGCCTGCTATCCAAGTGCAATTGGAGTCCAACAACGTTTTTATCATCTGGGAGTTCCTCAGCTAGACCTGCAAAAAGGACAGTCTGCAATGTAACAAGACACACACACACACACACACACACACCAGATCAAGGGTCACATTACTGTTTGAGAATACATGACATTAGAATTTGCACATGGCAGAAATTTAAAATAGTTGAAATCTGGAATGATAAGAATAATGGATTTTGCCGGCGGTGGTGGCACACGCCTTTAATCCCAGCACTTGGGAGGCAGAGGCAGGCGAATTTCTGAGTTCGAGGCCAGCCTGGTCTGCAGAGTGAGTTCCAGGACAGCCAGGGCTACACAGAAAAACCCTGTCTCAAAAAAAAAAAAAAAAAAAAAAAAAAATAATGGATTTCATGTTTTCCCATCACATCCTTCTTTCTCAGCTTCGAAATTACTCCTCTTTGGAGGTTCGCCTGATTCTCACAAAGGTGGTACATGCCAGTCAAGTCAGATTGTTCAGTCTTCTCTGGAGACTGGGCCAGAGTACTAGAGTAGAGCAGATTGAGCTTTTACAGGGAATTCCTGGCCTACTATAGTATGAAGTCTTAAAAACAACCATAAGCAACTAGAAGAGAGTGAGGAAACATCGAGACAGTGTGTAGAGCCGATATCACAGTAAAGCAGACAATTTTCCCAGCGGAGAGACAAAAGAGACAGAGAGTTGGCCTTAGCTCCAGGGCTATAATACTTCTGGTGAACAATCTGCTGCTTTCTTTCTAAGACAAAACTCCAGGCACCTGGGCATCATCAGACCAGTGTGGGAGCCCTGAAAAGGTAAGGAGCTGGCGGTAGACAACGTTAGATCTGTTTCTCACTTGATTTATTGACTTGTCTGGTTTTATTCTGTCACAAACTGATTGACAAACCCAGGGTGTAGCTTGAGGGATTTCCACAAGAAAGCAGTGCAACTGTGAGGGCTGCATGGGTCTGCTGGGAGCCGGTGTATGCGTGGATGGCAATTGTTTGTGCGAGGGTTGTTAGCATTTGAAGCTGGTGGGTGGGTGTGGAAACATCAGAGCAACGGGTGTCTCTGGAGAACTGATTACATGGCACGTGAGAAGTTTGTCTGGATAGAAAGGCAACCTAGGTTTGGGAATGAGCTGAGGGATAGGAGGAGGGAAGCAGTACTCCCGAGGTGAAGGCAGTAATAGGCACATCTAAAGAGCAGCTTCTTCGAACATGTTGTTTGGGTTTTTGGGTTGGGAGAAAGGAATAAGGATAGGCAGAATGTGCCTGAGGACTCATCTTCCCGCGTCTGACGCAAACTGGGAGGTGAAAAGAAGAGCAGATGGGACTAGTGAGCGCCCCACCGGAGCACGCGTAGCGACACGTGGAAGATTCACTCTAGGCGCAGCAATTGCTCCCCGCACCCCGCAGTCTCCCATCTACTCCACTCAGAGTCCTCCGGACCCCGTTAGGCAGGGGGCCCCGCCCCTCTTGTCACTGACGACGAGCTCCGCCCCTCCCGCCGGCGCAGCTCCGCCCCCTCTCGCCCCGCCCCCGCCGCCCGCGGTCGGCTCGCTCAGTTGGGAGGGCCCCATGCTACTGAGCGGAGCTCCTCCTCCGGGCTCCGGCTCGGGGCCGCGGGCACAGGGCAGCGCGGGGGGCGGCCCCGGGGGATCTCGCCGCGGGGCTGGGGGTGCGGGGACCGGCCCAGGAGGGGGAGGCAGTGGCGGAGTCGCAAAGTGGCTGCGGGAGCACCTGGGCTTTCGCGGGGGCGGCGGCGGAGGGGGCGCCAAACCCGCCCCCCCAGAGCCCGACTACCGCCCCCCAGCGCCCTGCCCGGCCTCGCCCCCTGCGCCGCCCCCGGACATCCTGGCCGCCTACCGGCTGCAGCGAGACCGTGACTTCGAGGACCCCTACTCCGGGGGCTCGTCCGTGTCCGCCGCCCTTTCCACCCCAGCCGTCCCTGGCCCCACTCCGCCCCCGCGCCATGGCTCACCCCCGCACCGCCTCATTCGGGTCGAGACCCCCGGCCCCCCAGCGCCCCCTCCGGACTCCGGACCCCCTGCCAGCAGCGACAGGGTGAGTGCTGCGCCGGGCGTGGGTGTCCAGGAGGGATGGTGGACTGAGGTCTGGAGATTTCGGGAGGGAGGGACAAAGGTGGCTTGGCTGGGGCTCAGCCTTTAGCTGTCAGTATTTCTGGTTGACACAAGCTTAGTCCCTGACGGGGGCTCAAATTTTAACCCCTTTGTTAGCTTCTCCACCCTCTAGTCTGAGCCCCAAACTCTGCCCTGTTTCCTGTTAGGGCCCCAGGACTAGGGACGACCTCCCTCATGGGCTCTTCCCTCAGCTTTGCAATCCTTCCCCCCTGATCCTGGAGCCTTTTTTCTAACGGGCATTGAGGAGCACCCCTCCCTCCCTTTTGCCGGTTTATGGCCTTTGTGCCCTCTCCGGAACAGCGGCTTCTCTGCCCTTTGATCTCTTGACTCTTCCCTCCACAAAGCTTTCCTCTCCCCCTCCTCTTCCCCTTCTCCATCCTCCCATCCTGTCCTGGAGTCCAGGCATCTTTGCAGGTCTGAAGCCCAGAAAGGAGCTGAAAACTAAGATTTCTTACGTGAACACAGCGAGCACTAGCCTTTGCCTTTCCCAGTGGGATTAGAGAGGGGGAAATGTTGTACTCTGGATGTCAATATGGGCATTGTCCAGTTCATACTGAAGAAATTTACCTCTGGGGTACAGGCGCACTGCTTCCAGTGTTCCCCCAAGTATGAGGACACTTGGTGGTCAGGACCTGTTGCCCAGTTAAGGCTGAGTGACTGGGTTCATTCATCATCTCCTCTTGGCTTTCCTCTTTCTGTCCATTCTGAGAGAAACTGGAGCTTTCATGGATCTGCAGACACTGGAGGAAGCCTCCCAATAGTTTGTTTCTCAGGACATCTACCTTCCTTCTTAATTCCAGTTTTATCCTGTCCTGGATGATAGACAGTTGAAAGCTGTCCTTAGTCTCCCTAAATCGGAAGAGCCACCCTACCTCTGTTGCCCTCCACGTGTCTGAGAGCTCATCCCTCCAGGGCTTGCTTGTCTCCCCTCAGTAGAAAAGATTTTTATCTGATTAGAGAGCCGTTAATACCTGAATCCTCAGGTTTCACAATTGGGCTTTTTAGCCAAAAGATCAGTGTCCTGCTAGGCTTGCTGGATAAGAGGTGAATCATTGCCCCCATGGTTCTTGCCACAGAGCATGGCTGACCATGCTGCCTCACCATCCTTAAGCTGAAGAGGAAGGTCCAAGGGCACTTCTCCCAGACTGTGTGCAGCCTCCCTCCTAATTGCCCCTGTTCTTGTATGATTCGATGGAGGTATGGCAGTGAAGCAGAGGAGAGCTGCTAGGCCTTGTCCTCCCCATGGACCAGTCTCCTCCTCCCTGGCCGCTGGCTGTTGGCCCATGGTCTAAGCTGTCCTTGGCTATTCTTCCTGTAGTGGCTTAGAATGACCTAACAGGCTGCCCACCACACTGTGGGTTCCTCCAAGAAAATGTCCATTTTTGTTGTTGTTGTCATTTCTCTGTCTCCAAAGTGTCTGACCCAGTGTCCTGAAATGGTGCATATCTGTTAACAGGGTGGCTTAAGGGGCAGGGATTTCCAAGACATGGTTTTCCTTTCATATTTTCCCAGAAACCTCCAAGGAAGGAGCTGTAGCCCTATGCACAGACCCTCAGACCCTTCTTGACAATACTGTCCGTGCTCTGTGCTTCAGTTGGGTCAGCTCTGACCTGTGGGGTTTTCAGACCTGGGGGAGGGGATGCACAAGAGATGTCTGAGTCTCTTGCCAGCCAGCCACAGAGACAGGAATGAAATCCGACAGGCTCTCCCAGGAGCCACACAATCTGTGCTTTCTTTGGTGTGTGTGATAAAAGGATCCAGGATATACCATCTGAGCTGTCCCATGGGCTGACCTGTGGCTCCTCATTATTAAGAAATCCATCAGCTCCCTACCGTCTAGGAACAGAATTTGAGAGATCCCAGAGTATTCCCCTAGGAAACGCTAAGCCAGACAAGGTTACTGAGCTCTTAGCCCAAACCCAGGTGGCCATACATCTTCAGGGCCTACTGAGTATACAATGCTGCCTCTGGACAACACTCGAACTGAGCTGCGGTTTCTATACTATGTGGCCGCTTCCCCTCTCTTCTCAGCTCTGTAGAGCTCCTTGGCTGGCAGAAAGAGGTTCCAGAGCATCCGAGGGGCCTGTGTCCTGAGGCTGGATGGAATGGGTAGAAGTGCTTCTCTACTAAGCTAGAGATGCCAAGGCACCATAGTGGGAGGAGGCAAGAGGGAATGAGGTCTGGACACAGCCCTGAGGTCCTGGGGGTTCATTAGCCTTCTTCTTTGCTTGGTTTTCTGGCTGCCAGCCCACTCTGAAACCCACTGGTACAGCTGGCAAAGACTCAGAGCTGACCATCTGGCCAGGCCTGGCAGGGCAGGTGTGGGAACAGCAAGAGCAACACCCTGCAACCGGCAGCTAGGGCCTGGCCAGATGGCCCCCAAAGAACCCCCTCTGGTGCTGGGCCCTTGTCCCACTTCCAGGCTTTGCTCCCGCAGAAGATCCAGGGTGTTGGGCCTTCTCTTCATGCATTCACTGTTCTCCAAGCTTCAACAGGAAAAAAAAAACATGATCTAATTAGGGAAAAGGAATGAGAGGCTGCGATGAAATGAAGGCTGAGCTGCCTATTACATCTGTGGTGTGTCCTCTGTTGTGCCAGTATGGTGGATAATAAAACAGGCACCCCGTATTAATACCAGGCCTCTTATTCCTAGCTCACAGGGGCAACCCTTGAGCACCCAGAAGTTGTGTACAGGTATTTCTCATATGGGAAAAGGCTCATAGCTCTCAAATTTTTACAGGAATGCATAGCCCCCAAAATAGTATTGAAATTAAAAAAAAACTTTAAAAAGATTTCATTAACAATTTTAACATTTTAATATATACGTATATGTGTGTGTGTATACACACACACACACATGCACACACGTTTTTTGTGCATCTTATGACTTTATGTATATGAATGCAGTGCCCTTTGAGACCAGAAGAGGGCGTCAGATCCCCTGGAGCTGTAGTTACAGGAAATTGTGAGCTACCTGCCAGATGTGGATGCTGAGAACCAAACTCAGATTCTTTTCAAGAGGAGCATTTGTTCTTGACTACTGCGCCACCCCTCTAGCCCTATACTGAAAACCCTTTTAAAATTAAAATGTGTATGTATATTATGTGTGTACTTGCATATAGATATACATGGGAAGGTCAGAGCAACTCCATCCAAGCAGTGGGTCCTAGGGATGACTCTGAGCCAGCATTTGAGCCCCAGTATTGAGAACTTTTGACAACAGGTGTGTGTCACAGATGTACGGCGTAGGCTTGGAGAATCCAGGCTCCTTTTAGAAAGCAGGCAGCAAACAGGAAGAGAAACGTGAAGTAAGAGGCTGAGGTGTCTGCATTCGGTCATGATGCTTCTGTGATCTTTCTGATGGTGTAAAGACTGCCAAAACTAGGACCACTCTTAGATAGTGTTCACTGAGTGTGCTATGTGTGTCCTTAGGTGATGCTGGTCCAGGTGCTGAGAGGGACACCTGTTTTTTGAGGTTTTTCTTTTTCTTGTCTTTTTTTTTTTTTTTCCCATTCTTATGTCTTCACAGAGTATGGAAGTCTGGTTAGCTTATCTTGTGCTTATTCAGTGTTGGAGATTCGGGAGGAAAATGTGACAAAGAGAGGAGTGGGGCGGGGGAAGGACTGGTGTTGCCCAGTTAGAGCAGCCCTGAGCCAGGCGGTGGTTGCGCACACCTTTAATCCCAGCACTTGGGAGGCGGGCAGATTTCTGAGTTCGAGGCCAGCCTGGTCTACAGAGTGAGTGCCAGGACAGCCAAGGCTATACAGAGAAACCCTGTCTCGAAAAAACAAAAAAAGAAAAAAAAAAACAAAAACAAAAGACCAGCCCTGGGCTGGTTATCTGTGTTGTTACCGGCACCCCAAGGATGGCTGGAGACTGTGAGTGCTGACCTGTTTCCTCTATCAGGTGCTGCCTCCTCACACTGAGTACCACAGCCTGGAACCAGACATCTAGGAGACATCTGCACTGACCTGGCCAGTGAGTGACTTGGTCAACACCTTGACCCTTGCACTCTGCCTCTTGAGAGCTGGCAACAGCTGAGACCCTGGTCTCGTGGATGGGAGAAGAAAGCTGCCCAGGCTGAGTAAGGCCTGGCCAGGGCTGAGTACCCAGAGGGGTTACCTCCTGTAATTCTACTTGTCCTCATCCCAGAACCAGCGTGACATTATGTAAGAGCAAGAATGAGGCCCAACTCCTGCAAACCATGGACTTGGGGGAACAGCTTAGGGTGCTTCACTCTTCTTAGAGCTTATTTTGTGTCTGTCAGTATGAGTTCCTGGGGGACCCCAAAATTTGGTCTCTTTGTCTTTAATAATACTGTGGCTGGCATTTACTGAGCATGTGTCTTGTGCCTGGCACCATTTCCCGCAGCTAATGTATATTGGTCTAGTGTTTACAGCAACCCTATAAGAGTCTATCCCTGGGTTGTACATGGAGAGCTGAAGCACAGGAGTGTTGAGGCCACTTGTAGGGCTTCTCAGCTGGCACGTGGTAGACCTGAAGCTGATGACCCAGCAGGATGACTCTAGTCTGAGTACCACACCAGGGCCCTCAGCACCAGGGCCCTCAGCACCAGGGCCCAGCGGAGAGGCGGCATTCATGCAGCATCTGCTAACTAGCAACAGAGACTCCAGGAGAAGAGGTGGCATAGGGTGTGTCTGTGCCTAATTCACCATTTCCTGAGCACTAGAGCCTGCCACTGACCGAACTGTCTTGAAGTAAACACAGACATGACACACCCAAGGGCCTTACAAGGGTTGGTGACATCAGCCACATGTCTGTGATGTTTGGGTGTTTTGTAAGTATGGCATTACTTTTATAAGTAGAAATTGGGAAATAACCCATTTGTGTTACGTTCGTATGGCCCAAGCACGTACAACAAGAGAGGGTATTACAGTAAATAGGAGTAGCAGGGACAGAAGTTTGACCTCAGAAAGTAAGTAATGTGCTCTTAACCACACTGGTTAGGTCATTGGTTTTGAGTGACAAATGGTTAAATACTGTGGGGAAATACTAAATCAAACAGAATCAGACTGTTAACGCTCAAGAGACTTTTTTCCAGCGCTAAAGATTGAACCTGACGTGGGTCTTGCCTTGCTAGGCAAATGCTCTTGTCATTGAACTGTGACCTCAACTCCTAAACCAAACTGTACATCTAAAAATCGGGGAAAGAACTGAGTCTTGTGCATTGCAGTGCCTGTGGACACCACAAGAGGGCCTTGGTTGATTGCCCCAACTGAAGCTTTGCTATGTGGGTGCTAGGAGTTGAACCCAGGTCCTCTGGAAGAGCAACCAGGGCTCTTAACTGCTGAGCCATGTCTCCAGCCCTAAGAGCTAACATTTATTGACTACTCATCCTCGTCAACCTTCCAGCTGAGAATCTTACAGCTCCTTCTTGCTGTTTATCCCTAACCCTTTCTGCTACAACAGGGGGTTGGGGGGTGGTGGGGGGGACACACTTGTGAACTTGAAGCTGTAGAGGAAATATGCAATAAGAGAGTTTGGGAACTCGAGTTCACAAAGTACCTGTTCTGCCAACACCAACACCCGGCCCCGGAACCCATGAGCAGGGTCAGAAACATGTTGCTGGGGCCAACTGCAAGTGAAAGCGGACACAGATGGCAGTCCTGTCAGCTGCCATGGGAGGGGCATAGATAGGAAGGAGATTCAAAGGCTGGCAGCTGCTCTGGGAGGGCCACTGCCCCACTGAACAGATGAGTGGCAGGGTCCTAGAGACAGCACAGCTTACAGGATGGCAGAAGAGAGAGCAGGGCATGATACAGGACCCTTTGAGTAGGCGCTGCCTTACCTCCTTGTTGGGAAGTAGTTGAGAACTTCAGCAGCACACTGGCAGGAAAGAGAGGGTGCCTGAGTATCGCCCTTGTGTTAGGTGTCCTAGGTGGCAGCTGTCCCCATCCTCCCTTGAGCCAGAGGCTTTGATCCCCATTCAGAAATGGATTCTTCAGTGAGCCTGAGCCTCCCACTGCCCCTGATCATTCAGGTCATTCAGAGGTCAGAGTGACTAGGGCAGGTAGCACAGATGTCACTTCAATAGAGGCCTGAGTAGAAGCTCTTTAGACATCCAGTAAATACGCAGCCAGCATCTACTGTGTGTTGGGCCTTTGATGAGTGTTGGGTAGAGCAGTGGGCACATCAGAGTGGGTCAGGGGACCACAGACAACAGATTGTAGTAGGCCAAATGTAGTGTGCAGGGACTGTTTTCCTGTAAGCAGTTTATCCCCCACTAGACACCGAAACACTGGGCAAGCAAGCCTGGGATATGACTTGGGTTTTCTGTGCCCAGAGTGGGTACCAGTCCTGCCAGCCTTCCCAGCTGGCGACTCTGCTGCCATTTCTGGTCTGGGCCTTGTGGGTAGCCCAGGGTGGGGGTCCAGGGCTTCCTGGAGCAGGGTGTGGAACCAGGAGTACAACAGAGGAGCCATTGAGCTGTTTGCAGAACCCGCCACCTGGTTGCCTACAGGCACTGTTAGCTGGCGCTGGGGAGGCCCACGCCAGCCTGGGAGGGGTAGGGATTGCAGGAAGAAGCAACTGTTCCTCAGCAACTCTAGCCAGGCTTGCTGAGGGGAGGCCTGGAAGGGCTCTGAAGTAAGGCTCCAGGAGGCTAGGAGGGGTGTTGAGGGCTGCACCGGAGAAGACTGCACGCAGTCTTGTTTGGAAAGACTTAGTCTTCCTTTAATGACTGTATCTACCTAAGCCCATATTTTTTCTACATCTTCTAAATGAATCAGGGGAGGGGAGAATGGTTTCTTCCGCTGATCCCCTTTTATATGATGGATTTAACATAGTTACTGAGAGCTGTAAGTTCTTGGGTATTTAGCTGTAAATGTGGGTCCTGCCCCCAGGAAGTACCCAGTCTGCCTAAAGACACAACAGTAGAACAAGCATTTGCCACACAGAGCAATCAGACAGAGGTACCTCAGGCTGGGCCGGGAGGAGCATGGAAGGGGCTTCTGAGAGAAGGAACTTGAGCAAGGATTAGCCAGGATAGGAAAGTGGTGCAGGCAGAGAGGAAACCATTGAGTAAAACAGCCATGGTGCTTTCAGAGCATGGTCCGAAGAGGAAAGTAGAATCTCCTGTTCTCTAACCTTGAACTCTTTTCTCAAAACACTGGAGGTCTATTTATTGTGAGGTGTAAGTATAATATGTCAGGTGACTCAGGCTGCCACACACGAGCTGATGCTGCGTGCTGACTGGCAGAGTTGCCAGCACTGAGCAGTGGGTGATGCTGTGGGTACCAATGGCCTGGAGGGGAAAAAAAAGTTGGGGTTAGGGGAACAGTGTGTGATGGACCTGAAGAGGTTGATATTCCCTAGAGAAAGGAGGACTAGGGGTGAAGGCTCAAGAGATGGAGCTGACAGAATAATGGGAAGGATGTTTGCAGCCTTCGGTCAGCTGCTTACTGGAGCTAGAGAGATGTGAATGAGATGTGTAGGCTAGCAGATGACTGGATTACTGGTGGGGTGATGTGCGCTACCCCAGCAGGCAGCTCTGCAGGGAGGTAAAGGAGCTGAGGGCCAGACTGAAACAAGATAGGAGCTAAAACACCTGAGGATAAGGTAGAGGCAGCCACTGAGACAACCTCAGAAACCTATACATGGGACACATGGGGCCAAGGGGACAGCCAAAGGGATGTGTGAGGTGGGGTTGGTTCTTTCTCCATCTTGTCCTCCCCATTCCCAGGTCCTCTCACTGAGGGCAGGGTGGTCAGCTGGCTCCCTCAGATCTGAAGTGTAGGCTTCAGTTGGGTGAAATACAGAAGTGGCCATTCCCTGTGCCACGAGCCCCAGAACCACCTCTGATGCCAGCTGTGACCCTCTGAGTGGTGCAGTGCTCCAGGGTCTGGCTGGGTGAGTCCTACCTTTTCCTGCCCAGTTTGGAGAAAGACTCCATTGTCCTTAGCCTGCCCTGCCCTGCCCTGAGCACCTCAGCTTCCTCTGCTGTCAGTGGGAGCAAGAACTAAGGCTTGCCAATGTGTGAGAAGGGGAAACGGAAAGCTAAGACTGGTTTTCTGGGTCCTGGCCTCTGGGAACGCAGCCATTTCAGTAGTGTCCCCGAGGCATTTTCCTCCCTGGTGGCTGAGAGGCCCCACCAGCTACAAGTTGATAGCCACGTGCACAAATATCAGGGGTTCCAAATTTGAATGTTCCATTTAAGTTGAATAGTTTAGGGTGTATTTCCTTACTGCCTGTTGTCCACTTTCTTCAAAGAGAGTTTATGATCCCATCCCCACAGAACAAGGACCTGAGGACAGAATGGTGACAAAGTGATGTCTCTTTTCTTGCTTTCTTCTCCCTCTTCCTCCTCTTCCTCCTGCTCCTCCTCCTTCTGCCTGGAACAGCCCGGAACTCCCAGAGCTCCACCTGCCTCTGCCTTCTGAGTACTGGGGTTAAAGGCTTGTACTACATCATCTGCCTTAGTTTCTTCAAGATCACTGGCTCTTTGTTGAGCATCTGGAAGTGTGACAGGTTAATCCCTGAGTTGCCTCACTGTCCTGCTCTGCTATACAACTCTTGCCACACATTTATAGCTGGTGCTTTTGAGTTCTTTCTATGTATAGGCTGTTGTCCAGCTCGGACCCTAAGATTAACTCTTGAGACCCAATAGCTTTATCCTGGTTACTCAGCCTAGGACATGACCACAAGGCAGGAAATTACCAGGAAAGAAAGAAGCCCCATCTCTGCCAGGGGGAGCAGAGCTGCCTGTCCTTGTCTGAACCTTGTTCTCTTTGCCTTTCCCAGTTGGCAATCCTAGAGGACTATGCGGACCCATTTGATGTTCAGGAAACTGGTGAAGGCTCAGGAGGAACTTCAGGAGCTCCAGAGATGGTCCCTGAGAATGATGGCTACATGGAGCCCTATGAGGCCCAAAAGATGATGGCTGGTACGTACTGAGGATGAGGGAGATTGCTCCCTGAGGCCTTGGCTCTGCACAACAAATCCAAGGACTGGTCCCATGGTCTCTGGCAATTAGGGAGGAAGCCTGTGCCAAGTCCTTAGGAATGTGGTCAGGGCCTTCAAGATTTTGGAAGAGAAGGTGTAAGCTGTGACATCTGAGGCCAGAGAGGAGGCCATGTAACCAAAGGTCCCATATAAGCACTGGGTACAGGCTTCCTAGCTCCAGGATGGCGGTATGAGTCGAGTCAAACATTCCCAAAAGAGAGTCAGTCTTGGAAATGTGATGAGTCTGAGTTAACATTATCAAAGAGAAACACTAACAGCAGGTGAGCAGATGCATTGGGTGCCATGGAGTGGTCTGAGGAAGTGTTCAGAGTTAGAGTAGAAAGGACTGAGTCAGACCTGCCCTAGGGGAAACAGGCCAAGAGATGACCCAGGGGAAGAGTCAAGAGTAGGGGTGAACAAAAAGGACAGGAGGGAATTGGAGAGGAGGGGTGAAGGGGAGACCAAGAGAAGTGGTGCTTCAGGCTCTGAGATGGCAGAGAGCAAGAAGGATGCAGAGATGAAGTAAAGGCTGTGGACTTGTGCCAGAAGAAAGAAAGATCAATATGGCATTTAAGGGGATTTCTGAGGGCACGGCATACAGAATGGACTAGAAGGTCTACCCGTCATAGAGCCGAGCTAGCAGCTGTTTCAGAAATGGTTTGCTTTGCTGCTTTTTTGTTGGTGTTGTTGTATTTTTGTTTGGTTTTATAAGATGGGGTCTCAATATGTAGACCAAGCTAGCTTGGACCTTATTATGTAATCCAGGCTAGCCTGAAATTACAGCAATCCTCCTGATCTTATCTTCCAAATGCTGGGACTGCATATATATATATATATATATATATATATATATATATATATATATATATGCATGCATGCATGCCACCATGCCCAGCCCAATTGTTGGGATTCCAAGGAGCTGGTAATTAAAAATTCTTTATTACTGATAAAGTTGACTGAGGGATATAACTTAGCAGTGTTAAAACAATGTTTTTTAAAATACTTTTCAAGAAAGCTAAACTTGCCTACCCAGGCTTGGCAGCACAGGGTAGCTGTGAGCCTCTGTACAGGGACATACTTCTTGCGGTATGGAAGAGAAAGAATTCCTTGTTTCTGCAAGAAGGCAGAGCTGAGGAAGAGAGTGAGCACTCACTGGCCAATCAGATAAACTGCCCTGCCCTCCTCCTTAGAGATTGGTGAGGGGAAGATTGTCATCACAGGCGGGTTATTTCAAAGAGCCTGTAAGGTGGAGGTTTGTCCTAGTAAAAGTCTAGCTATGGAGAGATGAGGTTGAAAGTCATGAGGTATTGGAAATGAGCAGGTGAAGTTAAAGAATGCAGTCGAGTGAGGTCGAACAGAAACAGTGAGGTGAGAAGAAGCTGACAGAATAAGGAGGGATACCCAGGTTAGGTCTGAGAGATAATATGGGCTGTGAATATACTGGAATTATATGTGAAATTTTAAGTGCTTTAACTGTACATTTTTTTGCGGGGAGAATGGCTGGAGGCAGGGATGGTTCTGGCGATTAAACCCAGGGCTTGTGCATGCTAAACAAGTGTCCCAGTCCTAAAATACACATTTTGTGGCAAGTTAACTCTGGAGCTTTTATCAGATTTAGATCAGTGATCCTAAAATGATTTCTAGCTCTGGAGAAGGTGATGAGTCTGAAGGAAGCTGAGGACAAAAAAGAATCATTGGTAATGGCTGTGGAAGGAGGACCAGCACTCCAGATGTACCGATGCTATAAGGTCTTGGCAAACAGCTTAGGAGTCAGGGCAGGAAGAACTAAGCATGGCCTAGGAACTGAGACCAAGAGAGGATCCAGGAGAAGATGATCAACAGGAAGGAGAGAAGACAGTGGATAAAGTTGACTTGTCAAGGAGAAACTTAATCAAAGGGGATCAGTGGTATCTGAGCAACAGAGGATTTCCTGATTGTGAAGTTACTTTAACTAGAACATAAGTAGAAATGAGTAAGGAAACAGAGTTGGGCACTAAGGGAGAGATGGACTAGAGGAGGACTCTGCCTCAGTTTCCTTAACTTGCCCTCTTCAGCTTTCCAGCCCTTGCTGGTCATCCTGGGGTCCTTCTCCTTTATTTTGCTACTTGTCTGCCACTTCCTCCATGGACCCCATGATCTTGGAGCCCTGGAAATGTCTCAAGGTTGAGGGACGCAGGATTTGTGGCTGCTGAGCTCTCCCTAGGCCAGGGCAGAGGCTCTGAGTTGAGCGCGCTCCTTACACTTCTCTCCTCTTTGCACTGGACAGAGATCCGGGGTTCTAAGGAGACAGCAGGCCAACCCCTACCTCTCTATGACACACCCTATGAGCCAGAAGATGAGGGAGCCAGCCCAGAAGGTGAGGGGACTCCCTGGCCCAGGGAGTCCCGCCTGCCTGAGGATGACGAGAGGCCTCCAGAAGAGTATGACCAGCCCTGGGAGTGGAAGAAGGACCGGATTTCCAAAGCCTTTGCTGGTGAGTCTTGCTAGCTGGGGCCTCTGAGCACTTTCCAGGCTCAGGAGAATGGAAGAAGCAGACCCTAGGAACCAAGCAAGGTCTAGGAGTAGAATTCTAAGGCAGGGTAATGCAGCATTGTGTGCTCAGCAGGAGTGGACCGGAGATGTCCAAACTTCTATGTCTCTTCTCGAGGCCAAGCCTGAGCTGTAACTACCTTTGGGAAGTTGGGTAAAAATAAAGACATTCCAGTACAGATTGTGAAACTTGTGACATATGTTAAATATATTTGACAAAAGGCATTTAACACTTCAAATGATACAAATTGGTGTATGTATAACCTGGATTCTGAGGCTGAGTCACTAGTGGCAGGCCCTGCCGTACCAGGGGTGTCTGGCTCTGAGGGTATTTCTGAGCTGCAGATGGAAGCTGTGAGGTTGCTAAGTGAAGATCAGGTTTCTCCTGTCCCAGCCACACCACTGTGTCCCAGGCCCAAGTCCACCATGGAAACGTGCATATTGGCAGTCTGAGGTGGGTGGAGCAAGGGCCTTCAATTGGGAGAGTTCCTTCCATCCTGAATCTTGAGGTCTGAGAAACCATTAGATTTCACCCTTGCTTCCATGTCCCTACACACACACACACACACACACACACACACACACACACACCACACACATTCCACACACCACACACACACACCACACACACAGACCTACCTCTCACGCAGAGACAGCTCATCCTACATCCAGCCCTCAGCTCTGCCCTCCCCACCCTGGCAGCCCAACTGGGAAACCACAAGTTTCTGCTTTGCTTCCTGTAAAGCACACACCCATCAAGGATGGGCCATTTATCTCCAGAAGTCTCCTTGGAGAATCAATACTGTTTGGATTGCTTAATGGGAAAATCTATGTTCATCATTAGGAAACCTCGTTAGTGGTCCTACAGCCAGCCACTGGTGGCGTCACTCAGGACTGGGAGGAGGAGGATTCGATTAAAAAAAAAATCCCTCTGCCCCAAGTCTGAGTATTCCAGATAACCCAAGGTTTCGTCCATCTTGTGGTCTGCCAGTTCCCAGGCTGGGGGTAGAAGAGTAAAGGGGGCAGTGGGTGTCAGGTACCAGGTGTGGTTCTGGGAGGTGTGGGCAGGTCCTGCTCCCATGTTGCACTCTCCTGGTCCTCTGGGTTCCTGGAAGCTTGTGAGGGGGTAGAAGATTAGGGAACCTGCAGGGCTGACCAAGCAAGATCCTATGCCTTCTTGTTTGCCACTCAAGACTCCCACCTTTTCCTCTCCGGGCTGGGCTGGTGTGGTTAATATCTGCCCTGCTCAGCCCTCCAGTCCTGTTCCCTCCTCCAGAGCTACTTTTGCCTCTGCCTCTGCCCCTCCTCCTTTCTAGGCTACTGTGTATCTTAGCTCTGTGTTTTGGGTGTCTCAACCTCTGCCTTTCTCTGTCTCTGTCACTGTCTCTTTCCTGTCTCCCTTCTGCTGCTGGCTCCAGTTGACATAAAGGTCATCAAAGACCTACCTTGGCCTCCGCCTGTGGGACAGCTGGACAGCAGCCCCTCCCTGCCTGACGGGGACAGGGACATCTCCGGTCCAGCTTCACCCCTCCCTGAGCCCAGCCTGGAGGACAGCAGCGGTGGGTCCTTTGGGGACTTATGGCCAGGGTGACAGGTCTTTTACCTCTTAGCCCCTGTGGGCTTGGGTTGGAAGAATCCTCCTTGTCCTGAAGGAAGAAGGAAAAGATAATGTCCATTCCCCACCCCCACCCAGAGCTGTATGCATGCTCTCTTAACAAAGGCCCTTTCCCTATGACTTGTTCCTCACCGCTGCATAAAAATCCAGTTGTTAGCTAGAATTCCAGCACTTGGGAGGCTGAGGCAGGAGGACTATCATGAGCTATATAGTTCTGTAACAGCCTGGGCTAGAGAATGGAACTATGTCTGAAAAAAGAAAAATCCACTGTTTTAAAACTTAAGTTCTTTTTGGGTGGAGCTCTGCCTCCCAAGGCTGGTGTTAGTGAGGTATGGGGAAGTGCTGGCAAAAAAGATGCTTGCATCTAGTGACTGAAGGAAGATAAAGGCTACAAGGAGAAAGAGCCTCTGTTGGGAGGGAAAGCAAAGGCATCAACTTCTTCCTCTCCATCCAGCATGAACTGCATGAACAGCCATTGTCCGTTGTGCATGACAAGTTGTAGGTATTTGTAAACGCAGGGTAGAAGAGAATGTCACCTATGCATGTGACCCACTTGGAGGGGGCAGGGAGTGTTCCCTTGTGCTGGCTCAGCTACCAGGATGCTCTGCTTTGGAGATGCAGAGCTACCTCCCTTGACTTCTATGGAAGGGAGGAAAGGAAGACAATGGGCAGTGACCTTGGGGTGGAGAGGGCCAGGCAGTCTGGCGACTTTGGACAGGATTAGCCTGTCAGGATGGTACCGAGGGGAATCAGATAATTGTTCTTAGATCAATAAGTCATTTCTACAGCCTGGCAGGGTGATTTGGAGAACGGTAATGAACTCTGAGGAGAAAGAAACAATATTATCAACACTGAAGCCACCCTAAGGGGGATGGAGGAAAGGAAGACAATCCACTGAGGAGACAGCTTAAGTGGTTTCTCATGTTGTCCTCCTTTGCCTGCCTGTGTGGACTGGGAAGCCCCAGGAAGCTTGGCGTGGCTCAGGGACTGTACCCCTCCCAGAAGTGGTCCAGGATTCTGTCCCTGGACTCAGGCAGGCAGGCTTGTAAGCATGCCTTCCCAGAACATGCCTTTGGCCTTTGTGGGGACTTGGAAGAAGTAGGGTAGGGTACTGGCTGTGTGAGAAGGCTCTGCTTCTAGACACATCAGAATCCATGACCAGTCTGTTCCTTACAGCCCAGTTTGAAGGATCGGAGAAGAATTGCCTGTCACCTGGCCGGGAGGAGAAGGGGCGGTTACCTCCCAGGCTATCTGCTGGGAACCCCAAGTCAGCCAAACCTCTAGGCATGGAACCCAGCAGCCCCCTTGGGGAGTGGACAGATCCAGCACTGCCTCTGGAAAACCAGGTGTGAGTGTCTGTGTCCAGGTGGGGACTCCCTCCCTCTTCCTCCCCTCCTGGCACTGGCTTCCCTGCAGGGGACACCCAGAATGGGTGGGCCTGGACGGCGAGGGACCCAGCAGAGATGCCCCCCTTCCCCTCTCTCATCCTCAGCTGGTACCACGGGGCCATCAGCCGAACAGATGCCGAGAACCTGCTCAGGCTGTGCAAAGAGGCCAGCTATCTGGTGCGCAACAGTGAGACCAGCAAGAATGACTTCTCTCTCTCCCTCAAGTGAGTAGGCATGGCAGTGGGTAGAGGGACCCACTAACCTGTAGGGCAGGAGAGGACGCCAGCATTCTATTCTGGTCCAGCCAGACCGGGAAGAACCAGATGTCCTGTGAACAACTGCTGGCTCCATCCCCCAGGGACTGGGGGACCTAAAATATCTGAGACTCCTCAGGCGGGAGCCTTTGAAGGGTAGTGTCTAGTTCAGGAGGTTTCTGTCACTTGCTGTTCAACCTCTCAAGGTCTCTATTTCTTAATGATAAAATTGATAAGATCCATTTTATTGGGAAGGATTAAGTAGAAATAATAGCACTTGATCTAATGCCTTAGCACCCAGCATGTTTTTAAGATAAATTATTGTCGTCATGGTTAAACGATAACATGTAGAAGCACCTGCAAGGAGATATGGGAGGAGTTTTACCTGAAAGGTCAGCAGGGTGAGGAGGGAGTGGGAGAGCCAGGTCTTAGGAGGACAGAGCATTCCACTGAGTCCACTGCATATGTGAGGGGCGAGGAAGATGGTTCCCATCAGCTCTACACAGGGCACACTCAGATGCCCAGGCTCTCCAGGATGGCGAGTGCTCCTCTTGGCAGCCAGGAATTCTACCCATTCATAAGGTGTCCCTTTACCTCCCCCCTTCAATATGGAAGTATCTTGGATATCTCACACCACATTCACTGGTACATTAGATACTGGTACATGCCCCCTGCACCCCAAACAAGTCCAAGGGGTAGAACTGCACACATTTAAGAGATGATTGTTCATCTTCACTAAAAGAGATCAAGAAATGTACCAAAGAGAGTTAAGTGGCCTCAGTTCTATTTTGGGGTTTGATAAAACTAGCTGTGTGACCATTGACAACTTATCCAGGCCTCAGAATGAACTGATATTGTGTGTTTCTTCTACATCTTGTATTCTAGGAGTCTGTAAGCTATAAAATCAAAAGGAGGATTTTGGAAAAACTCATTTGTCAAAAATGTGATTTACACAACTTGAGGTAGTAATTGTTAAGATAATTGAAATTCTTGCCACGTACCATCTAGCATATATAACTTGTCCAAATCAACTACTGCTGTGCTGATAAATCTCTCTCTTTTTTAAATACAAATGAAATACATTCAAGCAGCTTTGTTAGTTGCTCAAGGTCACCAGCTAATAATTAAGTCTCTAATCTAGATGTGGTGAAAGTACTGTGGTTTCAGTTACTTAGGAACCTGAGGCAGGATTCCTTACATCCAAGATTTCCGGGCCAGCTAGAGAATATACCAGAGACTGTTTCAGAATACACAGACACAGTACCTAG
>JANHMN010000002.1:186082228-186134036 GCA_030674055.1 Rhabdomys pumilio | reverse complement strand
GGCATCCATATTACCACTCAGATGCAGACACAAACAGGACAAGTTGTCTACTGAATGTTTGCTTAATCCTCACTGTGTCCCAACCCCAAAGCTCCCCTACTTCTGAACCTATAGTTCTGAAACAGAGCTCATTCGACAAGCTCAAGACACATTCTGGCCCCAGAGATCTCTGAGCCCATCAGAGATGTCTGAGCATGGCTACCTGGACCAAGTTGGCAGGTGAGAAGGGCTAAGGCTGTTGTGGCCAAAAATGAAGAGTACTGGGTTAAGGCACAGGCCAAAGCCCCTTCTGTCCCAGCAGGGCAGTAGTGGGCATAGTTGCTGAATAGGAGGCCTAGAAGTTCTCATAATGGTGAGAGAAATGAGTCCTGTCCTGCCTGTTGATAAGCTGACAGGCCTTCTCCACATTCTTGGTCATGCCAGGGGGACCACAGCTAAATACTCCAATCTTTCGGACCTGTTGGGGGAGGAAGAGCCAAAGATGAACATATTTACTGGTAGAGCTGGGTCAGTATTCAAAACAACAGCCGGGTCCATGTTCCTGGAGCAGGCTAGCTTCCTGGTCCTGTTAAAGACCATCCAGTGTTCACACTGAAGGTTTATTTTGTACCATGTATGGTGAGGGCGGGCTCACTAAAAGTCTAGTTCAGTTTTGTAAGTGCCAGGTCAGTGTAAAAGGAACAACTGAATCGATGTTCAAATTGAGGGACAGCTTGGTGTATATGATATCTGTGGCCAGCCCACGCACTGGTCATGGTGAAAATTAGGTCCACATTCAGGGGAAGGGCTGGCTTAGTGTTAATGGTGAGTATGCCCTGATTGTATAGTAAGGAATGTTTCTAGTATTGAGCTCTTCTGTTTGGTGGATGAACTTAGGCTTCAGAGTTGGCAAATCTCTGTTCCCTTCATCCTTCCTTCCTTCCTTCCCACCTTAGGGTGGTCCTCCATCTATGTTTCTCTAGTCTGTAACTTACCAGTCTCCCTGGATCTCAGCAGTGATCAATTGTTTCCTTGATAGAGTAAGGTTGAGAGCTTTGCTCAGGCCCAGAATGACCAAAGGAGCCAAGAACTAAGATATGAAGTAGACTTACTTGTGGATGGACTTCCTGCAGAGAGTTGAAAAAGGGCTCAAAGGGAGGGCGGCCAAAGTGGGTAACAGAGCGCAGGCCCGTGAATAAACTTCTGTTCAGCACTTTCTGGAAGTGCCGCTCACAGATGTACTGGCGAACAAAATGGGGGAGGAAGGTCATTGCTAGGGCCAGCTCTTGGCCCTGAGAGTGGCCCACCTGCCATGCCTGGCTGGCCCTGACCTACCAGCATGGTGGTCCTGAGGTCAAACTTCTCAGCCAGCTGAGTAATATAGATGTGCACAGACACCAGGTCCTGGCGGTCATTCTCCTCCACCTCCCGGATGATGTCAGCCAGCCACTCAAACTGCCTCTGAGTCCTTGTCACCCAGATGAAGTAGATCTGAGGACACACACTGGGGCTCAGGGCCAGATCAGGTCCCACTCCCTATAGGTCCTGCATGTCAACATGGAATTGTGACCTTAGCTAGTCTGTTTCTGCCTCTAGACTACCTAGGAAATGGAATGTACAATACAGATGTGTTGCCCTTGGACAGGGAGAGATGGGAGTGAGAGGCAGTCTCACCAAAGAGCCTTCCACCACTGAGCTGAAGGTCTGTCCGGTCCAAGGCAGCTTCCTCAAGCCAAGCTATCCTAGCACTTGCTTCAGCGGGTGCTGCTTGGCTGAGCAGCTACCTGGAGACAGAACTTTTGAGCTGAAATGCATTTCATAGAGCTGCCACCCTGGGGAACCTTAGCTGCCGGAAATGTGACTTTAAAAAAAAAGGTCTCCCCCCCCCAACCCCGGGAGGGGGAGCCAACTTAAGCTTTCAAGAGGATAAACCAGGTGCTGCAAATGAAGGGACAGAAGAGCTGGCACCCTCTGAGTGCAGGCAGCATGTAGGCTGGGCTTCTGCATGCTGCATTCCAGCATACCTGAGTCACCGCCAGGCCCAGAGAGACAAGCAGGGGCCTGCCACTGGGTCAGAATTACAGAAAAGGGGGCCTGTGTGGAGGGGGCCTGAAGCCTTGACTAAGTTGCTAAGGCCAACCCACCTGCAAGTCCTACCTTGGCACCTCCCCTGGATCCTGAGACCTAAGCCAGTTTTACTTGTGCCCCACCCCAAAGGTGCCCTTCCCTCTCCCAGCTGGTGCTCCAAAGGCTGGCCTCTTCTGGATAAAGGAATGCAGTTTTGTTGCTTGCTTGTTTTGTTTTTACCTTCCTTCAGTCCTTCATGGAGAGACTCCCACAGGTAACTCCTGCTTGGGCACTCCTATGAAGAAGCTCTTGGAAAACTGGGTGGGGGCCTACGGACATCAGTATACCAATTCTGCCTGTCAGGACACTCTGGCATCTTTCCAACACATTACCCCTCTCCAGGTTTCAAACTGACTTGTCTTTGTCTGGATATCAGAGACAAGACCGGAGGCAGGAGATGCAGTCATTGTTAGGTGGATAGGGGCTGGTGCTCACCTTCTTACAGAACACTTGGCAGCTGACTGATGACTTGAAGACCAGGTCTTTGAGGATAGAAGCAAAAGGGGTGACTCCAATGCCCCCTCCTACCAGCACTGACACCTCAAATTTATGCCATTCCTGGTGGCCCTCTCCAAAAGGTCCGTCGAGGTACAGCTGTAGGGAGTGCAGTGGTTTTTAAATTCAGCTTGGCCATCATTCTGAAGCCGGAAGTGGAAACAGTAGGCAGGGAAAGGGAGTTATATGACACAGGAAAAATACAGGGTGAGGTTGGATCTGTCTTTTCTGGGACAGCCAGTCTCTGGATTGTGGAAGGGTCAGTACAGTGGGGAGCCTGGGATACTGGGAGGATCTAAGAGTGAATAGATAATCTGGCCTGAAGTCTGGTACCTTTGGGTATCTGGCACAGGTGTCGCCCGTTGGGGGTGAGTAGATCTCCCTGAGGCGGGTGGTCCAGGGTCCAGCTGCCCGGATATGCAGACTGAGTGTGTCCTCGTGAGGTGCAGAAGTCAATGTGAAAGGGTGGTACTCAGTGGTTCCCAGAGCCAGGCATGCAATCCGAACCCACTGCCCTGACTTATACTCAAAGCCTTGAGGCCTCTGGAACCGCAGGTGGGTCACTCCTGGGAAGGGATGATTCAAGAGAGTGTTGCCTTGAACCCGGCAACAGTATGGTCTCTAGAAAGTTCCTCCAACCTCAGCCCTGGTAACAAGTAGACATTCATTTATAGGACCTTGCCTTGAGGAGGAGCTGGGGGATGCACAGGGCAAGAGGAAGCCTATCCCAGTCTCCTCCATTCTGTCTTAAGCAGGACTTAATCTTCTGGCAAAAAACATTTCTCATCCAATTACTCCTCCCAGCAACTCCAGGACCCTTCCGCCTCCACTGAACAAGGCCAGGAGACTAGAGTAGTCCAAGCACTATTTGTACCCTGTCAGTTGCCTTAGTAGCCAAGCTGGTTCCCTTACAGCCTCCAGGCTTGTACCTGAAGGCAGCAGCTCGGCCTTCACTACGCTGATCTCCACCTTCTTCCGGCTCAGGCTCACCAGCTTGTCCCCCACATAAATAATTGCAGGGACCAGGAAGAAGATGTGGAATCGGGGCATCTGGATCAGAGCAAAGCTGCCATGGATGATGAGCTGCACAGATCGAAGAACATGGCTCAGATACAGAGGTGCACACAACAGACTGAGGGGCCAGCTTTGGCCTGAGGACCCTGTGAACTTCCCCACCTCACTGTCTAGGTTCTAAAACAACCACTGCCTCCTCCATCCTCCAAAGCATTCCAAAGGAATACTACCATCCCAGACATAGCCAAGTTGGCTCCCACCTGGACTCTTTGTCAGATAGATACCTAGTGTGTGTATGAGAGAGGGAGAGGTGGGGGGGGGCAGGGCTGATCTCAGATGTAGCCCATGCTGGTCTTGAGCTTGTGGTGATCCTCCTGTGTCAGCCTTCTGAATACAGGATTTACAAGCCTGAACTGAATCAACACGCCTGGCAATCTGACCTTTTGAAGTACTTTTTAATCATGCCCCCTGTCTAAAAAGCCCATTACATCCTTTGGCCTTGCAGCTGGCTGGTTCTTCCTCCCTGTTCCTCATATACAGTCTTTTGGGTTCTTTTGGGTTCACATACAGTCTTTTTGAGTCTTTTGGGTTCCAAATCTTTGCACTTACAGGGCTAAGAGGAAGCCTGGGCTTCCTACTCCTAGTTCTTCCCATAGCAACTTCCATCCCCCTTCCCAAGTTTCAGCAGAAATGGCGCCTCCTCAAATCATATCTCCTTGTTAACTTAATCTGCCATCATCCATAATCAGCCTTTGCTCATTCCTATGCTTATCATTGTCTTGAATGGTCCGAGGAGGCAGGGACTGTGCTAGCATTGTTTTGGTTCTTTGTAGCACCTGCTGGGTACACACTTGATACTCAGTAATGGTTGGGAAGAGGACGTCCTGTTTATCCCACCTTTTGGTGGCTAAGAACACCTAACTAGTCTATCTTTTCCATGAAATGACCTGACAGACTATAACCAGCCCCACCCAAGATTTCCTCCCTCACTGTTCTCTAGGGTTTAAGCCTAGAGGCTATATTCAAGCTCTTTTTTTTTTACTTTTTATTTGAAATGGTTTGAATGATTTGACTAGACTAGCCTTGAACTCATTCTGTAGACTAGGCAGGCTCTGAACTTGCGATCCTCCTACTTCAGGCTCCCAAGTAGCTGGGACTGTAGTCATGTGCTACAAGGTTTTCTTAAAGTCATGCCTGCTTCCTCTCTGTAGCCCCCCTTTCACCTCCGTGTCTCACCGCTACTGCAGCAACCGTGTTCTTCAGGTTCTGCCTCAGCCTTCCCAGCCACTCAATTTCCAGCTCCTGTGTGGGCCCCATTGCATCTGTCACCCCCAATCATGGGTGTGGTCCAAGTTTAGTGTCCTCACCCACTGCTCTTGTCTTTCTGTGCTCTGATGAGCCATAACCATTCTGTCTTATCAGCCATCCCCACATGTCTCCAGCCACCCAGGCTTGTCTCCTTTGTCCCCTGGATAGTCCATCATGTTTCCCACCCCTACATCTGTGTGCATGCCCTTCTACCTAGATCCTGATACCTGGATAGCTCTTCAGTTTCCACTCAGCCTTGTTACTGTTTAGCTCTCTCTTCTAAAGCTGTGGCCTGTGTCCCATTTGCTCTCAAAGTTGCCCCTGACCAGTTCAGTGTAAGTAAAACTTTCCTCCATGATTTCCTATGGCTTACTGTTGGGACATTCTGCTGAGTAATTCCTTCTGTTCGGTGTGCATGTATCACTGGTCTCTGCAGCAAATCCTAAATTCCTAAAGGTGAGGTTTAATGTTGCCACCTGTTGGACCTCCCTCAGCGCTAAGACAGAAGAGACCCTTGGTTGCTATCTGTTTCATTGAAATCAGGTCTTTTGTTCAGGAATTCCTTCTCCAGTAAAGAGTTCCACATTTTTAAAGCTTTCCCCACAGTGGGGCAGTTCAGTTTCTGAGTTGCCAACTTAGACATTCTTTCTCAGAGTCTGTTCTATACTGGAGTCTTACTTACAACGTTCCTTTCTGCCCAGAGCCAACTGCCTCCCTCCACCTCCTATGATAAGTGATAAGAGAGTTGCTATATTCCCGATCTCCTTATCCATGTAAAAGGTTCTCAATCTGCCAGGCTAGGGCTGCCCAGCAACCCAGTGATTTCTACAGCCAGCAATGGATCAGGAAGCAGTCTTGGACTTGGGGGATCGAGCTGGCCACACTAGTCCTCCAACTAGTTTTATCACCAGGAACAAGAAACAGCATTTTTGTAGCAGAAGCAATAGGCAGTAGGCTAGGGATCCACACATTATTGGGTAGGTAGGAAATAAGTGGGAAGGGAGGAAATTAGTTAACCGCAGCTCCCAGAGGACAGAGAGATTCTTTGGAATAAACAGCAGTTCTAGGAAATATCCTAAGCCAAGCCAGATAGTTTTTTTTTTCAGAATCAGGAAGTGCTGAGCCACAGGCAAGTGTGTGTGTGTGTGTGTGTGTGTGTGTGTGTGTGTGTGTGTGTGCGCGCGCACTCAAGGGCGTGTGTATCTCAGCTATTAGTGAGGACAGAGCTGCATCTGGGAGGAAGGGGTAGGATAACAAGATCAAGCCACACCCAGGTAGTGCTACATTCTTCATCTCAGAACAAGGGAGACCCCTGTATACTGCCTATTAGGAAATAAAAATGCTAGTCATAGGGGCTTGGGCTCTTTGAATGCTAGCAGCCAAGCCATGAATTATCAGGTAGGAAAAGTGAAGGCCTTCAGACTTGGGTGTAGTGCCCTTTGGGGACTGCTGTGTAGCTGAGGAAGGTAGGCAGTCAGAGTAATAGCACAGGGACCCAGGTCAGAGTTGGCTCAGGATTGAGGTGAAGTGAATCGAATCAGCTGATGACAACACAAAGGAGGGTGAAAGGATCAGGAGAGGAGAGAGAATGTGAAGGAAAAAAGACATGGAGCCTGGGTTAAGAAAGAAACAGTATAGGTGTGTAAGAATAGCACTGGTAGAATCCAGTCTCTGTTTGGGCCTGCTCTCACAGATACTGTCAGGCATTGTCTCTGAGTCCTGAGTTAGCTGACAGGCCAGTGTCATGACATCTCTGGGGGAAGTGAATCTACATCAAAGGAATGCCACATCTGTTCTCTGCTCCCTTCTCTGCCTCCTCCTGGCTGCAGGTTCTTGGTGTAAACCTCCCCCATCCTCAAAAGGTGTAAGAGATCCCTTCCTCTGCTACCTAGCTTCTGACTATCTTCAAAGACCCAAGCCATTCTGTCTCTGGTGTTGGGACCTGAACTCTCTCCTTGGAGCCCAGACCACCTGCATCTGTCTGTCTGTCTGTCTGTCTGTCTGTCTGTCTGTCTGTCTGTCTGTCCATGGTGTTGATAACACTTCAGATAAGCTCCTTTTCCTCTAGTAATCCATCTCAGCATCCTTTTGAACCACTTGCTCCATCCAAAACATAACAAGGTAGAGTCTTAAAGTCCATCTTATCAGCAATCTGGCTGGTGTTTTGAGTGATCTTATTGACTTTACAAGTGTTGTTTGGCTGGATGATGTGGCTAATGTTTTCTCAGATGAGATCAGAACAGAACTTTCTCCAAAAGAGTAATTCTTCCTTAAGGTGCAAGAAGTCCACCCTGGAACCAAAAACCAACCACCCAAAGGTAGAGAAGAGCTGGAAAGAAACAGTGTGGAGAAGTCTATGAGGAATGTGGATGAACCTGGCAGGGCCACTACTGAAAAAGAAAAAAGGAAAAAAAAAAAAAAAACCCATGCACAGAAAGGAAGGAATCTTCCAAGAGCCACATAATGGGTCAACTTACTGGAGAGCCCCACTCTATAATTTCCATCTTTGTAGAGGGATGTAGAGAAATGAATACTTGAAATAACTTAGGGGATGGAAAATCAATGTCCTAGCCTTCATGGCCTCCCAAGGAATGTCTTTCACATACCCACAGGCCTGGACCATGGCCAAAAACCCTCACCAGGATGTAGAGAAAAATGTAGAGGTGGTGGGTCAGCCAGAAGCCCCTGAAACTGCGTCGGCGGAAGTGGTGGGAGGCGAAGACATACATGATGGCCAGGGCCAGGAGCAGGAGGACCCCAGTGAGACCTGTGAGGAGGACAGGGGGCAGAAGACTGAAGGACCGTGCAGTATGGAAGGTGTGTCCTGGGGTCTTCAGTCATGTCCCTCCACTCCTCTGTTCAAACTAGACAGGTGACAAAGTGGTCTCGAACTTAAGTACACCCAGTTCATAGGTACCATTTGATTCGACACAGTATATTCATCTTCTATAGCTGCAGTCCTTTCCACCTGAGTCATCACATTTTTTAAAAATGTCACCCTTTTTCCTAACTCTCAGGTCCTCAAGAACAAGGACCACACTAAGCTGTGATAACCACTGATTCTCCTGCCTGTTGCCAGGCCTGGCACACTATAGGCTTTGTATAAATGTGTGCTGAATGAATTGGAGGCACAGAAATCTCTAAATGAGACATGGGGGATATCCGGCTCTGTTCCCATGGTATCAAAACTGTACCACCCCGCTGGCTATCATCGGACTTGACATGAACTCTGAACCAATTTGTGCATGGGCTCAAACTAACCCAGCAAATTGTCAGAGTTCTTTGTCCAGCCTGGAGTTGATAGAAAGCTCCATCCTCTTTCGTGGAGGATCCCATGCCAGGGGTACAGAGAGTGTAATGCTGGAGCCAGGGTTGGGGTGTAGAAACCCAGACTACCCTCCAGTGATCAAGGAGGAGAGAGTCAGTAATTAGGAAGATTAGAGCCCTGATGTGCGGGAAAGCACAGGTTAAGAAGGGATTGAACCACAGCCTGTAAACTTGTGAGTAGAGAGAGGAGCATAAATACAGTCTTATCCACCAAATCCCATTGTGCCGAAGTCAGCAAGCTCCTTCTGAAGTTCAAAGCAGTAGGAAAAAAAAAACCTACTGTATTTCACAGAAAGGAGTGCATAGAAAACACATTACCCCCAAGAGGGTACAGACTGAAATATAAATAGGTTTAGGAAGAGTCTTAATAGATTCATAGCTATTAGCTCTGAAATGGGTGATTGTAGGAAGCTAGGACTATGTCTCCTCCCCCACTCCCCCGGGATCTTTGTCAAGGAATCTTATGGTGTGGGTAAGGACTTATGTCTGGTTTGATTAAAAAGCCAAGTCGTTCTCCTATGCAGTCAGGACACAGCATTCCTCAAAGCAAGCATTGTGACAGGTATATGTATTATGAAGAGGGAGCTACTCCCAATCTCCTGAGAACTGGTCCAGATTGGAGGCCAGCAAGCCCTTTCCAGGGAGGAACTAGACCAAGGATGAGGGAGTGACAATGCAGTCAGGCTAAGGCTTACTACCAAGGAGTGTCCTTGGGGGCAGAAGGCAGAGCCTGGCTCACTGTAAGAGTTGAATCAGTTTGGCTGTTTACTGACAGAACCCAGATCCTGGAGTTTAGAGTGAATTAGACATTGATGGAAGGGAAGGGCTCTCACCTGGTACTGTCTGGAAGAACCACCAGTAATACTTCTGAGGGAACTCGGACCTGTGCAGAAGACACAGCAAAATCATGAGTTGAGTTCTCTGCGACCTCTCCCAGAGTTCCCAGAGGAGCAGCACAACCCAGTCACTAGTCTCTCCTTCTGCAGATGGCTCAGCTTGCTCATTGTCACTTTATCCCAGAAAATGACACTGTCCTCTAGGCCAAGAAGATTTATCCTCTCCCTTCAAGAAATTCATTCTTGACACACACTCACCCATCATCATGGAAGAGGCCAGGAAAGAGGCAAGAGAGGACACTGAGTGGACTGATGGAGAGCAGGTACACATTCACCACGTGGCCAGCGCTGTGTAAGACTAAGAAAGACCAGACACGGTGGTGAGCCTAGGGACAGCCAAGTGAGGGTGTGCAACACATTCAAGTGCCAAACAGGGCAGATTGAAGCAGCACCTTTGGGGCTGACCTGTAATCAACCTCCTGCTCCGTCCCCGTCCCACCCATGAACACAACCACACATCTGAAATTATCCCACTGGAAGCACATTCCTTTGGTTTCTTTCACAGATCTGTTTTAAAGCATAAGGACTGGAAAAGCAACCATTTGTATCCTTGTGCTAGAGTCTTGGTAGACTGTCAGAAGTTGAGTCAGGGATGCCCTTGAAAATGCAGGAAAAGCCATTCAGGGAAGGGTAGGCTCCTGGGCTTAATTTAATCCCACAGCCCAGCTAACTCCATTCTAAATGGAGAAGGCCACCCAAATCAACATTAAAGTCAGGTGCAAATGACAGCGGGGGAAGAGCATGAGAGGAAGCCAGCAAGGTCAAAAGGTACCAAGAGAACCCCAGAGCAGCAGCCCCTGCCTGTGAGGATGATGGCCGTGGAGGCGATGAGGCGATGGAAGTCCACAGCCGCATCGAAGGGAATGTAGCGGTTGAGGAAGGTCTCCCGCAAGAAAGTGATGAGATTGCGGCACATGGTGAGCAGGATGTAGGAGAACATGAAGGAGATGCTGGCCGCTGTGCCCCGGGACAGGATGATGCCCACGCGGGTGGTATCGGTGATGCCGCTGTGGTGTGCCGCAAACGCATAGTCTGTGGAGGGAAAACAGACGCTATTGTCATTTACTGCAGCCCGCCCTTCCCCCAATCCCACATTGGGATGTATGTCATTCACAATAGGCCCCAGTTTCCAGCCTCAGACTTGCGGTATGTGATCTCACTCACAATAGGCTCTCTCCAGGAAGAGCGCCCCAGTGATGGTGTAGAACACCGCCACACAGCCGATGTGGCGCTTGTAGTTCTCAATGAATCGCTTGAACTGCTGCACGGTTTGGTGGCTTCGGCTGCGTTGAAACTTCTTTCGGTGTGCCTCAGTGAACAGTAAGGGCTGGAATGAAGTTACCCTGGGAGAGAGGAAGCCTTTGGCTTGTGAGACTCAATACCAGTGGAAACCTGCTACGCCAAGGAGGCCCCTCTCAGGGACAGCCTGGGAAGAACAGAGCCTCTTGCAGCAGGGTTCAGAACCACTCTCTGAGGGCTGACTTCCAAGTAGTTACTTCATCTCTGAGGATACACTCCATCTACACCAGGGTCCCTTCACAGAGAGTCCCTTCCCTTCCCTGTTTGTAGTTCCTACCAGGCACCCACAGTGAGGCTTTAGAAGGCTCAAAGGGCCTGTCACAGGTGGCTTTAGTAGGCAACTTGACACACCTGGTGTTTGGCATACTTGTAGGACATTTGTTTCTTAAGTGATGTCACCAGACCCAGCCGACCATGGTCAGCGCCATCCCTAGGCAGATGAACCTAGGCTGTATAAGAAAGGTAGCTGAACAAACTAGAGGAAGCAGGCCAGGAACCAGTGTTCCTTTATGGTTTCTGCTTCTAGCTCCTGCCTTGGCGCCTCTCTATGACATATTGTAACCTGTAAGCCAAATAAGTCCCTTTATCTCCAAGTTGCTTGGAGTCGTTGTTTTATCCTAACAACGAAATCATAATTAGGGGAGGGCCTCTATAAAGACCCTTCTGACTTCCTGGGAAGAGGGAGAAAACATCCTTGAGTTTCCCTTGCCCTCCAATATTCATATTCCAATATTCACCAGTATGGTGCACCAGACTCACTGAACCAAAGCATACTGAGGCAGAGAGTCTTTATCAGCCAATAAAGCAGAGTGCCCTGAACCACGCAATGGATTATTGAAGGAATGCATAGACTTTAGGGGCACAGCAGGCATACTTTTTGCCAAACCTCCGTCGAATCTCTTGAGGAGGGTCTGTGTCCACGGGGCACTGCATTCTCTGTGGTGATGATGCAGTCTTCATGTTTCGGGCACAGTGGATGCCCACTCTGGGTGAAGGGCTAGGAAGGAAAGGCAAACGTACCATCTGACGTCTGCTGCCGTGCTCTGCAAACTAACTTTGTCCAGGAAAGATCAAAACCCACCATGCAGGACAGCAAGATTCCCACAGATAGGCAGACACACAGAGAGAATGAGTCCCATTGAGGCCTCATATATAACTCTGTCCTTACAAGAACTCTTGGCCCAGGCAGTAAGCAAGCTTTGCCGAAACTCAGTAGGATTTCTCCTCATCTTGAGGAAGGATGTGTCTGTCCACTTGGAGGAAGTGGAGCCCTTTTCTATTTGCATGAAGGTACTACATTGGATAGTGGGGTGTGCCCAACCTCAGCCACTCTGCAAAATGACCACTGCCCAATACACGCAGATGGGAGCTTACCAGATCTTCTCCTGGCTCACATAGGAGGCTCGTCGGCAGAGGTTCTTGATCACTTCTGGCACTTCCACCCCTGGGGCGCAGAGCTTGGTTAGGGAACAACTCAGAGCCCAGAGTCTAGGAGAGCCTGACTCAGTGTGCACAGTCCCCCCCTTTCCTATGCCTAAGCCTGTAGAAAGGCTCCATTAAAAAGAGATCCTGCCTCAGGGTAGCACAGCCTCAGCTCTTGGCCCCTGTGGGAATTGCACTCACCTATCAGTGACAGCTGTAAGGGAGGTCGCTCAAAAGTCTTTCTGTTCTGTGTTTGAAACTGTTCATAATAAAACCCTGGAGGTTTCATCTCATTGTTCAGTCAGGGCTGAACAAAGCAAGGTCGAGCTGCAAATCCAAATTCTTAGATCTGGAGCCTCCAAGGGGCTTCTAAGTTCTGAGCCAACACCAGAGATGTCTTGGCTTATGGTAAACTGGTCTACATTAAGTTCAAGTGTTTAAAGGTTTATTAAATTTATGTTTGTGGGTGCTCATATTTATGTATTCTGTATTATTTATTTATGTATATCACATGGGTGCCTGATGCCCAAGGAGACCGGATGAGAACATCTGATGCCCTGGAACTTGGTTGTGAACCAAGGACTTGGAGCCTGGACAGATGGTTGTGAGCTGCCATGTGGTTGCTGGGAACTGAACCTGGGTTCTCTACAAGAGCCCTTAACCACGGATCCATACTCCTCACTCTAACATCAAGTGTTTAAAACCAAGTACAGATATCCATTCTCCAATTTTCAGTAAACAGCAAGTGTGTTGAAACAGGAATGAAGAGCGGGTTCTGGTGAAAAGGGAGGGGCTGTTTGTAATATTCTCGGGCCCTTTCTGTCATGTAAAATCTTTCTCAAGTAAGATCAGAAGAAAACAACAAAGCATAGTGACAATTAAAAGTGAAACAAGACATCACACAGACTTAACCTTTGGCTTGATCCTCAACCCCTTGCCTAGTTATCCCAGGGCAGAATATCCCAACAACTGTGTAGCCTGACTTACTTCCAGGTGCCTCCCTGGCCCCTGCCCACCCTCAGGCCCAAGTGCCCACTGCCTTGGCTTGGTAAGAAAAGCTACAAACTCAACTTTCCTCTTAGCAGCTCCCCTTGCCCTCAGGCCAGAGGAAGTCCATCCACATCTTGCCCGACTTGCTCCTGTCTCTCAGCAACGCTGCCAGCCCCCACTTGTCTCATAATCTGGGAAGGACCGGGTTTAGTCTCAACACGCCCCAAGAAGAATCACGAAGACATTGTGACAGCTCAGAACCGGCCACACACAGACCCTCTGCTTGTTACCAGTCCCTTCCCTCGCTGAGACCCTGACCTCCACCCAAGTGAGTCAGACACAGGTAGGGTAAGAAGGAGCGGGAAGGACAAAGGAGTTGGGATGTGATGTACTCCAAATGCTTACTGCACTTAGCCAGGAGATAGGGTGGGAGTTAGGGGACCAAACCCCAAATATGCCAGAACCGTACAACCCAGCTGAAGAGAGCATAGCCTGGCCAGATAGAGTTGTAACAAAGAGGCATTGTCTCCTCCCTGCTCCAAGCTTAGAGGTGCAAGGGTAGGGTGGCTTTGGCCAGGAGCCAGGAGAAGCAGGGTTCCAGTCAATATCTCCTACCTAAGACTTGGTATAGTAGCATATATCAGTTATCTCAGCACTTTAGAGGTAGAGGCAGGAGGACAGCCACAAGTTCAAGGCCAGCCTGGTCTACATTGCAAGTTCCAGGCCACCCACCATGCACATTGCAAGATTCAGTCTCAAATAAACAAAAATGTCTTCTACCCCACCCTTACCCCACCCACTGCAGCAGCTAGAATACATTCATAAGCCCAGGGCACTTTCCTCTTCTTGGGTCCCTTTCCTTTCTCCATACAGATAAAAATAAATATTATTTTTATTTGATAATTACATGGGTATAATCAACACTAGCTATATTATGTATTCATTATTATATTGATTTTTCTTCTGGTTTTTCTTTTTCTTTTTCTTTTTCTTTTTTTTTTTGCATCTCCCTTCTTCTGGTTTTTAAATAAAGTATTTCTGTGTGTTCCTAAAAGTATATAGGAATTATACCCAACAAGTAAATCAGCCCTGCTGACCAGGCAGTCCCACCTTTGACGCACAGCTGTGTAAATCGGAGATCACTGTCGTGGTCTCTCAGCATGAAATGGAAGTCCTCCCAGGTCAGCTCCTCCTTGTCCTGGAAACCAGACTCTCGAAACATCGACTCCACCACCTCAGCCAGCTGGGCCTTGGACAGGCAGTTGTTGGAGATCTCGATGAAGGACCTACGGTTGGAAGCACACACCAAGCCCAGACACAAAGGCTCACTGGCCATCCACTTCAGGGTCTTCTATAACAGGGTCCCAGCTAGCTGAATCCCAAGCCCCCTATTAGTTCTAGAAGGCTCTGGTTACAAAGATAAAAAAGATGCCCTCTACTTCTCCTTTACACTTCTGCTTGAGATAGCATTGCTGGCCCCTTCTCGCTGGCAGTCTCTGTCCTGCCTGCTGGAGAGGACCAACCTTAGCATCCTAATGAACTCATCCTTGGAAATGAGACCGTTCCCATCAAAGTCATACATTCGGAACATAAGGCGAGACTTCTCCTCTGGGGAGCCTGGAAGAAGAGGGGTTCTGTGAGGAGAGACCTACCCAACCTCTAGAAACCCTTTCTAGACTGCCAAGCATCTGCCATAGTTGAAGACCTAGCCTCGGGGCCCTCCATCTCCAATAGGTCAGTCACACTTCAACATCAGTGCCCCATCTCTGTCTGGATGATTATTTTCCTCTTCCTCACCTTTCATGAAGACCACCAGGATGTCCAGGAACTCCCGGAAGGACAGGTAGCCATTGCCATCCTTGTCGGCCAGAGAAAACATGGACTCCACAAACATATCCTGGGGCTTGAGGCCTAGGGAGTCCGCAAACTCAGCTCTGCTCAGCTCACAGGTCAGAGCTTCACGCACTTTTGTCGAAGAGTCTAGAGGCAGAGTCCCTGCATCTGCTTGATTGATGTCTAACACCTGCATTTAGGCAGCCCCAAAGGTGGGAGGTGGGGGGGGGAAGAGGAGGCATCCTTCACTTACAGGTTGATAAGGCCACTTTCTGAGGTAGATATTTGTCCAGCATACTCCCTATAAGCAATCCAGGCCTGTGGGTAATTTATATTTATACCACAGAGTCCTGGCCCCCTAACTTAGCTGATTGAACCAAGTATGTATGACCCAACCTGGATATTTGGAGTTAGAACCAAGAGGTCCCAGATATGCTTTGACATGAGCACAGTGGGTTCAGAGTCACAGGGGGAAGAAGAGTCAAGCAGAAAGTAGAGGTAATTGAAGACAGGCCTTGTTTGCTGACAGCTTTCTCTTCCAGATCTTTCCCTGCCAAGCCAAAGACCCCACTTTGGGGTTACTGAGACTATGTGAATCCTTTATGTCTGACATCTCGAGGGTTTGGGAGAGAATTCTTATTACGGGCTACCTCCATCTTTCCAGGGACTGCACTCAGCAAGAGAACAGACAGAGGGAAGCAGGTAGGCCACAGGCTGCAATACCTGCTTTTCCTGCCTACCAACAGTTGCTCAGTTCAAGCCTCACTATGTTTTCATGAGGCAAGCATTGCAGTTTCAGACAAGGTGCTTTAATGGAAAGAGCCTGGGGCCAGAGGTAAGAGACCTGGGTTCACATCCCAACACTGCCACCTGTGCGCTACATAACCTTGGGCACATCCCTTTATTTGTCTGAGGTTCATTTCCACCAGCCTCATTTATCTTACAGGTTATGATGAAATCAGCAAGAGAGGTTGCCTAGGGAACCATTTAAAGGTGGAAAGCACAGGCTAGCTGACAGTCTATTAAACTTCCAGAACAAGGTCTACCCTTTATCCTGAAATCTGACCTGATGCCCAGATCCTACTTGTGACCAAACAAGGAGCCCTATCCCAGCAGCCGAGGGTCCCTTGTTTCTTGGGCAAACTTCATATTCATTTAGGTGGAGAGTTAAGTCTGACCCAGAGTCCATTGCGCATGCCCATTAAATGACAGTCTCCTCTATGAATCCTCTCCCAGCTAGCTGCCTTGCTCCTTCTCAGACATTCATTCTCTCTCTCCCTTCTACAGTGCTCAGTCCTATTCACTTCTTTCTCCTGGGCCAAAACTCTCCTAACTTCGAGCCCTTGCCAATCTTACCTCCATCATGAACTTACACCAGAGTGAAAGCTTTCCTTCTCTAACATCTTAGATCCTACGTTTTCTGCATCACTTTTATAATCTTCATTCCTTACCAGTCTTTTGTGTGACTATCACCACTGTCCCAACAGAATGATTAACTTGTTAGATGTGACATGCGTGCTAGATTCATGTCTACCCAGGAGCCCCATGCTGGGGATAGAACCCAGAGGCTTACACTTCCCAGCAAGTACTTTACCACTAAACTATGTCCACAGACATCATTGGTTTTGAGACAGTAGCCCAACCTGGACTCGAACTCCAAGTCCTCCTGTTTCTCCTTTTCAGTGCTAGGACTCCAGGTGTATGCCACCAAGCTTTCCACATTTAATCTTCTATCTCCACTGTTGTGTTCTATCCAGGTTACCTTCATTTTTGTACTAGATGTGTACATCAGTCTTGGGATTCTCCCCTCTATCAAATTTTCCCACATCTTCCCAGTAGTTTTCAGAAGTTCATATGGCAGATATTACATCTCCATGGTGCACTCCCCGAAGATGGGATGAAGTATGGTCCTCAGGGGCCCCATAGTACTGACTTGCCCTGCTCCCTTCCTGCACATCGTCTCCCTGAAGTCTTACATCAGAAGACAGGAATCAGATGGGTTGGGACATCTTCACAGTAAAAATGAAAAAAATTTAGAGACTGTTTTTGCAGAAAAGCACTCTTCAAGTAGGCCAACAGACTCCTCAAAGCAGAGTAAATCTTGGCATCTGTGCCTTTATTTTGTGTATCTCCTCTGGCTTTCATTTCCCGCTCAGCTCAGGCACGAAGACATGTTAATTGCTTAATGAGTGCCTCTCTAAAACCTGAAACTAGGGGCTGGAGAGATGGCAAGGGATTAAGAGCACATATTTCTCTTCAAGGAGTTCCAAGTTCAGTTCCCAACACCCTCCTTAGGTTTCTCAGGAAGTTCACAACCTCTTGCCTGTCACTCAAGTCCAAGATGGATGTGATAACCTCTGCCCTCTGGAGGCACCCCCACTCATTTGTCCCTCACCAATGACATAATTAAAAATAAATCTCTTTGAAAAAGCAAAACAAAAACTCCCTGATGTCATCGGGGTGATCAGTCCTAAATTTACCTCATCTGTCTCATCCCTTTTCAAGGATGAAGACACGGAGAAGAGTAACAAAGGAGATTTATCACCAGACTTTACATCCTGCTCCAGACCCCTGGAGATCTCTAGCTACTGACACGAACCTGCAGTCACCTTGGAACAGCAAGCAGAACTTGAGGCAGATTATCCCATAATGACATTACTCTCTAAACAGAAGCAGGTACTCCATGGTAGGAACTGAGGCTGCCCACCTAAGCAAAACAATTCATCTCAAGGGAACCAGAGCACTTCCTGAAGTGATAGGGAGTAAATAGGGAGTAACATAGTCACTGGAGCCAAGCTGCAGACCTGACACTGAAATACTAACCAGCCAGACCATGGTTTGACTAAGGTTGGCTAACTATGTATGCCTTAGGCCCCCCGCTTCTGCCCTTTCCCTATATAATCCGGAAGTACTTTTCAGTACCCGCAAAGACAGTGTTTAGATGTTCCATCTGTCTTCCCAACATGGCTTTGTAAATTAGATTCCTTCCCTGAGTAGCCACCATCATGTTGATTTGTGAGGTAAGTGGCTGGACCTAATCTGTTGGGACACACTCCTCCCCCACACCTCCAGATCTGGCCTAGGACTCCAGCTCCATAAAAGCCTGGTGACTTGATCTAAATCAGGACAGATTTTTCAGCTGAGAATTCAAGCCCTGAGATTTAAATGATCATCCCCATGACCTCAAGTAGGAAAGGATGTCACCACAGGTGCACACGCACGCACGCGCACACACACACACACACACACACACACACGTACACACCAGATCTGATCCCAGGTACATATACCTGGGAAAAAAGGTGCCTGAAAAAGGTCTCCAGGAGATGACCCCGCTGTTGCTTGGTCACTGCTGCTCTCATCAGCTCTTGCTCTCTCAGTTCCCACTCCTGGAAGCTCAGCCCATTCTCCTTCAGCGCTCCCCTGATGTTTTCCACCAGTGCCTGCCGGTCTTCCTCCAGGTTAAACAACAGCACCTTCAAAGGTAGCAGGAGCAGAGGCAAACATGTCAGCCTCTCAAGGACAGTGGTTTCACATGGAACACACAAGGGGTCACTGGCGTGGCCTTGCAAAAGAGATAATTGTCCTTCATTTACAGAAGAGAGAATGTATTTTAGTGAGCCACATTCCATACTGGAGAAAAGCTGGAGCTGGGGATGGGGACAGGGAATGGGGCAGAGGGTGGACTAGACTGTGATCTGGGTAGTCAGAACCCATGGTAGCTTTCTGTTTAACTCCCCTCCAAGTCCTGATTGGGATATATTAATTAGTGGGGAAAAAAGAAAATCCTCTGGAGTCTGAAATAAGAGAATAGGGAAGATGATCCAGGTTCTTCCAAGAACTCATGGCTAGGACTTATAACCAAAGAAGCTGCTGCCAGAATGTGAGGAGACCGTGTGAACCAGCAGATCCAGAACAGGACAGACATGTTCAAATATATCTCTCTATCAGGCACTACATCTGGGGACTAGAAGCCAAAAACCCTGTCTCTTGGCTCAGTATTCCTTTCCGTTTACTTAACTGCCTCATATGTCATGAGGCCAGCTGGGCCATACCAGGTCATATTCCTTGGGGATCTTGAGCAGCAGGGTACGGCATCCACGGTTGCTGGACAGGATGAGGTTGACCTGTTGTGGGGGCCGCAGCTGGATGGTACGGAGCACAGTGAGCCTGCCATCCATTACTCGGATCTGTCCAGGCTGTAAGTGCACAAGCACTGGCCTGCAGGGTTCCTTGCGGCCCTGCCATTCCAAAGCTGGGAAGCAAGAGATGGGACTGGGTCAGCTGGGGTGCAGAAGAACACATAGGGAGACAGAGGGCCAGTGCAGGGTCTCAGCAGCACTTGACCCCACCAACGCTGGACTCTGTGGGCCATTCTCTCCTCAACAGTTCTGCTGTTTCTCTAACCCACTAGGCAAATAAGGGCCACTGTTTCCTGGGTGTTTGCTGGATGCTCCCTATACTGCTTTGGATTAGTTATTACATTTCTTCACAGCCTAAGATACAGGCACCATGAGGATTGATACTTTACAGATAAGAAGAAACAGGTTTAGAGCGATTTAAAACAAAATCTGCCTAAGGTCCAACAGCTAGTCCTCAGTGGTGGAGCCAAGATCTCAATCCTACTTGACTTCAGACCTTCATTAATTACTTCTGTTGCCTGCAATTTCAGCACAAGATGCCACAAAGCCGTTCAGAACTTGTGAGTCATAGCCCTTTGAGATGAAGGCAGGGTCTTATGACTCTTCTACTACTCGATCGCATTCCATTTATTTAGGATCATTGGGAGGAGCTTTGAAGCTTGGAAAACTGCAGATCCAGTGCCTACAATGGCTTTCCCCGACCTGCCCAGGCTTTATCTACACCCCTAGGAATGAGGATCTTTTTCCTTGGACTTCTGGAATGGGGGTATGGATCATAACCCCAAATCATGTCCTTCCCCTCACCGCCCTGGCTACCAGTAGGCCTACCTTCCACTCCCCCTACAACCTTCTCAGACATGATGCTCTGGCGGTCTTGTCTCTGGAGCCTCTTGAAATTCCTCATCCGAAGCCGGGCAACAATCCAGGCACTGAGGAGGCTGACTGGTGTGAGAGTGGAGAGGGATGTTCAGGGAAAGGTGGTTGTCAGAGAGAGAAGTCACCCCCTTCTAACTCATTCCTTAGGAAGAGCTCCTTCTATTCCTACCTTCTGACCCCCCTGCTGCCCAACTTTCAAATTGCGAGGCGCCATGGAGGGAGCATGTTGCAACTCACGGGAAGCTCTGAGAAGTGTCTAAAATATCAGCCACCATTGCTTCCATTACTCAAGTCCCTTCCCAGCCAGAAACTACGTCCAGATTTCTCAAGCCACAAGCTAGACACACCATACCAGGCTGCTGGGCCACCCACCAGCAGCCTTACCACGCTCCTGTTCCTGAAACTGAGTCTACTCCCGCTCTGCTTCTCAGCTGAGGATTTGTCTAATAGCTCTGATACCGCTTACAAACATCAGTAGACCAGGGACTCTTATGGATTCTTGACCAAGCTGGGCCTGGGGGCATCCCAAAAGATTAGGAACACAAATCTCCCTGGAGTTCACCTATCTGCAGGCAGACACCTTTCCCTCCCCTAAAGCTTTTCTCACCACCCAAAGGGACAGTATTCTGCCTTGTTTGTTGTTATGCATAAAAACAACCCCAGCCTACCCCCTAGATTTCAATAGCTCCACCTTGCCTACCCCATAACTCTCCTACCTAAGGGGAAACAGCAAAGGGTCCCAATGGTGAGTCCGAAGCCAAATCCACTCCCCTCAAAATAGTCCCGAATGAAGAGGGGGGCACAGGCTGGCAGGCCCTTGGTGCTGAGTTGACTTGGCTGTGGACAGGGGTCTCCTGGGGAGGCAGAGGAAGTCAGAACACCCAGTACTATGCCACAATCTGGCACAAGGTCACTGAGGAGGGTGTTAACAGAGGAGATGAGGAGAATGGGGCTCTTTACCCCTGACATTGCAGCAAATAATGGCATTTGCCCATGTGGAGAGCAAACAGGTCCCAGCATGAACCTCAAAATCTCTAACCACACCTTGCCCTCCCCACATCCTTTTTTTCAGCACTGCTGTGGAATATAATATTGTTTACCCTCATTTGGCCCTCTGAATGCCACCCACAGACCCATCTAGTTCCATTTAAATGTAAGAATCCCCTCCAAGTCTTTAAGAGAGTTGGCTCTGCCCTCAATTCAGCATCTACTAAGCTTGTGCAAAGGAAAACTGTATGTGGCAACCCAAATTTCTCAAGGGCAGAACTGTAGCTCACACCACACCTGGAATGGTCATCCAACCACATCAAACCAAGTCTACAGTAGAGAAAGGACAAGACTCTGGACCAGTGTCCCTTCATCTTCCTCTAGTAACTTACCTGCAAGCCAAAAGAAGACACTGGGCTGTAGGGCACTGGGCTCCACGCTGGTGACAGCCACTAAGATGTCCCGTAGAGAAGTGTTTCGGATCTCTTCAATCTCTTCCTTAGAGAACAATCTGGGCATAGGAGAGGTGGGGGAGCTGTCAAGGTTGAGGAGAGATTTAGGACCTCACACTCAGGTAGCCCATGGGGAAAGAGCCCCTGATCCATAGCTGTTTGTAAGAGCCTGCCAGCCTAGAGAGCTGTCAGAGATGAATCCTCACTTGAGAAACCCAGAGGGGCTGGAATTGAGGCCTGTGAGGGCTGTGTAGGGCCAAGCAGAGGGCCTGTGGTCCAGGCTGCGGTAGTTCTAAGACACAGCCCTGGCAAGCCTCACCCATTCCTGCTGTTTTCAAACCAGTAGCGGTCACCATCTCGTAGCCTGACAAACTGATCAAGGACAATAGTGCTGAAAAGGGGTCCAGGGTCTCCATGGCTCTCCAGAAGCCCCCCTGGGAGTAGCTCCAGCCGAGACAGATCCTGGCTGTAGAGGGCAGCTGTGGCCTCCAACGCCTGGAACAGAGAGGGTGTTTGTTTGAGAGGACTCAGCAGCCAGCCCTGGGCAGTGAGACAGCTCCCAGGCATTAGCCCCTGGGCCAATAACAACAAATGACCTTAATAATAACTTATTCCTAGAGAGTACTTATTACACCCCAGGCATTGCTCTGGGTGCTTAGAGTAAGTTAACTCATTTACGGGAAGCTTTCCACAGAGTTCAATTCCTATTCTATGAAAACAAAACAAAACAAAACAAAACAATAGCCAGTCTTCCACATAGTTTATGGGAAGATGTGAAGTCCGAGAAGCAAGTCAGACTGTGAGAGGTTGAATCCTGGAATGATATATAAAAGGTTTCTACCCTTAAAGTAAAAAAAAAAAAAAATTAAACAACTAAATCCCTAGCAATTTGTGGTCACAGTTGCTCACATCTGTGATCCCTGCACTGAGAAAGTGAGGCAGGGGGATCACCATGCATTCAAGTGAGAGTGTTTAAAAAAAAAAATCTGACTATCCATTGTTGTTTGTTTTGTACCAAGAGTCTCACTCTGCCGCCAGGCTGGCCTGGAACTGAGGTACTCTTGCCTCTGCCTCCCATGTGCTGGGACAGAGATAAGGGTCTCTGATATCTCACCCACTACCAGAGTTTTCTACTCTGCTGTTTTGTTTTGTTTTGTTTTGTTTTGTTTTGTTTTGTTTTGTTTTGTTTTGTTTTTCTCTGTGTAGCCCTAGTTGTCCTGGAACTCACTCTGTAGATCAGTCTGGCCTGGAATTCAGAAATCTGCCTGCCTCTGCCTCCCAAGTGCTGGGATTAAAGGTGTGTGCTACCACTGCCTGACTCTACTCTGCTTTTAATTTAATTTGTACACACTGTGATGCACATGTAGAGACCAGAGGATAACTTTCAGGAATTGGTTCACCCCTTCCACCGTGAGGGTCCTGGAGGGGATCAAACTTGGGTTGTCAGGCTTGGCAGCAAATGCCATCTTGACAACTTCTGCTCTTTACTTGTTTATAAGTAAGTACCTGTCCAGATTCATTCCAGTGATACCTAACTGAAGCCAAAGACTTTCTATTGACTTGTCTCATGATTCCAATGTTTATGTAGATTTTACAAGTTTGTAACTTGTACACCAAGTTAAGAGATTCCAAGTTCAGTAGAATTTGTCTTTTGACTCCAAAGGTTCGGGTCCAGTAAATGTGTATTGACTATCCGTTGCTTGCCACACACTTACTTGGCAGACATTGATTTTGTTACTTTTAACAATCCTATAGTGGGTATTGTGGGTCCTTGACTTAGGAACAAGCTATGTTTCTATGTATTGATAGTCTAGCTGCCTTTACCCCTAAGTTAGCTGTTACACTCTGAGCTATCCCCTGAGACCATTGTATGGATTACTTTTAGGGAGGGGTGAGAAGAATATTTCTTGAGACAGGCTCTCCTGTAGCTTGGGCCAGCCTGAAACTTGCTGGTCTTGAACCTCCTGCTTTTGTCTCCAAATGCTAGAATTACAGGCATGAGACGCCACGCTGGGTATAGCACTTCCTTATAATAAGCCTTTTGAGTCTTTTCTGCAACCCTACAGTAAGGGCAAAATACAATGTACTAGGCACACGATTGTGCAAACTCCTCTATGCCTAGGTGACTGTGCCAAGATGACTGTGCAAAAATGGTAAGACAGACAAACTCAGTCTGTTGATGAGCAGGCAATGCTATCTGCCTACAGGGGATAGCTCAGAGTATAACAGCCAATTTCAGGTGAAGGCAGCTAGAATATCAATACGTAGAAACATAGCTTGTTCCTAAGTCAAGGACCCACAATACCCATTATAGGATTGTTAAGAGTAACAAAATCAATGACTATCAAGTAACTGTGTGGCAAGCAATGGATAGTTAGTACATATTTACTGGACCCAGGCCTTCAGAGTCAAAAGGCAAATCCTGCTGGACTTGGAATCTCTTAACTTGGTGTACAAGATTGGAAAACATGACCTGCATGAGTTTTGTCCTCTCACCAAGTGTCAGTCTCTGGTACCCATGTTTTACTGTCCATCTTCCCTGTTTGGGCAGTGTGCCCAGGCCCCTCCCCCCAGCTCTCTGGGTCCTGACCCTTCCTCACAGTGTCATTGCTCCTCGAGAGTGCAGGGTTGATGTCCTGCCATTGGGAAATGGGAGACAGGCCCAGGGCTTCCCTGGCTTTGGTGTAAGATGGCAGGCCTAGATCCCGGCCCCTCTGCAGGCAACTGGCCAGGTAGTCTGTACGGGAAAACTTCAATGGCCCAGGCCAGAAATCTGAAAAAGAAATACTAAATGGTTGGAGGGAGTTGAGGGCCATCAATGCAGCCTTCAGCTCAGACCATTCTAACCAATCCCAGAAATAGATGAGCCATGGAGAAGGAACCATGATCAGTGGATCAGGAATTCTCTTAGGCCTGAGAGCTCCTCCCTGCCTGCCTCTGCAGGTCCAGCTGGATCTCCTCCCAGCTGCAGGGCCAGCCTCAGGCTCACCTTGCACATCCTCAACCACCACGTGGTCCTCTCTCTCAGCAATCTGGGAGGCCATGCCCAGCAGCAGCTCATCCACATCTTCAGCTCTTTGTAGCTTGGGGTGCTGGAGGAGTGGTGAGAAGACAGACATGGCTAATGGAACCAGAGTTTGGGCCCCTGGCTCCCTCTGCCACATCTGCCACATTCTGAGCCTGTCATGTTCTTAGCTCCTGGTGAGCATTTCTCAACTTCAGGCCAATTCTGCACTCATGGTAAATGATATTCCCACCCAAAGCGGATGTGTTGGAGCACAGGGAGGGTTTTAAACTTTCATTCGCTCCTAGGAGATTTGATCATATGATTGGCAAGGATACTAAAGCATCTAGATGCTCATTTTTGCTCTCCCATTAACCAGTTGTGTGGTCCTGCAGAAGTCATAAGACCTGTCTGAACTTGCTGTTCTCCTTTTACTAGAAGAGAGACCCAAGCTAGGGGTATGTATACCCCATCATCGATCGAGCAATTGTCTAGGTGGGATGGCATAGCTTGATGCTCCAAAGCCTCCAGAGGCCGAGTTGTCAAAGGAGACACCTAGGAGGAACAATAAATGTGGAAGCACACATGGTCACATAGTCTCCCTTCCCTCCTGTCTCTCATATTTAGCCCCTGGGTGAGGATTGGCTTCTGACCATGTTCCCAAGCTGGTCCCTTCACTCTGGCCCATCCAAGCTGGCTACTTCACCTAGTGTCTACCTCCTTCACACACTCGACACATACACATGCAACATACACAACACATGCATTTATCAGTCCAATATTTATCTCCAACTCTGACCTCTCGACTCCAGTAGCTGTTGCAGACCCGGAGAGCTCCAGAGACACTTGAGGTACGATTGGGAACCCCCTGAAAGTGGCAACTGGCATTTCTAAAATGCAAGAAGCAAGAATGGTTACTGAGACCACGGGGTCCTAATGCCAGGCATCAGCTTTGGTTTGCAAGATTTCAGTCAGGGGTCCCAGGCTATAGCTTTCCTTGTCTGCTGTACAATCAAGATCTTGGTAGTTACCGAACAATTTGGCTTTTGGAAGGTTCCTAGCTTCCATCTGACCACACATCTGAAAATTTAGCCATTAAAAAAAATTCTGTCCACACTGTCTCCACATGGATAAGAACACACAGAGAAAAAAAAGCATTTTTCTTCATACACAGATAAGGGTTCTTTGGTGGCCACTGGAGACTGGTTCTAAGATCCTCACTAACAGCAAATCCATGGATACATAAATCTTTTATGTAAAATGGCATATTTGCCTATAATCTAAGCACATTAGCTCATACAGTAATATCCAAGTCTTTGTATGTTTACACACACACACACACACACACACACACACACACACACACACACAGAGAGACACACGATATGGGTGCAGGTACATGTGGAGTCCAAAAGTTATGCTCAGGTGTCAGTCCTTGACAGTTCTGCACCTTGATTTGTTTGCTTGTTTGTTTTGAGGATCTTTCATTGGGTCCTGGGTCGATTAGGCTGGGCTGACAAATCAGCCAGAACAAGGGATCTACCTGCCTCTACTATCTCAGCACTGGAATTAAAAGCCTGAACCGCCGTATCTGTCTTCTTATAGGACGTTAAAGACTGAACTCTGGAACTAAAGTCCTTGTGCTTGAGTGGCAAGTACTTTACCAACTGAGCTATCTCCCCAACCCATACTCTTACAATACTTGATATAACATAAATGCTATCTACATAGTCACTAGAATTTATTATTTCAGGAAAAATGTCCCAAAACATCTACATTTTCACTACAGAAGGAACTTTTTCAGATACTTAAAATCCGAAGTTGACTATATGAATAGGTTGACTGACATGCAATAGCTTACTTATATAGATTACACACTTACACTTTTATTATGTACATATCATCTGTATAATTCTACTTCTATGTATGTGTAATCTCTATTTGAGAGAGTCTCAAGTAACCCAGACTGGCCTTGAATTCTCTGTGTAGTAGAGAATAACCTTGAACTTCTGTTCTCCTGTCTTCATCTCTTGCCTGCTGGGATTAGAGACTTTAAACATGCACTACTTTTTTTTTTTTTTTTCAAGATTAAGTTTTCCATTTTGCCTACACTGGCCTTCTGAGCTCAACCTAATCTTCCTCTATCAGCCTCCCAAGCAGGTGAAATGACTTTAAAGACATGAGCTGCTGTAAGCAACTACACACACACACACACACACACACACACACACACACACACAATCACACACACTCACACACTGTTTTTATTTGTTTGATGGGTTGGGTTTTTTTGTTTGTTGTTGTTTGGTTTTGTAGATTGGTTTGTTTGTTTGTTTGTTTTCATTTGAGATGGGTTTTCTTTAGCCCCTGCTGTCCTAGAACTCACTCTACGGACAAGCTTGGCCTTGAACTCAGAGATTTGCCTCCTGCTTCCTGAGTGCTGAGATTAAAGACCTGAACCTCAGCCTTCCATGGTGGTACATGCCTTTCATCCCAGCACTCTGGAGGCAGAGGCAGGTGGATATCTGTGAGTTTAAGGGTAGTCTGGTCAACAAAAAGAATCCAGGACAATCTGACCTGGTTATACTGAGAAACCCTGTTTCAACAAAACAAAAACAAAAACAAAAACAAAAACAAAAAGTGTGAGCCACCCAGCTACATCCACATATACACATTTTAAAGACCATAAACTTTTTTCTTTTGATCAGTCATGTGGACTTCTGTAATCAAGCTACATGGAAGGCAAAGGCAGGAGGGTCTTGCCCAGTTCTGGGCCAGCCAGAGCTGTCTGAAAAGCCATTGACCAAACACATATAAGCACATTACATAATCATGGACTATAGACAACCAGCACCACGCACAATGAATTGTCTATTTATAAACAGACCACCTATTCCTCTCCATTTTCACCATTTTCTCTAGAAACTAGCTGTTAGAAACTGATATGATCCTGTCCTGAGGGCTCCTGAAGGCAGATGTTTATCAATAATGGGTCCAAGCTACAAATATGTGAGCTTCCTCTCCTACCTCATGTAGACCCCAGGGGGCACCATGGTAGAGAGGAACTGCTCAGATGCCACCACGAACTCTGGGGAGATGCTGGGGTCCAGAAATGGATGGTATCCTGAGGTAAGAGGAGAAACAGACACGTTGAGGCTTTAAATCCATACTAAAAGACACTTCATAATTTCTGAGCCCTCCTCCCCACCCCGTCACCTGGATACTCTGGAGGAGTTTGCTTCAGGAAGCTGGGAAGCCACTCATACATCGCAATATTCTGAGGATCAAGAGGTAAAAAGACACGTGTGTAGGACTGGACCCTGAGGAAGGGGCCCAGGGAAGACTTTCAAGTAGACATGCAGGCCAGCAAAGGCTGACTGTGGGAGAAAAAGCCTTTAAAACAACAGCATCAAGTGCTAGGCTCTTCACAGAATTTACCGAGGAGAGATGTTAAGTAATGGTCAATTCCACAATTATCTGGTGTAAACAGAGTTTTGCTTCTCTACCTTGTATAGTGGTTTTTCCTAGACACTAGCTCTCCCTGAAGAAGAGCCTTCCCAGAAAGGGGCGTTGTCCAGGACCTCGGAAGTTTTGTTGGGGGAGCAGAGTCTCTCTGGCTCCTACATACAGGTAGACAACAGGCAGGCAGCAGGACTCACCTGGTAGGTGGCAATGACCCTCTTGCGAGCATGCTGGAACAGTTCCTCGTCCCCCCAGTGTGGGTGCTCCTGCGCCAGCTTCCTGGCACACAGGTTGTGGTAGCGAAACCACAACAAGCCCAGTGCCTGCAGAAAGGGCTCCCTGTTCCCGCGCTGGGCCCCAAAGGCTGCATCCACGTGGGGAAGCAGGACAGGAGATGGACAACAGCTTGAGCCAGGGAAACCCAGACCCACAGGCAGATCCCCTCCTCCAGTACCGGTCCCCAAGCAGCCTGGTGCCTCCAACCCTACCCCTCCTGCCAGGGCCCCACAGTCTCACCATACAGCCCCTGTGGTCCGCCCTGCCCGGTGGCGGGGTCCGGTGCCATCCACATGAGCAGAGAGTTCTGGGAGTTCCGCGGGAAATTGGGGTCAGGCCCAGAAGCCAGCTGTCCTCCAGAGAAGCTCCTCAGAGTGTCGCTCCAGGAATGAGAGGAGCCATAGATGGCGCTGCCATCTAGCCAGCCAGTCACCTGGTTGCTCTGCAGGGAGGTGCAGATGAGCAGGGGCAGGAGGACCAGACAGGTACCTGCTGGGAGGCTAGAGCCTCATCCTGCTCAGCCTTCCCAGTTAGACCTCAGGCCTCCAGAGGATCTGGCCTTAGATTCCCCTCCCACCACTCTGCCCTCCTGCCTTTGGCTGCCTGGCCTCACCAGGTCCCGGGGGTTGCTGGGGCTCTGTCCAGTCATGGGGTCCCAGCGGCTCCTCTGAAAGGGCAGCACCACGTTCCCGCGCTTGTCAGGGTCGAACACTGGGTCCCCACGCGGGATGTAAATGTTGAGGAATTCTGCGGGGCAACCTGGTGTTTCCACACTCACCAGGTCCGAGAGCACATGGTAGCCTGCCCATAATGCAGGAGGGTTTGCTGGGCCAGCAATCGGCCATGCTCTTCCCTGCCTCAGGTATGGCGTCCCCACCATCCCCACCCCCTGCTCCAAGCTTCAGAATAGTCATCTCCTATTATGGGCAAGTCCAAGCCCTGACCTCCACATTCCCTCCTGATTCTGTCTCTCTTGGCCTGCCTGTGCCTACACCTGCTCTCAGATGTTGTCATTGTCAGTTTGGCATTCTCCTTGGTAACTGGGAGGTGTTCAGCGATGACGCCTCAGTAGGCAGGGTTGTCGGCACTAGCTCCAACATGCAGCTAGGAGCCTCCCTGAAGGCCTGCAGCCTAGCAGGAAGTCAGATGGGAGCTAGCGTGGACACTCAACATAGCCAATAGGATCCATCATCTTTGCAGCGACCCCTTGTCACTGAGCTTATGACACCCTAACGCCCCCATAGTGTCCTCTCTGCGGCAGCTAGAACCCTTCTCTCGGTATGTTCTAGGAGCAGCAGTGTCCTGGGGACAGTTCTACCCCACCCCAATCTGCTTTATTCTTATCCTTTTTAATGGCTTCCTCTTCCATCTCTCACCCTCACCTTTGATCCTCCATAGTACCCTCTCTCATCCCCTGACTCCTTAGGCACTGAGGTGTCCAGCTGACCCCCACTGGCTATGTTCCTCCAAGGGGCTGAGTTTCGCTGTAGCGTGTAGTGTTGTCTATATTGCTTTTGTTTCTGACCAGCCAGTTGCATGTGAGTAAACACAGGTTCCTGATTAAAACATCAGAACCATCCTCCTACAGCTCTCACCAAAGAAGACACCCAAGACTGTACGGTTCCGAAGAGATGGCTGCCCTGCAGGACCTCTCATGACCCTATTGCTGAGCTGTCGGGGGTTAGGCAGGTAGGGTTCTTTCAAGGGCTGGTAGACACCATCTGCATAGCTGGCTGGAACAAGACGCTGTAGCCGAGAGCCTGGCATAGGAGAGGTAAAGACAAGGATGGATTTCAATTGTGAGTCAGTCAGTCTGTCTGTCTGTCTGTCTGTCTGTCTGTCTGTCTGTCTGTCTGTGTCTGTGAATGTGAGTGTATGTGCCTGCAGAGACCTGAGGCATCAGAACCCCTAGACCTTGACTTACAGGTAATTTGAGTTGCTGGGAATAGGTGCAGGAATATGAACTCGGGTCTTCTGTAAGAGCAGAACTGTACTCTTAACCACTTAGCAATCTCTGTACCTCAAGAACCTCTTGACCTCTTCTGTCCCCTAGATATTGGCAGCCTTTGGTGATACTTGAGATAGCCTCTTGTGATACTTGCCAGCCCTGACTCTCCACTGGTGAGCACCACCCTGACCCTTGGACTGTGCCTTCACCTACCTTTGCTGCCCCATCTGTGCTCCATGAGGTTGTTATACCATCCATCAAATCGCTGTACCTCCCAAGAAATGGAGTTCTGAGCTCCTGTGTGAAGATGAAAGGAAGGAGGTAACTGGGCAAGTGTGTGCAGGGGAGACCAAGCAGGCTACAAGAGAACAGGTCCTATGATTCCAATAAGAGGGAGAAATAAGGGCAAAGTATTTTCTAAACTCAAGTCTACTCTTCAAGGGACACAGTGAGGAAGACTCCTAAAGTAGAACATGGTGTATCAGCATGCAGTGCCTGCTGACAAAAGGCCTCAGGAGGGAAAACTGGCAATCCAGAAGACAATGCAGAAGCTTGGAGTCCCCTCACATCTCAAGTCCTTGGGAGACACAACATGACAAACTATCATCCTCAGCCCTCAGACACCTACGGCTTGGAACAAGAGCCAGCCACACCCTATAACAGGGAAGGACAAGTCATTCTGTGACCCATCCATCACTGGGCAGAGGCCATATGAAGAGGGATTTAGCCTTTTCCCACTAAGCAGAGCCCCAAGGCAGGGGTGTGTTACTGCTACTCTACTCTGGTCTTTCTGCCAGTTTCTTGGGTGAGACCAAGGACTGATCCTGTGAATGACAGGATCCCTCCTCCTTTGGAACATCTGGTCACTCATCCCTGTTCTTTTTCTTTTCCTTAAGATTTATTTATTTTATGTATATGGTGTTTTGCATGCATGTATGTCTAAGTACCACATGCATGTCTGATGTCCACAGGGTCCAGAAGAGGGCTATTGACCCATTGGAACTGGAGTTATGAACGGTTATAAACTGCCATGTCAATACTGGGAACTGAACCCAGGTCCTCTGGACAGCCAGCATTCTTAACTGCTGGGCCTTCTCCCCAACCCTAATTCCTGTTTAAAAACTCACAGCCCAGAAGGGAACACTCAGCTGTTGAGGGAGGCGAAGGGGTTGCTGAGGAAGCAAAGCAAGAAGGCAGGGTCTAGAATCCTCTTGGTCAGTATATCAGGTGACCAGTCAAACACACTCCCCTAAGAAACAACTAGACTTCTTTTCTACTCACCTGAGAGAACTGAAGAAAGCAAGAGGGGCCCCATTGTTCTGAATGTCTTTAGACCAAAGACAGGGTTTTCAGGCTTTGGTTGATGTGTGCTGTCACTGACACATGAAAGTGCGCAGACAGACACTCATCAGGAAGGAAAATGACTTCACCTGGCCTAGGACCTAGGACAGTAGGACAGCCACACACACACACAAGATCTCCAAAATAAGACGAACTGCAGCAGGCCTAGAGCAGGAGCCTTTGGAGAGAGTATATCCTGGGGATAAGAGGCACAAACTGGGAGAGAAGATGGAGCTCTGGGAAGAGAAAGAACTGGAAAGAACTGAATGTGAGCGGTTTGGGCAAGGAAGGAGTGTAGGGTCTGTATCACTCTCTCCATTGACAGCCAGGAGGGTTATCTTCATTTACCATCTCCCAAGATGCAAAAGGCTTCCAAAGTTTGCTGTTGTTTGCTTGTTCTGAGTCAGTCTTAAGTAGTCCAGACTGACCTTGAACTCATGTACTGGAGGATGACCTTAAATTATTGATCCTCTTGCCTCTATCCCCAAAGTGCTGGCAAAGCCACCACACCTGGATAGAAGCTTGCTCTGCTAAACCTAACCTGTAAGATCATGCATCCACTTCCTCTTCAGAGCCCTGCACTACAGCAAACAGCCACTGATTCTAAAGCTCTCAGACTTCCAGAGCTGGAACTGCTGCGGGTTATATTGTGTTCTGATGCCGTTATTTTACTTTGTGCTTTTTTCCCCCCAATTGAACCCTAGGGCTTCATATGTGCTGGCAAATGCTGTACCACCAAGGTATATCCCCTGTTCCAAGATCATTTTATTTTAAAAACACTGGTCAGTCCTTTTTAGCTTTGGGTCCAGTTTCACTCCAAGAAGCTTTATTGTCTTTGGTGTCTACTCAGTCTTTCCTATTTTAAGTCAGGAGAACTTACCTCATAAAACAGGATAGAAGACAGAGGAGAGAAAGAGACCCACACTAGAAGCCATTTCCATTCTATTGTCTACCCATTTACTCAACATCTAGAAACAAGCACCTGGCATACACAGGGTATTATATCTGCTGGAGGATGCAGAAATGATTGACACATCTTTGGAAAAGACCAGAGGACCTTGGTTCCTCTGACTCTATGCAGCTTCTTTAGTCCGTACTTACCCAAAGAAGCCAGTGTCCCAACCAGGAGGATCCAGGCCAGAGTTAAGTGGAACTCCATGATGAAAATGGTAATGGGGGACTAAATGTCGGAATACTTCAAAACCGAGACCTAGAGCAACAGAGGATAGAAGGATGAGCCCAGGTATTCGAGACAGTCATGATAAGGCGGGGCCACTAAGAATCAAGGCTGGGGAGTTGGGCTTGGGGAGCAAAAAGCAAGAGACTCACTCTCTCAGAAGGCCTCTAGTTCATTCAACGAATAACTGACCAACACAAGCGTATACAGAACTGACCTGGGCTCTAGAGCCAGTGAAGAACAGGACAAAGCCAACCTTGCCCTTGTGAACGTTAGTTTCTGAGTACTTGAACGCCCTTGCTTTGGCCCAGCTGCCCACAGAGGCTGTTCCATTGCAGGAGCCCAGCTTGGGACGAGGGAGCTGAGGAACTCAGCTGAGGTCTCAGGTCTGCTGTACATCCTCTGTGAGATCTGAGGTAAACCATTTATCTGATCCAACCCTTATCACCCTCTCCTAGCTAAGGTGAAGAGCATGCCTGAACTGTTCACTCCGAAGCATGGTCAGAGTCTGACGGGAGACTGAGATTGAATTCAAGCCAAGAAGACTGACAGGTGTAATGCAAATTGGACAGAGGCTGAATCTCGGCTCCTTGGAGGAAACTCAAGGGGAGTACCATATCAGCTGCTCCTGTTCAGTCCTGCCTTCCGGAGGCTAACAAGTCATGTGGGACCACAGGTAAACAGAGGCAGCAGGGCACTCAAGCCAGTACTCCTCTGGCAAAATGTCACTGAAGTTGTCCTAAGGACAACCTGAAGATTGGAGGTGGAGTGGTGAAAGTCACTGTGCTCAGAGAAAGCCCCATCTTCAGCCAGGGCTCCTGCTATCTAGTTGAAGGTGGGAACCCAGCAAGTAACCTCACCCCCCCGCCCCCCGCCCCAACCCCATCTCCTACTAAACAAGTGCAGAAACCCAGACTGTCCAGCCCCCAACTCAGGAGTCCATGCATTCTAGAGGTTCTCTGGAGTGTGGCCTTTGGTTGCTTGTGAGGAGCCGGGCTCTGGAGAGCTGAAGCTGGTGTGTCAGGGGTGGTAGAGTGGTGGGCCATCGTTGTGTTTCCCTGATCAAAATAGTTTGACCTCCTTCCCCTTCCAATCAAGTCTTCAGGAGCCTGGACTCCAAGTGTAGACACATCACTCCATCCCTAACAGCCTGTGGGGTTAAGGCCAGACTGTGGGGACAAACTCGAAAGGAGAGTGGCCATGCTAATAACCTCTCTGTGGGTAGGTAGCCCTTAACAATTTACATAGCCACTTGGGTGTGGTAACTTCCCAAACAATCTGGAAATGAAGGCACAACCCCAGGGCAATAAAGCCCCAGGCAGTGGCAGATCTGGGAGAGTACAAGCCTGTCTGTTTCTTGCCCACATGGCCATTTTTCCAAACCAGAGTCTTAGAATTGTGGTTCTGTTGGCCCTGAGGTGGGAAGGAGAGGAAGACAAGTTAAAGCCACAGAGATCCCAACCTGAAGACCCAGGGAGTAACTGTATACTGAAGACCAACAAAGTATTGGCATGGTGTGCTGGTGCCAAGAAACCCTCTAGGCCCAAACAAACTAGGTCACTCAACATTCTCAGGACCAGATGATCCTGGTTTTTCAAAGTTGGTGTGCTGAGCTCAGGCCTTAGCAAGGTTCCTTTTAGCCTCGGGAAAGATTGGAGGTACACGAGGCTACAATTCCCCTTCCGCAGAAAAGGAAGCCCACCGGTAACCTTTCCTCCCCGACTCCCGCTGTCCCCACCCCTAGAACCCTCTCCCTCGGAACACTCCCTTTCGTGGGCCAGGAGAAATGTTCAGGGTTCTGACCTTAGCTTCTGGTCGCCCCAGCCTAAGACTGAGGATAGGTTCCCGGCTGTCTCCGGGTTCGCTGTAGCCCGCTCGGTTCTGCCAGCTTCTCCAGCTCTAAGTCGGGGCGGGCGGGGCTCGGGGGTGAAGAGCGGACAGCGCGTCCCAGCTCTGGGGCGGGGCACAGTAGGGCGGGATAGAAGCTAGCGAGGGGACCAGCATGAAAGGGGACCGGAGCATGAAAGGTGAGACCGTGTAGGACGCAGGGCTCCTGGGTGCCGAGGGTTCAGGCACGTTAGCCGTTTGGGAGGCGGGAGGGCAAGTCTCCCTCCCCAAGTTCCGACTCTTGGGAGCTGAGGAAGAGGGTGGAAGATAAACAGGGTGCGGGGAAGGAGAGTTGTTCCCAAATCCTCCCCCCACACAGGGCTCTAAAACAAAGAAAGTACCAAACATTCACTCACAGATCAGACCTGGCACCAAAGCAAGGTCTCCACCTGTCCCCAAAACCTGTAAGTCTGGGTAACCAGGGTTCCTGGTGGAACCTCCCAGGTCTCACCATTCTGCGAGCCTCCTTTGTGTTACAGCTGCCAGGGGAGCTGGCATGGGTAGGAGTAGGGGATCTTGGGGGTGGATGCAGAGGGCACAAGTGCTGGAGCTCTGGCCTAGCACGCCAGTCTGTCCCTCGTCCGACAGCGGAGTGCCAGGACCGAGAAAGTTGAAAATGACTTGGAATGGAAGACGGAGAAGACGCCAGGCTGGGTTTGTGGGGTCACAACCTGGTCCGCAATTGAGTTAGAAGAATGGGGAATTGGAAGGGACTCTAACTGAACAAAGTGCGTGGTTTTGGTGACAGGACGACTACGACTACGTCTGGACCCGGTTCCTGCCCTATCTCCACAAAAAGGAGCGTTGTGAGTTCCCAAAGACGAGAAGCGCTAGCTGCCACACGCACGGCATCTGAAAGAGAGGAAGGTAGGGAACCTTGGATTGGGTGGGTACAGTCTATGAGATCAGACCTTGAAATGCTGCTCCGGTACTGACCTCCAGGGGCGCACTTCTTGAGTCTACACAGACCGATTCAGATCAAGGGGGGATTTGTGAAGGAAAAAAATTGACAAGAAATTAAACAAGGCGAACTTCTTAAGGCTATAAAAGTCACAAGATTTGTCGACACTGAATCTTTATTTCTCTTAAGTAGAGTCTGGATTGGTTGGATTGCTCAGTTTCCTATCCCCGAGTTCATTACCACTCATCACTGGAAAATCCCTCCCAACACCTCCCCCCCCCCCCCCGCCCACCCCCACCCACCCCCCCCCCCCCCCCCCCCCCCCCCCCCACACGCGCGCGCGCGCGCACACACACACACACACACACACACACACACACACACACACACACACACACACACACACACACACCTCTAACTTCCTTAAGAAGGAGGACTAGGTTAGGCGTTCCTGAAAGAGACTTCCTTTAGCCAGCTAGGGCTGTAAACTTTTAATGGGTTTTACTTCAATAAGAAAAATAAACTGTCACATTCTGGTAGTCCTGTATCATCCACCAGAGTGCTTGACAATAGTAGACATGTCACCTAAAGTACCTTTATAGAAAGCGAGTAGTCCTTACTTTGCAGGTTCTGTAGGTGGGGGCGGGGGCAGAAGAAGGCCTTAGGCAGAAAATCTTGTCAAGCTGAGAGAGAGAGAGAGAGAGAGAGAGAGAGAGAGAAAGAGAGAAAGAGAGAGAGAGAGAAAGAGAGAGAGAGAGAAAGAGAGAAAGAGAGAGAGATCGGAACTTCTTCAAGACTGTTAACTTTATTTCTACCGACTCGTCCTATAAACACTGGAAATTCATTTCATCTTGTGATAAGTACGGACTAGATAACTAAGTCTGAAATACTACTGAACACGGAGGAAAGCTGTAAGTACTTAAAGGCTGCCTTCCAAGCCAAGTGAGAAAATAGAACCCCTAAGTGAAGGAATTGGCCTTCCTCAGTAAGAAAGCACCCAACTCATCACAGCGGCTCCTGTGAAAACTACAGGTGTCCGTGTTACTGGGCACGACAAAGTGTGGGTGTGCCTTTCTCCTGGCTGTGCTTTTAAGGTTGTTGGTGTGTGTCTGATTGTTCTATGTCTGTTTGTGTCCATCATGTAAAAATGCATGTGTATCCCAGTCATGGTGGTGAGCTAAGGGACCGGGGGATAAAGTTAATATTGATGTGAGAGTTTGCTAGATTAGACCCTATTCTGCAATTAGACTTCACTGTCAAGCCTGAGAAAGAAAGACAGTCCCAAGAGAAACAGGGCTTTGTTGGCAAAGCAGAGTTCCTACAGCTTCTTACTTCAGTCGATCTTCATGCTGAAGCCCTGTTAGCATAATAATGAAACCAAATTAGGACCAGTGGTGAAATTCAGCTTTACTAAGCCAGGCAGTATAGAGTAAGGAATATCTAAATTGTGAAATGAAAGAAAGGATGAGAGCAAGGGACTAAGGGACCAAGCAAGGCAAATTGTATTCAGCATCCGTCACTTGCTCTAATCATCTTTAATAGTTTGGAGACTCGAAAATAAGTTAACAATGTCCTTTCTGTATTTGAGATACAGAAAAGCCTTTTGTTAGTGTTTCTTTAACAAGTCATGTTAATAGAGATGAGCCATGCTCACAAAACTTTTATAACCTCTCATTAATATAAGCACAGGAATACTAAGAATACGTGATCCTGACCAAGATGCATATGCTGCAAATATCCATTGTTGGAATTCACATATAACATATAATAAATAGTATATAATATGTCTTCTTCTTTCACTTTTCACACTTATTTGGTATGTGTATGTGTGTGTGTGCATGTGTGCATGCATGAATGCATCCCATGGCATGAGTATGCATGTCAGAAGACAACTGTTAGAAATCAGTTCTCTCCATCTGCCATGTGGCTTCTTAGGATCAAACTCAGATTTTCAGTCTTGGCAGCAAGCACCTTCACCCACTGAGCCACCTCACTGGTTAAATGAGTTCTTTCTATGAACAAGCTATGCTTTATCTTAATTTATGCCTTCTTTCTTCCTCTCCTCTCCCTCCCTTTCTTCTTCCTGCTATTATTATTATTATTGTTGTTGTTGTTATTGCCTTGGATTGCCTGCAACTTGTTGTGTAGATCAGGCTGGCCTCCACCTCAAAAAGATCTGCTTGCTTTTGCTTCCTAAGTGCTGGGATTAAAGAATGTATCACCATACCCCTACCCAATCTAAGACCTAAGGCATTTCACATTGTGTAGTCTTTCTTCCTATATATACTTCCTTAGAAATATAATGGTTTCAGTTTGGGTGTTATAAATAAAAATTCACTATAACAAAAAAACCTTACGTTTTATAATAAATGTCACTAGGCCAGCGGGACAGCTCATCCGGCGAAGGCACTTGCTGTCCATGCCTGACAACCTGGGTTCAAGCCTAAAGATGAGAAGAGAGAATCAATCCTACAAAGATGTCCTTACACTTCCATGTAGATGTCATGGGAAGTACACACACACACACACACACACACACACACACACACACCTTTTTTTGTTTGTTTGGTTTTTTTTTGTTTTTGTTTTTTTTTTTCAAGACAGGGTTTCTCTGTGTAGCCCTGGCTGTCCTGGAACTCACTCTGTAGACCAGACTGGCCTTGAACTCAGAAATCCGCCTGCCTCTGCCTCCCAAGTGCTGGGATTAAAGGCGTGCACCACCACCGCCCGGCTTTTTTTGTTTTTTGTTTGTTTGTTTGTTTTTTACACATTTCTTTTTAATTAAAAAACTATGAGTGTTTTGCAGGCATGTATGCGAGTGTACCAAGTACATGCCTGGTTCCTGCAGAGGCCAGAAGGGAGCATTAGATCCCCTGGAACTGGAGTTACAGACAGTTGCCAGCCACCACGTCGTGGTTGTTGGAAATTGAACCCAGGTCCTCTGCAAGAACAAGTGCTGTTAATTAACTTCCAAGCCATCTTTCTAGTCCCTCAAAGTAACAGCTCTTTAGCTATACATTTTCACCTAAGTTTAAGAGTATGTTTCATGTTCAACTAAATATAAACGTTTAAGTTTGTGCATTTACATTTCTTAGAGACTCTAGCTATTAGAAGAGGCTTTCTAGACAGTTCTTTGAAATTACAAAACGTAGGTCAGGTTCATCTGATCCCTTCTTGGGCAGCTTTTAGCCTTGAACTGGCAGTGCTCTGCTAATGGGAATAGAAGTATAGCATAAGTAATGAGGGGCATAGCTCCCTCTTGTGTGAAGACAGAGAGACCTGCAGAAAGAACTCATTTATATTCATCAATCTGATCCAGAGATTGATTAGAATATGCTACATGCAGATGGTACAAAGATGGGAAGATTAAATCTCTGCCCTCCAGGAGACTCTGTCTAAAAGGGAGATAAATGTTCAAAGAGACAGCATGTAGTAATGATTGTGATTATGGAGATATGTGTCAAACACACTTGGGATGGTAGAGTAGGAAAACTGCCCACTGGCCTGATGGCATCGGAGGTAACTTCACACAGAAGGTAAAATGCGCTAAGACTTGAAGTGAGAAAAAGGCGTTTGCCAAGGCTAGACCATTCCAGATAGAAGATATAGCCCGTACAAAGGCAAGAAGCTCAAAAAAGCATTTCAGTCATGGAGAGGGGAGAAAAGTGTCATTGCTCAGAAAGCACTTTCTGTGTGATAGTAACAAAATAAGTTTTTACCCAGGGCAGAGAAGAGACAGAAGAGTAATTAGAAAAATTATTCTTGCACAAGGCAAGAGGAGAGAATGGGGCTAAAGTAGGAAAAGGCAGCGGAGAAGGCGACCGATGGATAAGTTCACGAAATACATGGGTGTGGGGTGTGTGTAAGATGGTCCTGGTCTCGACATCTTTGATTAATGGGTGGTGATCAGGTTGAAAAGAAAAGAAAATAGACTAAAGGCAGAGTAGCAGGGAATTCCATTTGGAACCTGCTAAATTTGAGGCGTCAAAGGAACATCTCAGTGGGAAGGGCCGTGAGGCAGTCAGTCAGTTTGGGTTTGGAGCTCAGGGAGACATCTGAGAACTATATCTAAGCCATGGGAACAGATGAGATTACCTAAGTATTATTTTGTTTTGGGTTTTGAGAGAGGGTCTTAGCATATAGCTCAGGCTAGCCTGGAAATCTCGGTCCTCTTGCTCTACCTCTTTAGTAATGGGATTGCAGGGGTGCACCTGTAATGTGCACCACGCTTGGCTATCTGGGGAAACCTTGATGATGCCAAAGGAAGAGAATCAAGATGGAATCCTGAGCAGCACAGATGTTTAGTAGAGAGGAAGAAGGAGGCGCCTACACAGGGTGGCCCATGGTAGGGCACCCAGGAAACATGGCGCTGTGGAGGCAAAGAGCAAGTGTCAAGAAAGGCAATGGGTTCTGCAGTGTCGAATACAACAAATTTAAAAGATTTTTTTAAAGTGAAAATTTTCCTTCAAGTTATTTAGTGAGGTAATGCTAAAGACAAGGATTCGGCAAAGTTAGGTTATGATGGTCAAGGAGACAAGGGATAAGTAAAGGTGTGGAAACACCAACACAGACTAGTCTGCCAAAAGCCCTGGCTGGGAAAAGGAGAGTTGGACCGGACAGTGAGAGTGAGAGTGTGGAGGCAGTGAGAGTGTGGAGGAGATCAAGAAAGTTTCTCTCTCTCTCTCTCTGTCTCTCTCTCTCTCTCTCTCTCTCTCTCTGTCTGTCTGTCTGTCTCTGTCTCTGATGTCTCTGTCTGTCTGTCTGTCTGTCTGTCTGTCTGTCTCTCTCTCTCTCTCTCTCTGTGTGTGTGTGTGTGTGTGTGTGTGTGTGTGTGTGTGTGTGTGGTTTGAGTTTGGAGAAACTTGGATTTATCCTTGGGGAAATGGTCCAGTGATGAACGGAATGCTGTGAGAATATCAGGGTTGACTGCCAGTGTGGTAGTTGTAGAGAAGGTAGTGGTGGGATAGAGAAGGCAGTGGTGGGATAGAGAAGGCAGTGGTGGGATAGAGAAGGCAGTGGTGGGATAGAAAAGGCAGTGGTAGTAAGAGCCCAGAACATCTGTGGTGCTGGAGACAAGATGGGTGTTTCTCTGGGATGGAAGAGTCTAATCTAACACTTAAGAAGAAAGCAAAACTTTCACATTAAAAACAGAGGCTGTGGTTGTACAACTTGCCCAAAAGGCAGGATTAAAAGCTAGGCTGTAAGTCTCCCTGCTTCTTTGCCTGATAGCATGGCACTGTTTGTTTCCAATAGTGTTCTTTGCACTTTCCACACCCAATTTCATTTCATAAAGACCCTCTGAAGTAATTATTATTTCTGTTTTTCAGTAAAACTCAATAGAGGCGACGTTCCGAAAGACAGGAGCAGAATTCAAGCCCTCTGGAACTGTGTGAGTGGAAAGTACGTTACCTTCCCACTTAGCAGACTCCTCCTGCTCAGAGAAAATCCTGGTCCTCTTAATCCCCCAAACCCCAGTACAGATTACACCTAGAAGAGTTAATAGGAACTGCATCTGTGGGTCACTGGGACACTGGGTCCTGGTTTCGACATCTTTGATTAATGGGTAGTGATCTTTCACCTCTGATTTTGATATCTCTAAAGTTGGGGTGCCTCTGACCATCAATGGCTGTTCTGATTTAATTGGCAGTACTTTCTTCATGATCTGTGGAATAATAAGGTGTCTTGCAATTAATGTTGTCCAGACACTGATGAAATGGCCAGGTATCATTTTACTAACATCCTCTGTATAAAGGGACAGACGAGAGTCAACCGAGCTCTGAGAGCCATGAAGCAACAGATAGAGAAGCCAGTGTTTGAGCTGAAATACTGCGTGGGGATGTGAATGGAAGAAGAGGGCTATGTTGATGATGCGGGGAATAGTAGAAAGGCTGATCCCAGCACTGTGCGATGGGGGCGCTTATTCAGGTTTTTCTGGAATCGCCAGTCCCATAGCCAGGGTGCTTGAGCAGCTGGGCAGTGCTGGGTCAATGGATCAGCCCCCTGTTGGTGTAGTTGAACTGTACACGTAGCAGCCTTTTGGCTCTTGTTGTTTGGAGACTGAAAAAGAAAGGCAATCTTTTCATAATCTGTACCATCTCCTACCCTTATGGCTTTGTTTGATAGTAAATACAGCTGTTTTTATGTTCTGTGATCTGCCTGCGCTACAGCCTGGGGGAAATAAAAGAGAGTTCTTTTTCTTCAGATATCCCCAGAAGAAACAGAAAAGCCCCAAGGGTAACAATGGAGCTCAGTTAGAGGGTTGAGTGGTTGTTTAGGAAGGCAGCAAAGGACAGCAGAGACTGACGGCCAAGACCCTAACTCTGTCACAGCCAAGGATGGGAGATACATGGCTGAAAGGCAATGGAGAAGCAGGAAAGGTGACGAAGATCGAAGGCACCAACAATACAGGCTTCAGAGACGACAGACCTGGGGTGGTTTATTCTTTGATGCATCCCTAGCCCCATGGTAGTGTTTGGTACACAGAGGGTTCTCAATGAATGCCTCTCCTTGCAGCGTCAACACCCCTGTGTACCCCCACCAATATGGCTGCTCTTGGACACACGCTGCCCTTCTACACTGGCCCCAAGCCAACCTTTCCAATGGACACTACTTTGGCTGTTATTATCACCATCTTCCTGACTGCACTGGTCACCTTCATCATCATACTGCCTGGCATCCGTGGGAGGACGGTAAGAAACAAACCTCAGCCCCAGAGACTTTGTCTTTAAGAGTGAGGGGTACAGACTCTGTCTAGATAGAAGCAGACCCAGGGAAGGACTGCCAGCCACAACCCTGTACATCTCTAGGGCGGAGTTTCCTCTCACCCAACCAATAGATTGAGAGTGATTTTGTGTCAGACATTCTGATTGTAACTGGCCAAATAGGCTCAGTTGTAGAACCCCTGCCCCTCCCCATCATAGAAAGAGGAAGGGCAAGCTTGGAAGAAGGGCTATGCTTACTAAACCCACCCACTCTGACTCAGAGGCTGTTCTGGCTGCTACGGGTGGTGACCAGCTTATTCATCGGGGCTGTGATTCTGGGTGAGTGCCAAATGCCACAGACTTGGGCAGCTGCCTCTGTCTTGTCTTCTCTTTGTGGCCTGTCTCTCTTCTTTCTGTTTTTCTGTAGTGGCCACTGATTCAGGGTGTGATCCAGCCCGCACACATCTCTAACCTTGGTTCTAGCCCCTCCCTTACTGTCACCCTTGCCCTGAGAGGTGTGTGTGAGCCAGGGAAACTCTACAGGATGCATCTTCGAAATCTTCCTAACGTTTTATTTGGGTCATAATGAATCTGGAAGACTCTGCCAGGGGAGTTGCTTCTTTGGCTTCAGTGATTAGGAAAAAAACCGACTTTTTTTTTTTTAATTGATGTTGTCTGTGTTTGCACATCATGGTTTTATGTTACTGTTTTCTTACCCAGCTTTGTGAGTGGCTGTCCCTAAATGGGCTTGGAAGGGGTAAGCAGAGTGTGAACATGGAAAATTTTAGATCCTAACCCTTTCCTTCATCCCACAATAGTGACTGATAGACTTAGTAGGCGTCAGACATGGGCTAGTGACTGGGTGTGCAATTATAACAAGTTTAGACATGGAGCCCTGTAGTTCTCCTTCTGACTAACCCAGTAATGCCCAGACCTTCCTGAGTTGCAACTCTCCAAACCCAGCTGTGAACTTCAGTTCTGAGTGGTCTGTGGGACATGTCAACACCAACACAACATACAAAGCCTTCAGTCCCAAGTGGGTCAGCGTGGACGTGGGGCTGCAGATTGGCCTTGGAGGAGTCAACATCACCCTCACAGGTGAGGTTCTTACTTGTAAGGGAGGGAAGGCTCTGCTCTGTATCTTTGAGATGCACTGATGTGTTTCCTGAGGGACACAGAACTATAGTCTGATTAGCACTGAAGCTTGGAGGAGATGTGGGCTTTGAGGGAATGGCAGGAAAGGAAATTCAACAGTCTCTTCACTATCAGCTGCCAGTTCTTGGCCTTCTGCCTAGTGTGAATAAACCCCTAACCAAGGCAAATGGCCCAATGCATTCTTTGGGTTCCTACTAAGCACAGCTGCCCTGTTCCTCAGGGACCCCAGTGCAGCAGTTGAATGAAACCATCAACTACAATGAGGAGTTCACGTGGCGCCTGGGCAAGAACTATGCAGAGGAGTACGCAAAGGCCCTGGAGAAGGGCCTTCCAGACCCGGTGCTGTACCTGGCTGAGAAGTTCACCCCTCGAAGCCCATGTGGGCTGTACAACCAGTATCGCCTGGCAGGGCACTATGCCTCAGCCATGCTGTGGTGAGCATGGATATGGGGTGAGACAGACCTTACTGGCTTACACTCCGAAACGGATTTTTCTAGCCACCTGGTTTTCACTCAAGGGAAAAATCCTGCGTGGGAGGAGCTGCCGTTAGTAACCTTAGTTCTCTGTTGGGAGGCCCACAGGCAAGATTTCTCCTTCACCTATGGGGGACACCGTCTACCTGGGCTCTGCAATCCTCTCTAGCAGGTAGAAGTGCCTGGGCCAATCCTCACTGTGTCTTGGCTCTCTAGGGTGGCATTCCTCTTTTGGCTGCTGGCCAATGTGATGTTGTCTATGCCAGTGCTGGTTTACGGTGGCCACATGCTGCTGGCCACTGGCCTCTTCCAGCTGTTGGCACTGCTCTTCTTCTCCGTGACCACGTCACTCATATCACCCTGTCCCCTGCGCTTGGGCACTGCTGTGTTGTACACTCACCACGGACCTGCTTTCTGGATCACGTTAGGCACAGGTGAGACCCTTCCCTAAAAATGAGGGCTCATAGTGGAGGAACTATCACATCAGTGGGATGGGGGTCTGCTTCTAGAGGTAAAGATGCCAGTGCCTTTTTAAGAGCCCTATCCGTAACTGTAACTCCCTCTCTGTCAGCTTTCTCTCTCCAGTGCCACTTCCTCTCCTCATTATGCTCACTTCCCTGTCACATCCATTGTCCCCTAACTCTCTTTACACATGTCCTCCAGCTCTTCCTGTTGTGTGTCCCTCCTGCGTCCCCTGACCACGCTCTCATGTCTCTTCCTAGAGGCCATGCGTGTCTTTACTTCACACTGCCTCAAATGCCCTAAACCAACCTGTTTCACTGTTTCACTTCCTGCCAAGCTCTCTCTGCTCCCCCACGTTGTCTTCGTGTCTCTTTCCATTCCCATCTGTCCCTATTTCCAGTCTGTCTTCTTCTCTTTCTTCTTCCTCTCTCTCAGTTTGGAGTATTTAAATTCAGGACAATAGATTCATGTTTGCAATATAGACCCCTAGGACATTAAGTCATCTCTATGAACTCCAGTTACTCTAAGGCAGCAGCCCAGACCTCCCTTAGGGTTCTTCTGGTTTCTTAGATGATCTTGGGAGGACTTTCTAAACTAAGCAAGACATATGTCACCTGCATCCACAGGACTGCTGTGTATTCTGCTTGGCCTGGTCATGGCCGTGGCCCAAAGGATGCAACCTCACAGACTGAAGGCTTTCTTCAACCAGAGTTCAGAAGACCCCATGCTGGAGTGGGGCTCTGAAGAAGGGGGACTCTTGAGTCCCCACTACCGGTCCATAGCTGAGAGTCCTGCGACCCAGGATATCCCCATGTCAAAGGTTTCCTCTGAGACATGTTTTAAGGAGGAACACCTCAAAGAGTCTGACTGTTCCCTGTAATGCTCCTCTCCTGGCAGCCACTGAGTTTACAGCCAGACTCTAGGCTTCACTGGAGCCCCCACAAAACCAGCAGAACTGCCCAAGAGGTGGGTTTGGGTTGTATCACATGCTCAGGTCCACTTTGTTGATGTAACAGAATAAGAGACACAACCTACTAATGCAAAAAATAAATGACCCAAAATCCCAAGGTTCTGAAGAGACGTCAGACATGCCCAGAAATTGTTGTCATGATGACAGCACAGGGGTGGCTATTTCTTCACAGCATCAACTTTCTTGAATGCTTTGCCTCTTCAAGGTGCCAACCTTCCACTCAAAACAGATATGATTGGCTTCCTCAGCATCCATCTTTTGCTTTTGGGGGTTTGGGCCCCTTCCTTTCTTTTTCAGTTTTCACAGTTTGTGTGACCTCTGGGTCCACATTAGCCGGAGAGCAAACATGTTCCAGTTTTAACATTAACTGGCTGTGTGCCACATTCTCTTTGACCCTTAGTTTCTAAATATGCTATGTAATATTGTTGAACTTGAGAAAAAACTTTTTTTAAAAAGTCCCAGGGTATGTATAATGTGTATAATAAGTATTTTGCCTGAATGTTTGTCTGTGCACCACTTGTATGCAGTGCCTGCAGAGGCCAGAAGAGGGCATTGCAGACATGCCTTGGAACTGGAGTTACAAGAAGTCGCCATGTGGGTACAAAGACCTCAATCCCTATATCCTGAAAGAGCAGCAGCTAGTGTTCTACCCCTGAACCATCTCTCCAGACCCCAGGATTTATATTTTTATGCCTTGTTGACCTCTCTCTTAGCTCTCAGATACAAACATAAAAGAAGACAACTGAAGGAATTAATGAATGAACGTCAAAATCCTTATCTTTCCCAGTACATTCAGTTTGGCTAGTAGAGATTTGGGCAGAATGTACTACAACCGACCACCCCTTGGAGCAGCTCCCGAAGATGCAGATACCTGTCAGTTCCTTTCAGATCTCACTAGAGGGCGCACCTCTCCCTACTGTGTTTCTCAGGCTTCTCAGCACCTGAAAACTCGGCTATTACTAGCCTAGAGAAGTTTCTCAAGGTTATAGCGCCAAGGGCCAAGAGAAGCCAAGGAAATTGATTGGCAGGGGAATTTTGAAAAACAAAACAAAAAATGTTTATTTACAGTTCTCCTGAGAAATCCATTCTCTAGAGCAAAGGTACACCCGGGGTGCCCCCTTGTCCTCCCGCATGGCCATGCAGTCCTCTAGACTCAGCTGTGCTCCTGGCACAGCGCTCTTAACACCATCTTCTGGTCTGTGGGATCCCAAGGTGGGGATAGGAAGCCGGAGTTAGTTCTTTTCACAGGATAGTCGTAATATTTAAGTCTGGAGTCTTAAACTGTTCGTGATGCGGGTTGTTGAGGATGAGAGGTGAATTTCCTTTAGCCTGATCGCTACAGTCTTTGACACTTTGATCCAGAAACGTGCGAAGGGCGCCGGGCCGAGTGTAGTGGAGAATCACCACCGCCCCTCCGAGGAGGAGGCTCAGGATGCCTGCACCGGAGGGAGGGAGGGAAGACAGAGGGAGTCAGGGATGCAGGATCTCCTTGACGTGATTTGGAGCCCATTCATGGAGTTTCCTATACACACAACTCTCAGAAAGAACTGACATGCATTATACGAAGCACGAGTTCTTATGCAAACTGGGGCAAGACACTGAACCCTTCCGAAACTAGCTCTTCTCAACCGTAAAATACCGTGTCTGTTCCCACCTTCTGCGGGTTACGGAGACGAACAGATTAAATAAGAGCGCTCATTCTGTAAACCTGAGAGCGCACATCCCATACACACCCCGGTCACCACCAGCTAAGCATCCCTCGGTACTCACCCGTGGCCAGCGTGACCCAGAAGGAGGCGCCGTAGTGAGGCGTGAGGACGGCGGAGCCCAGGCGGAAGTGGCAGAGCGGCACGCTGGAGATGGAGGCGAAGGCGAAGACGGCGAAGAGCGTGAAGGCACTGGTAGTGAGCAGAGCCAGGCCTCCGTAGAGCGGGGCGGGCATGGAGAGCAGCGCGTTGGCAATGATCCAGAAGCAGAACGCCACCCTGCAAGGGACCAAGGCAGCGCTCCGTGAGCGGAGTTCCCTGACCAGGGCTGCTGGAGGGGTAGGGGAACCCCCTGGGAGAGCTGGCTCCTGAGCCTCCCCTCCCAGCCCCTCCGCCTCTCCCCTGTAGCTGGGACGTGAACTCCGTGGGTTTTGCGGATTGCCAGCCGATCCTGCCCGCGAAGCTGCAGTACAACCGCGCTCTCCACGTCACATGCACCCTGCCCTGCCCCCATCACAGGCTCACCACAGTGTTGCCGCGGCATAGTGGCCCGCCAGATGATATTGGTGATACAGCCCGCAAGGACTGCTCGGTGTGAACTTCTCTGCCAGGTATAGCACTGGGTCTGGCAGTCCCTTCTCCAGGGCACGGACGTACTCTTTGGTGTAGTCTTCGTCCAGACGCCAAGTGAAACGCTCGTTGTAGTCAATGGTCTCATTCAGCTGCTGCGTTGGTGTTCCTGCGGGAAGCCTTGGGGGTCATGGCACTGTGCAAGGCCAGGGACCCGGAAACTAAAGAATTTCAGATAGGGAACTAAGGGTGGGGCGACTGTCAGGAAAGAGAAAGGTTAGGTATCGGGGAAACACAAACACAATTAAATCAAAGGCTTTCTAAGCCAGAGGGATGTGAAATGGTCCTCTAACACAGTGCTTCTCAACCTTCCTAATGCCGTGACTCTTTAATACATGCTGTGGTAACCCCCCAACCATTGAATTATTTTTGTTGCTGCTTCCTAACTGTAATTTTGTTACTGCTAGGAATCCCGCTGTAAAGGTCTGTGTGTTCTGACGTTCTAGATGACACCTGTGAAAAAGGTAGTGAGGATTGCGACCCACAGATTGAGAATCTGTGTTCAACATCTCTTGGTACTCAGCTTTCTAACCACAGGAACCCCTGGCCCCAAGAGCCCACTTTGCCCCAACCTCCTTACCTCTGAGTGTAATATTAACGCCCACCAGCCCCACGTGCAGACCGACATGAACTTGAACACGGGATGCACTGAAGGCTTTGTAGGATGTATTGGTCCACACTCTCCCCACGAACCAGTCTCCACTGAAGTGCACAGCTAGGGGGAGATGCATGCAGGGACATGTGGGTAAGGGTAGAAGTGGGGAGATGGAAACTACAGGCTTGGTGGTGGAGATGGATCAGAAAGACAATGGTCTAGGAGCCTGGCATCATAAGGTAAGGGCGGATTAGTGGGCAAGTACAGTGGCGGAGGCAGGGGACACCTGGGCAAATAAAAGCACTTCCCAAGGTCAGCCTGGGCTACATAGTGAGAGACTGTCTCAAAACAAATGGAAAAGCCCACGCAAAGGGAAGATGGGGTGCTAGAAATAGGTGCAAAGTGGAGGGGGGTGTCCAGAAACCATGCTTGCTCCCAGATTCTCAGTGACTCTCCTTCCCTACTCCCCCCTTCCCCCTCCAAGATACCCAATTCACTCACCCACAATTTCTGCACCTATGAACAGGCTAAGAAGAACCCTCACCAACCAGAACCAGCGCTGTAGGAAAAGATACATACTGGATCAGGCTTGGGTACAGCCCAACCCATCCTCAAGGCCTCCCTTGACCCCACTCTACCGTATTCCTGACCTTTTGAAGATGATGCCATGCATGTTTTTCCTTCAAGTTCCTCTACACCAATGATATTTCTGATATTTTCTGGGCGTGTGCTTCCCTGAACATTTCCCCTCACCTACTTCCAGGTCTACCTTGCCTGGCACTCTCTGACTACCTTTATACCCCCAGCTGTCTGGCGCCGGCTCTCTGCCTCAGATTCAGTCACTGCTTGGTGAGGCTCAGTGAATTCAGAAGTGCCAGGCAGACAGGGGTCACCTCTCCCAGAAGAGGGAGGCCCCAGGGCCTGGCTGTCAATTAAGGGAGAGAGACTGGGGATTTTTCTAGACCTCCGAACCAACAAAGATCAACACAAAAAGATTAAAGGTCTTCTCAGACTTGTAACAATGCACAGTTTAGGACTTGGAGGCTGGGAGATTTTGATGGAAAAGTCTCTAGCTTTCTATATGTTTGAATCCTCTGTGGAATTCTCTGAGTCTTTAACTCAACACAGTAAGGAAAGCACAGAAGTCCCCATTCTCTTGGTCATTGTCCAAAACACTGGACAGAGGTGCTAAGGCATTCAGAGAGGGGTGTGTATGTGTGGCTGGGGGGGGGGGGGGGGGGGGGGGGGGCCGCGGCAGAATCGGAAGCCTAGACTTAATCCCAAATATACTGGGCTTGTTCCCACTGTCTAAAGCAGCTTCCAAAAGAAGGTAGCTGGAATCTCTTCTCGGGATGTCCTGGATCCTGGGCCGGGGCTGTCCCTCTCCCTCGGAAGAGTTGCTTACTGAACCAGACTTCTGAATTTGCTCTTGCTGATCCTCGGAGAATCTTCCTTAGTCTCCTCTGTCCTGAGTCTCCAAGAAACTCTCTCCATATCGTTCTCTTACCCCCACGAAATGAGCTTCTTCTAGAATCCCTGTAAGGAGAGCTTTGAGTATCCCCTTACCGAGTGCCCACGAATTCCAGGCAAGATGCACAGGAAACTAACAGCCAAGCACAAGAATACCAGGATAACAATGAGCAGCGGTACGCTGAAGCCGGCGGCGTGCCTGGGCTGGGGGTAAAAGGGGAGCACCCCGTCCCACGCAGTCATCCTACAAGAAGCTCTCGAACTGCTCGCAGGAAGCGAGCAGGGATGAGTGATACAAAGTCTGAGCCCTGCGGCTCTCCTAAGAAGCGCAGAAGCGTGATGTCCAGAAACTCCTCTGGCTCTGCGGCTTCGCGCAGCGTTCGCAAACAAACGCAGACCCCCTTTTATAGGAGCGTGGGCGGCAAGCAGGGGAGGTGTCCAAACCAGGTAGCAGGGTCCCGTGCAGATGAGATCATGCAAACTAGGGGGCGGAGACATGCAAATAACGGAAATCTCGTCCTTAACTCGATAGCAAGCCTCTGATTCACACACTCACACCTGCAACGGTGGCGCGAGCTGACACCTGCGAGACAAGACGCGGAAAGCAGGGTGAAAGTGCATCCAGGAAGGGTGAAGATTCTAGGAGCTGAGGGCGAGCGGAGCAAAGAAAGAAAATCTCCAAGAACACAGAAGACTGTTGAGCCGGACCGGAGTCTTACACCAGAGGTTGGCTCTCCTAGCTCCTCTCTCCCCTTTGCATGCACGTTCACCCTTGATGAGGATGAGGTTGGCTGCGGGTCCCTGGCTCTCAGTTCATTAGCCTCTCCACCTTTTCTATCCCTCTCCTGGAGAAGCAGTATGTGGAAAGTTGGGGTGACAGTACCAGGTTTTAGAACAAACCCCGGAGACAGTCCCGCAGTACTCCTTCCCAGGATGTTCCTGTGGTTGAAATCAGCACTCAGACAGGGTTAGGGTGGGGGGAGGGGGGACGGGGGACGGTCTCAATTCCTACCAGGTTGTCCCAGAAAGCGAGTCCTGAAGATGTGGGGCCTGAGTAATCTTTCTGCTACTCTCCCAGTACCAGCTGTGGGAGTGTGTGTCCTTCACACACTACCTCCCACCGCCTGGCTCAAGGACAGCATGCTTCTAACAAACCCCAAGACACTAGTGCTCCTGGGCGCTCTGCTGACTGGATCCCTGAGCCCAGTAGGTAAGTAGTAGGGGCCTCTAGCTGAAAGGGGTCAGCCAGTGTCCCATGGAAGTGTGGAAAGGGAGAGGTGCAGGCAGATGACACCTGGAAGCTGGAAGCGTTGATCCATCTCTTATTGGGCTAGTGAGATGGAAGACCTCTAACCGCCTCGGCCCAGCGAAAGGATTGGAAATCCTTTCGTTCATTGGCAGGCGTTAGCCAGCTGAGGAAGGAGTCTAAGCCCATCGGGTCATGCAGGGGTTTCTGGAAGGTTAATGCTAAGTGGAAGGCTCTCTGCTCCCACAGGTGGCCAGGACGCACCCCCACTGCCCTGGGAAGTGCAGCGATACGATGGCTGGTTTAATAATCTGAAGTACCACCAGCGAGGTGCTGCTGGTAAGCCCTGGGTTCTGTAGGGAGGGCATGCAGTTGGAGTGTGGGGAGAGAAGCCGGCGGCCAGCCGGATTGCCTTCCCACCGTGACATTCTTATGCATCCCTGGGGTAGGATATGGGGGACGGGGGGGGCATTGAGAGCTCAGAAAAACACTTTGGGGGCTTCTTGGGGAACAGGGAGCCTTGATCCAGCTCAACTCTCTGCCCCCTCCAGGCTCCCGGCTGAGTCGCCTAGTACCGGCTAATTATGCTGACGGTGTTTATCAGGCTCTGGAGGAGCCGCTACTGCCCAACCCTCGCCGGCTAAGCGATGCGGTCGCTAACGGAACTTCAGGGCTGGCGTCGGTCCACAACCGCACAGTGCTGGGGGTCTTCTTTGGTGAGTGTAGGAAAAGAAAACCAGGGTAGATCTGGAGCTTGCTGAGTGTCTAGGGAAAGGACCACCGCAATTTGCAGAGGAGGGACTTTCCAAGAAGTGCTTCTGCTATCAACTTTGAGGACTTGGCTGTGATGTGGGGATCTTTCTCCTACATCTTACTCCAAACCAAGAAGTGCATTGGGTCCCCACTAGAACTCTCAGGAACTGATGCCCTGGCCATACCTCTCCTTAAGACTATAATGACCGCCACAGAGAGGTGAAGAGAGCTTGTTTTTCAAATCTTATTCTCCCGCCACCCCACAACGACATCGGCATGTTCACGAGGAAATGCTACGATCTGTTTCCGTATTAAAAGATCAAGGCTCACAGGGGATAAGCCTAAGAGACCACGTTGAAGCTTGTGCTCTGATCTCTGTGCCCTGATAATTTAAGGTTTTTCTGGTCCTAAGGAGAGCGGGACTTGGTGATTTATCCACCACTTTGCTCTCTTAACCCAGGCTACCATGTGCTCTCGGACCTGGTGAGTGTGGAAACACCAGGC